>JAJEJO010050467.1:0-37239 GCA_020662805.1 Glaucomys volans
AATAGATGAATGGATAAAGAAACTGTGGTATCTATACACAATGGAATATTACTCAGCCATAAAGAAGAATAAAATTATGGCATTTGTAGGTAAATGGATGATGTTGGAGACTATTATACTAAGTGAGATTAGCCAATCCCAAAAATCCAAAGGCTGAATGGTCTCTCTGATAAGTGAATGATGATGCATATTGTGGGGTAGAATGATGGCAAGAATGGAGAAAGGATAGAGAGCATAGAGGGTAGGAAGGGGTGGGGTTGAGGTTGGGGAGTAAGAATAATAACAGTATGTGTGACAGACATCATTGCCCTGTGTACATGTATGAATGCACAGATGGTGTGACTCTACTTTGTGTACAACCAGAAAAACAATTGCTGTACTCCATTTGTGTTCAATGAATCAAAAATTAAATAAAAATAAAATAAAATAAAATAAAAAAACAAAAAGTAATACATGCCAATATCAGACAAGGAAACAACCAAAGATGTTCAACGTAAAAATTAATGCCAGGCGTGGTGGCACACGCCTGTAATCCAAGGGACTTGGGAGGCTGAGTCAGGAGGATCACGAGTTCAAAGCCATCCTCAGCAGCTTAGCGAGGCCCTAAGCAACTCAGTGAGAACCTTTCTCTAAATAAAATACAAAATAGGGCTGGGGATGTGGCTCAGTGGCCGAGTGTCCCTGAATTCAATCCCTGGTTCCAAAAAAAAAAAAAATTAATAATACACACACACACACACACACACACACACACACCCTTCTCTTGGTTCACATTTGCATCAATCATCTTCCTTCATTTCCTGTGCAGTAACTAATATTTATAGCCTGAAATGTATCTCTCTCATTTTTCTCCAAGCTCCATGTTTAAAAAATAGCTACATTTATTTTTAATGGAATCACATTATACAAAATTTGAAATTCACTATTTTCACTTGATAATGCAGTGTGACTATTCCTCCAGTCAGTTGGAGATCTAAATTGTTCTTTGTGAGAATTAAATGAAATGTCCTAGTGTAGATTTTCTACCATTTACTCAGCCATTCTCCTGTTGTTAAATAGTCATAGTGTCTCCACTTATTTTTTCTCACTAGCCTCAATGCTGCAATTAAGACTCTAGTCTATTGTTGTATGCACTATTGGACATATTTATATAGAAGAGGTTGCCTAGAGTTAAATAGCTTTGTCACAGTATATACATATTTTTTATATATAAAAACAGGATATATATATTTTTTAATAATTAGATGATGAGACAAAATGTTAAGCATCTCCTATTAGGTTGAGTGGTCCTTGAATTTTCTCTTTTGTGCATGCACTTATCCTTTGCTCATTTTCATACTGACATGTTCTTTTAAAACAGCACTTTCTAGGAACTCTTTTGACTCTTAGATATGTCACTGTAATTTCCCTCTATTTCTTGTTTATCTTCTTTCATTTCTTATACGATCTTCACTCTACCTTTAATGGTTTTAGGTATTAAATTATGCTATCTAGTGATTTTTGGATTTTTTGCTTCTTATTTTTTTCCAGATTTCTCTCCATCTTCCAATTTATGCTACGTTTTATTTTTCTTCTAATATTTTTATTATTTTATTTTGCAAATTTTATTCTTCACTCAAACTGGAATTGGTTTTCTCTTCCTCTAGATGGATAGTCAATTAAGTCAATAGCATTTGTTTTGTAAACTATTTTTTCCCACTAGAGTGAAATGTGACTTGTGATACATATTAAGTCATCACATATTCTTGGAGAAGAGTATTTAGGGAAGGAATGACAGGGACAAGGGAATAGATGGGACAAATGTGGTAGTTGCACAATACTGGAAGTGGGAATAGGGACAAGGAAGGAAACAAATTGATCGCCATTATAACTTTTTTAATGTGTATAATGCTCTTTGATTTTCCAAATTTCTCCTTGAATTATGTCATTTTAATGATACTTTGCTTCAGGAATAACTAAAAATATTTTGAACCAGTAGAAGTTCACAATAAGACAGGTTTTTTTTTAAGTTGCTAAAATATTTCCAAGTTTTCTTCACAATATGACAGGTTCTTTTGTTGCTAAAAGTACTTCTGAGTTTTCTTTTACAAAAAAGAATAATGTTTTAAATTTGTTGACATTTTCTGAAATGACAAGTGACTGCCATGAGTAGTCTACCACAGATTTAAAAAAAAAAAAGAACAATGAATATATTTAATCTGTCTCCTTAGAATAAAGTGATTTTTAATGGTGAGAAAATACCTTCTCTTCAAATCCTAGTGCAATATAGAGACCATTTCAGCATTGTTCAATTGTTATGTCATTGTGTTGCTGAAAGTGTCTATTTTACACTGCATCTTGTAGACTTCAGTCATCCTTTGGTTCAAGGAAATTTCTTCTCATTCCTTTTTGTCACATTTCATTTTCTTTTATCTCTTTTGATACACTGATTTTGCATATCCTTAAGTTCTTTAAGTGTGTCTTTCAAGTCTTTTCCTTTTCCTTTATGGTTTTTAATTTCCATGGTGATTACTCTACTTGTGAGACATTTCTGCTACCTTATCAGAAATTCTCTTAAAAAATCTTTTGATATTTAAATTAAGAAAAAGATCTTTTAGCATATAGTAGATGGTGATATGAGGTAGTGCTAGTATTTTGCTTTGTATAGAACATCTCCCCTTTGTATTGTAAGGGCATGTCATAACCCCGCCCTTCTCCTCATACCTGCCACTAATGCTTGGAAGTGCTCAACCACGGAGCTAGACCCCACCTCTCTGGACATGATCTTTATCATTACCTTTTCACTTGTAAAAAAAACTCTCCAGTTCATGGCCATCCTAAATATATATTACCTAAATCATGAACAAAGAAAGAAATAATGCTTTCTAATTGAGATTGCTTCCACTATTAGACAAAGCTGCATAGAAACCTGAAAAAATTTTAAATTGAGAGACTTACTTACTATTCTAGTTTCTCTCGCTTTTGAATCTCAAATTGTTTCTATTTTAATCTAGTTAAACAACATGATTAATTGGGAAAGTCTCAATTCTACTACCATCCTTATTGCCATCTCTATACAGAACAGATAAACGAGTGAAGTCTAGCATGCCCTAGATCACCTGGTAATCAAGCTATATATTGGATAATGATATTCTGTTCCTTTAATTCATGGTATACTGAGTCAAGGACCTGTTACTGGCATAATTTACCTTTGCTGTCAAGCGTCTTAACTTCTTTCTAGAAGTTAAGAAAGAATAAAATATTTCATATTTCTTTATGAAATATTATCATGAAAAGGAACTATTCTAAAATAACAATCTTCCTTGTTGTGTCTATTCAGTGACAAGGCCAACATGAATGTTTCTGAATCATACAGAATCAGACAAAAGATGCTATATCTAACACCTTCATTTCTTCCCATGGAACTGGGAAGAAACATGAGGTCTGTTCTTTTAATGGGGGCTCCATATACATCTGGTGGGGTCAAAACAATATTTCTTTGTGATTGATGAAACAGAAATTTTTAGATTTTCTTCTTTAATGTCTTGACTGAGAATTTTCTGTCTTTGTGACATCTAGTGAAACCAATTAGCTTGTGATTTTTCTAGGAACAATACCTTACAATATGAATTCATTTTATTATTTTATCTTAGTGCATAACATTACTCGTACACTTTTCTATAAGATAAGAGTATTTCTTATGCCAATATGTCTTAGCATTTAGCCAATTGTTTTTAGAAGCAATGCTTGAACTTTTTACACTGCCAAGCCACCCATGGTACTCCTTAAACACTAATCATTTACATTTCCTGCCAAAAAAAAAAAAGAATCATTAATAATTTTTATTCTTATTTAGTTCCCTCACTAAAGAATTTTAGTTCAAACTCTGCCATAGGAATTTAAAAGTTTACTTTGAAAAGTTGCTTAGAAATCTCACTTTTTTCCTTTTTTTCTTTTGATTCATTGTGCACAAATGAGGTACAACAGTTATTTCTCTGCTGGTACACAAAGGAGAGTTGCACCATTTGCATAATCACAAATATACATAGGATAATGATATTTGTCTTATTCTGTTATTTTTCCTTCCCTCTCTCTCCCCACTCCTCATTTTCCTCTATACAATCCATCCTTCCTCCATTCTTACCTCCCTTCCACCCCCCATTATGTATCATCATTCACTTATCAGAGAAATCATTCAACCTGACCTTTGGTTTTCTGGGATTGGCTTATCTCACTTATCATGATATTCTCCAACTGCATCCATTTACCTTCAAATGTCATAATTTTATTCTTCTTTATGACTGAATGATATTCCATTGTGTATATATATTGCAGTTTCTTTATTCATTCATCTATTGAAGGACTCCTAGGTTGGTTCCACAATCTAGCTATTGTGAATTGAGCTATTATAAACATGGATGTCACTGAATCTCTGTAATATGCTGATTTTAAGTCCTTTGGGTAAAGGCCAAGGAGTGGGATAGCTGGTGGTTCCATTCCGAGTTTTCTATAGAAACTCCACACTGCTTTCCAGAGTGGCAGCACCAATTTGCAACCCCATTAGCAATGTATGAGTATATCTTTTTGCTCACATACTCGCCAACACCTATTGTTGCTTGTATTCTTGGTAACAGACATTCTAATTGGGGTGAGATGAAATCTTAGGGTAGCTTTGATTTGCATTTCTCTTATTACTAGAGATGTTGAACATTTTTTCATATATCTGTTCATTGCTTGTAGATCTTCTTCTGTGAAGTGCCTGCTCATTTCCTTAGCCCATTTATTGATTGCGTTATTTATATTCTTGGGATAACATTTTTTGAGTTCTTTACAGATTCTGGAGATTGGTGCTCTATCTGAAGTGTGTGTGGCAAAGATTTTCTCCCACTCTATAGGCTCTCTCTTCACATTGTTGATTGTTTCCTTTGCTGAGAAAAAGCTTTTTACTTTGAATCTATCCCAATTATTGATTCCTGCTTTTATTTCTTGTGCTTTGGGGGTCATGTTAAGGAAGTCTGGTCCTAAGTCGACATGATGAAGATTTGGCCCTACTTTTTTTTCTATAATGTACAGGGTCTCTGGTCTAATTCCTAGATCCTTGATCCATTTTGAGTTGAGTTTTGTGCAGGGTGAGAGAGATAGGGGATTAATTTCATTTGCTGCATATGGATTTTCAGTTTTCCTAGCATCATTTGTTGAAGAGGCTATCTTTTCTCCATTGCACGTTTTTAGCCCCTTTGTCTAGTATGAGATAACTGTATTTATGTGGGTTTGTTTCTGTGTCCTCTATTCTGTACCATTCGTCTACCTGCCTATTTTGGTGCCATTATCATGTCATTTTTGTTACTCTGTAACAACATTTCTCTGTAGTATAGTTGAAGGTCTGGTATTGTGATACCACCTGCTTCACTCTTCCTGCTAAGGATTGCTTTAGCTATTCTGGGTCTCTTATTCTTCCAAATGAATTTCATGATTGCTTTCTCTATTTCTATGAGGAATGTCATTGAGATTTTAATTGGAATTGCATTGAATTTGTATAGCACATTTGGTAGTATGGTCATTTTGACAATATTAATTCTGCCTATCCACGAATATGGGAGATCTTTCCATCTTCTAAGGTCTTCTTCAATTTCTTTCTTTAGTGTTCTGTAGTTCTCATTGTAGAGGTCTTTCACCTCTTTTGTTAGATTGATTCCCAAGTATTTTATTTTATTTTGGGGGGAGGCTATTGTGAATGTGGTAGTTTTCCTAATTTCTCTATCAGAGGATTCACAACTTATGAATAAAAATGCATTAGATTTATGAGTGTTGATTTTGTATTCTGCTACTTTACTGAATTCGTTTATGAGTTCTAGAAGTTTTTTGGTGGAATTTTTTGGATCCCCTAAATATAGAATCATGTCATCAGCAAATAGAGATTCTTTGAATTCCTCTTTTCCTATTTGTATCCCTTTAATTTCTTTGGTCTAATTGCTCTGGCTAGAGTTTCAAGGATGGTTTTGAACAGAAGTGGTGAAAGAGGGCATCCCTGCTTTGTTCCAGTTTTTAGGGGGAATACTTTCAGTTTTTCTCCATTTAGAATTATGTTGGCCGTAGGCTTAGAATAGCTGGCCTTTACACTGTTGAGGTATGTTCCTACTTTTTCCAGTGTTTTGAGCATGAAGGGATGCTGTATTTTATCAAATGCTTCCTCAGTGTCTATTGAAATAATCATGTAATTCTTAACTTTAAGTTTGTTGATGTGGTGAATTACATTTACTGATTTCTGGATGTTGAACCAACCTTGCATCCCTGGGATGAAACCCACTTGATCATGGTGCACTATCTTTTTAATATGTTTTTGTATGCGATTTGCTAAAATTTTGTTAAGAATTTTTGCATCTATATTCATTAGGGATATTGGTCTGAAATTTTCTTTTAGAAATCTCACTTTTATGTTGGAAACCTTTCTATAAGTACAGAATTAGAACTGTTGTTCTGGAGCTCAGACTCAGGAAACAAATCTGGGATCCTGGCAGATGAAAGAAGATGAAAAGTGCGGTTGGGGTAGTAGACATGCTTTATTCAGAGGCAGCGTAGCCCCTAGCCAGCTCTTAGCTCCAGCTCCCAGTCAGATTTAGCTCCCAGTCAATTCCATTTACCTTTTTCATGCAGGCCAAAGAAGGCACACAGCCAACAGGTAACACCAGTGGGCGCATGCTATAAACAAATGTTTATGACCTTGAGTATATGCTGAATCAGTGTTTATGACCTTGACTACACACTGAAAACATAGCCCAGTGGAGGACTTGGCATGGAGCTTAACTACAGCCATTCTGGGCCTTTCCTAAAAGGACATTGATTACTATAAAGGGCATTATTAAAACATGATAGTTCAATTAATTAAATGTACACAAATCACTTTTCTGCGAGGGAGAGTACCAGGAATTGAACTCAGGGGCACTCAACCACTGAGCCACATCCCCCAGCCCCCTTTTATTGTATTTTATTTAGAGACAGAATCTCACTGAGTTGCTTAGTGCCTTGCCTTTGCTGAGGCTGGCTCTGAACTCACAATCCTCCTGTTTCAGCCTCCGAAGAACCTGGGATTATGGGTGTGCTCCACAATGTCTGGTCATAAATCACTTTTGATTTCTATACAAAATCTATATGAATTCTTGTATTTATTCATTTACCAAATCTAACTTGAGTCTTTACTATATTACCAGGTACAATCTTGCCTCCATGGAGTCCAGTTAGTTTAGCTGAGAGAGCTCATGTTTTGGTTAAGAAAATAGTCTAACAAATAATTCAGCAGGGATGAATTTAATACAGAGACACAGATGGTTTTAGCACTTGCAGGGGGAATGGAATGGTCAGTTTTTCCTTGGACTGTAAAGAAGTGTCTGAGATGTTTTGTTGAAAGGGTAATAGTAAAATTCAAGCCTGAAAGATAGATAAGAATTCCTCTGTGGATAAAAGATAGAAAGGAAGTCATTCTAAATAGAAAGAAGAATATGTCCAAAGACTAAAAAGCACATGTTATGTTCTAGGACATGAAAGTTGCCTAGTGATTTCTGAACGTAAGCTTTGAGGTAGGGAGTTGCTGGAAATGAACCTGAATTGATATAATGGGGTAAATTATGAAGATGATATGAGTCCCAAGGGATTTGCATTGTGGGATTTTACTTTTCAAAAAATCTAACTATATTGTAGATAGAAACAAAATGGTAAGACAATCCACATAGGTGCATTAAAATAGGACCTGCAAAGAAGATGGACAAAACTACACAGTTGTCTGTGACTTGCTTTCCCTGGGTATTTGGGGAAATCACAAATTGCTTGTGAATATGTACATAAGGTCAAAGCAATCAATGAATAGACGATGAAATTACATTTAAATTGCAAGTAAAACTAAAATTAAATATGAGAATAAGTAATTACAATACTAATACAATGGTAAGATTGATAGAAATTTTAATTTTAAAAGTTTGATTTGTCAATTCCAGTACAAAATAATTGAAACAAGTACAAGTGTTAATATTTCAATTATTCATAATTCAAGGGAAAATATGTGTTTAATTAAGACTCAGCTGAGTTGTAGTATATTAGTTAGCTTTCCATCACTATAACAAACACCTGAGATAATTACATGACACAGAGAAAAGGTTTGCTTTGATTCATAGCTTCAGAATCTCCAACCCATAGTCAATTAGCTCCATTGTTTTTAGCCTGTGGTGAGGCAGCACATCATAGTGGGTGGGGAGCATGGTGCACAGCAAATCCACTCACCTCATATCTGGGAAATCTCAAAAGAAAGAGAAAGAGGAAGAGGAGAGGCAGAGGACTTGCAATGTCCGTGGTGAGTCAAAGACCCCACCTCTTAGAGTTTCCACCACATCCTGGTAGCACCGAGCTGGGGACCAAATCTCCAATGCATGAGATTTTGAAGACAGTTAAGATCAAAACCATAACACATAGTAATTTGGTCCATATCTGATGATTGTATAGATACTTGGCAATTTAAAAGTATGTTTGACTTTTTCTAAAGTTCCTTAAGAGTTAAGGGAAGGTTAGGCTTATTTTGAGTTGGATTGGGTGGTTACTTTAGAGATGAGATCATGAATAGTGAACATTTAATAGTGAATTTGTGGATTTACAATAAATGGAATGAAGTCAGGAAAAAAATGGAGTGAAACCATATTTAGCACCAGACAGAAATTTGACTGATGAAATTTAATATTATTCAATTTATTTCATAGGTCTTGACAAAGCCATAGCTTTGCTAGCTCTAACTCTTCAGACTGCAGTTATAAATCTTAAATGGCTCAAGCAAAAAAGGAGAGTGTGTTGGTTTCTATAACTGAAAATCATGCATAGCTACACACAAGACTCAGGAAGTAACATTAGCACTTTCTGTCCTATTCACTGTTGGTTCCATCACAAGGTAAGTCCCTCCTTTCCTTCTGTAATGACCAGCAGTTTCAGACATATGTGCCATCCTGTTAGCAACATCAGTGGGAAGATAGCTCCTCTTCTGCAGTTGTTCTGATGGACCCCCCTCCACGATTGGTTCTGTTTGCATCACTGAGGCCCCAGGCTTTTTCATGAACTAATTGCCACAGCTAGTAATTGATTCCTGGGCCTAGGCCAAGCAGTTCTATGAAGTCCTTAGAAGAGCAAAATTCTTATTTGATCAAAACTCTCACACTGGGTGTTATAGGTTCCCAAGTAGATGTATATGGTTGGAATCATCCTGCTCTGATATATTTAATGTCCAACTCACTCTTGGACTTGTGTTCCTCATGCCCTCATAGTCTATTAGAACTAAAATGTAAGAGATCTACTAAATTACATGAATCTAGGAAGAAACCATGGTCAGAGATGAGATCACAGGTAAAATGAGCAAGTAATTTTATCACAATATTCAAATTAAATGTTCACATACAATTCACACTGATTTAAACCAATATTTTGTCGTGTCCTGTAAATTCCTGATCTCTAGTGGCTCATAAATTAAGTGAAGAAATCAATAAATTAAAAGATGATTTACTAGGTAGAAAATGTGCTGTTAGAAGGTATTGTGGGAACCCAGAGATGGAGCATTCTCCAGGATGTGAGATGTGGACAAATGTATTTGAGAAGGCATTGTGGTCTTCTAGTATTGTTGAAACAATTTAAGTGAACCCTAATAACTTAAATACAAAAGTCTTAAATGTGAAAAAGAGCAATAGTCAGAGGAAGAAGATCACCTGGTTTTCATTTTCTATAAATTGCTTTAGTTGAAATATATCCCACTGACCTCTCACAATTTTCAGCTTATTAATTTTAGGACTTTTCTGTCTTCTATATTATCAGTCAAGGATGGAATTTTGGAACAGAGGAAGAACAAGAAAGCTGGAATTTTTAAAAGCATACTGTGCTTAAGGCTTTCTTTTTTTTCAACAGTCTCTCTGAGGATATTCAGTGAAGCTCTGTTTTATTCAATGACTAGTCAGAAAAGAACCTGTCCTACCCGGTTCTTTAGGAGAGGGCAGAGAGGCTCATTAGGGATGGGAAGGAAAACCGAAGTTAATGGCTGACTGCTCCTTTTCAAATGCTGGATTATGTTCTCCCTGGACTCTCAGCCAGGATAGTTGAGTTCTTGTTTCAGTTTTACCAGTAGATCAGTCCATGGGTGTTCTTAGGCATTTTTCTTTGTTTTCTCATCGGCAAAAATGGGAATATGTTTATATTTCTAACTATATCAAGCAGACATGATATACTTCCCTCCCTCCCCCTTCCTCCTTTTCTCCTCCCCCTTCTCCCTCCTTTCTCATCCTCTGCCTTACTCCGTCTCCACCTCCCCTTCTCCTCCTCCTCTCCCTCCCCTCCCTCCCCCTGCCCTCCCCAGTTCCTTTCCCACCCTCCTCTCACATTGCCTTCTTTCCCTTTCCTTTGCTGTGCTCCCTCGCACCTTTCCTCCTCTTTTTCTTTTTTCCTAAAAACATTTCATTAGAGACCACTAAAAACCAGGAAAAGTATCTGCTTGTGGCTTGTACAAAGACTCTTATAAAACCAAATCGGAAGTAAACCGCCTTTAGTTTAGCATATTAAATTGCTCAATAAGCCATGCCAACCCCTCTGGGCCTCTGGACTGGTGTAGGGGAACTCCTTTACAACCATGTGTTAGTACCCCCACCATTCTCTCAACCATTCCTAACAGAGCTCTGTGGGGATTAAAGGAAACAAGCATATGAAAATGTGAGTCTGATATAAGTGGTAGAAGTAGGGAGCAGGATGCTGTTTGGGAACTTAGTTTGCCCTGAATGAAGCACAGAATGTGCACATGGGAGTCAGGGTGGGGAAGTCCATAGAAAGAAGGCCAGGTGCTGAACCTAGTATAGCATACCAAGAAGACTGGCTTTCTTGTTGTAGGTTAAGGGATCATTGAGGATTTCTAAACCAGGGAGTTATATATGGTCTGATTAATGTGTTAGAAAGATCAGCCTGGGAACAGGATGGATAATGTACTGTTAATGTATAGATAATCTATGGATAACAAGGAGAAAGGAAGGTCCATGAGGAGGCAATTGCGATAGTTCTACTAAGATAAAGCTAAAGCAGAAATGGTGAGAATACTCCAAGATAAGAAATACGGAAAAGAGCATATTTGGGTGGGTGGGAGGATGATGAGTTTAATCCTGTATGTGCTGAATTTGAAACAGCACTCAAGGCGTGGCATTCAGAAGTGTGATCTGAGCTAGAGATATCAATTTGGGAGTTCATAGGCACAGGGATAGAAGGTCTCACTCAATGTAATTTCTTCTTTTTAAAAATGTATTTTACTCTGAAGTGATATGAATCATAAAGGGCACCTCCAAAATCTTATAAATAAATTATAGCAATTCATACTCAGAAAAAGACACTTTATCTTCCTATTGGCAAACACTTGCCCAGATGATGCCTGTGTCTAAAAGTAAGCAAATCTGTCCCTTCTAATGTCACATAGTGTCATTTAGTAGGGGTACAGGATGCTATTAGAAAGGTAGAAGGAAAGAGTATGGACGAAGAAGCAATCCTAACATTTCTGAACACATGAGATTATTGCTACCTCCTTGTTTTTTTTTTTTTTATCATAATGGAGCTATTATTGTTTATTGGCTTTTCTATTCTACTGAAAGGTCAATACTGAGTATACTACATACACTGTTCCTCACACCTGGACTTTAAGTAGCATCTGTTCAAGATCACATTATTTTTTAAAAGCAAAGAGAAAAGATATTTCATAATGTTTTTTTCCCAGATTCTTTTTCTTTAAAAATAAAATCAAGTAGATAGTCTATATTTTGTAGAAAAGGAATTTTCTCACTGGCTAGGAAGATCAATGTCAGGATTTTGTTTGCTGATGAGGATCAATGCTACAGAGGAAAATAATGAGAACTACCATTGTCCCTTTGCACATATATTTTCCCCAAATATTTCAGTTTTGCATAATAACTTGTGAGGTCATCAGGGAAGATACTATTCTTGACATTTAACAGATGCTCAAATTCCTTCATGTTTAGCCATTTTTGAAATTGTGAGTTGGAGATTAAGAATGAGGTCCATAAGAAGTAATGTGGAATTCCAGTAGATAACAAAAATTATGAGGCTTAAAGACCCATTGCATTAAAAATACATAGAATTGGCATATTTCCCTAGCAATAAAATGAAGGGGTTGAATCAAAGATGTCTGAGGAATGGTTTATATTAATACTCTGTCAATTATGCCATGAGTATGTGCTGTGTCCACTACATGCACTGTTCCTTTTGCCCAGAAATTTAGTGAACCTTTTCAGATCATCATACATGTTGGGGTAGTATTTATTCCAGAGAAAAGGACTAGGAATATCTCTTTAATTTAATAATTCCCCATATCACCAAATCTGTAGATAAATATTTGCTTTGTACTAGAATTAACTTTACTATTTTTACTTTATATTTTATAGGACAGCTATTCCCAAGCATTATTTGAGATGATCAAATAATCACAATAGCCTGCCCAGGCTGAGATCCTATTCTGCAAGAGGATATATACTCTACATGCATTTTACAATTTATTACTCCAACAACACTCTAAGGTAGATAATAGGAGTATTCTTATTACCCTCATTTCACAGAGGGTCAAATCACACGGAGGAGAAGATTTAGGACCAAATTCCTAGGCAGCTCTGGTTAACCCCAAAAGCTGCCTGCAAAGAATCCTCTCTAATATAAATTATACGTGAAATATGGGAGGGAGGGGGACAGAAAAACCAATGAAAAACTTCATAAGGAGGATATAAATAACAATAACTTAGTTACTATAAGTATTCCATTATATCCAGTGCTAAGTTTCATGACAAAGCTAAAATATATGAAGTTATTTGAGTTAGAAATACTCTAAATTTGACAAGCAGAAAATATAAATTCATCTTTTTTTTTTTTTGGTGCTGGGGATTGAACCCAGGGCCTTGTGCTTATAAGGCAAGCACTCTACCAACTGAGCTATATCCCCAGCCCCATCTTTTTTTGACAGTAAGTTTTATAACTATTTCTCTCATACTTCCAAGTGATAAAGATATCAGATAAGACAATGATCCATATCGCTTACATAAGATTTTGCCAAAGAGATAGAAGTCTTTTTCAAATAGATACAAGAATATTGCTTGAAATTTTCTAAACTTCTTGGTTTGGTAATTTGCCATTTTTGATCAAATATTGGAATATTTTTAGCATTTCTCTAAATATTTTCCTACCTCATTCTCAATATCTTTGTGTTCACTGGTACTCCTAATTTCAAATATTCTGTATGACTCATAATGTCTCATATGTTGCTAAGGCTTTTTATTTTTCTTTCTATGCTTCAATTTGGATGATTTCTTTTGACAGTACTCAAATTAATTGTTTTCTTTCCTTCTATTGTGTCAAGTCTACCATTAGTCCTATATAACAAATTTTTGAGTTTGTATATTATATTTTTCTTTTCTAAAATTTGCATTTCATTCTTTTAAGCAGTTTTTTAATCTCTCCTGAAATCCCCTTGTTGTTTTCACACCATACCCAATTTTTTTCTTTTATGTATTAATGTATTCCTCACGGTTATTTAGAAGACTTTATCTACTGATCATAACTTCTCAGTTTTTGGTGGGTCTCATTTTATGGATTGATTTTTCTTTGGGCTGCGTATGTCATATATTTCTATATGTTCACATGTTCAGATATTTTTTAGCATATAAAATTGCATTGATATGTTGTAAAACCCTGAATTTCGAGACCTTCCCCTGAATAAGATTGAATTTTTGTCTTGTAACATTTAACTGAATCCATAGAATTTTGGCTTATACTTTATTCAAGGAAGGTCTATTTAGGTTGTGCTTTTAATCTAAGTGCAATTTTTTTTTTTTTTTTGGACCAGGGATTGAACCCAGGGACGGGCACTTAACCCTTAACCACTGGACTACATCCCCATGCTCTTTATTTAGTATTTTGAGACAGGATCTCCCTATGTTGCTTATGACCTCACTAAATTGCTGAAGCTGGCTTTGAACTCAGGGTCCTCCTGCCTCCACCTCCTGAGCCACTGTTAGAACAAGTCTTATAGTTATGGAACCGAGTTTGTGTTCCTAACATGTGATTATTATTCTGGGATATTAATGGAAAACCAAAGGTATTTACTAAGTTATTCAAACTGATAAGACATAAACTCTAAACTCTCTCCAGGAGTGGGTGGAAACTGAAATGTCTGCTCTGATACTCACCATACCTACTTCAAAACCTAGGACAGATTGTCCAAGTGAGCATTCTGCACTTATGTTGTCCAAACCAAATGCTAATGAAATTTCTACTTTCTCTTCCAAGCTACTAGGGTCAGATATATTGCCCGATTTGCTCAACAGAAATGTTTTCTTAAATATGCCCCTGAGAGCTATTGGCAGGCCATGGTGGGCCTGGAGTAGAAAATACAGAGCTTAGTTTTTCCATTTGCCCTGTCACTTCCGCTCTGCCAGATGTCCAGCTGTAATGAATTCTGTATTTTCCACATTCATCTGTCACCTTGCCTACTAATTTCCCCAGGGATCCCTGTAAACTTTGGGGGAAGCTGAAGTCAGGTTATGCCCTAGAAACTCTATTCAGTTTATCTTCTCTTGGGAACTGTGCTCTAATTGTGGCTATATTGACTTTTCCTGTAGAACCAGATTTATTCTTGTGATTAGTTTCTTCAAAGGGGAATAAAATATGGTGAGGGATATTTACATGGATTCCAAACTGTAAATAAACACAAAGACATGACTAACAGAAGAGAGTGGTGGCCTCTGTAGGGAAAGAGGAGATTGTGATGATAGAGGGGTTTCAGAGGATTCTGGAGGTACAGGGAGGATACTTTTTCTTAATTTGGATATGTTGTTGTTCATTGGGTTATGATTCTTCATACTTTATATTTTCATTTTATACAAGTTCTGTGTACCTAATCCATTTCATGGTAGAGAAGCAACATAACACATGTGCAAAAAAAATCACTAATGTGCTATATCAGAAAGTACCTTGCTCAACAATTAGTTACTGATGAGGAAATTAAAATTAAAAGATGCAATTAGTTAAAAATAGTGTCCTTTCCTATGCAAACATAAAGTATGAACTTAGAGCCTGACTCACCAGGTTTCATAGCCTACCTCTGTCAAATTCTAGTAATGTGATATTAGACAGATTATGTAATCTCTAACTTGAGAAATTCTCATTTTCCTCAATTATAAAATGGGAATAAAAGGAATTCTTTTGCAAAACTGTTGTAACAAGTGATGAATTAACATATGTAAAGTACTTCCTAGTATATTGTACATAGTAGGTCCTCAATACACCTGCCTTCCAACTTCCATTCCCAAATTCATTCCCACAGGTACTGGATGACAAGAGAGTAAAATCCATAGTCAAATTCTTCATATTAATTATGAGACGCTTTTTCGACCCAGCTTCCTTGGAACTTTGTTTTCACTCGAGAACCAACATTCACCCATGATGCCCTATTGTTACTAAAGACCTAATTGCCCATTCAATATTCTTAAAAAACAATGCTCCATACTTTCTGTAGTTCTTAAAACACATGAAAATAGTAGGTCAGATTCAGGCATGGGAAGAAGCTTAATGGTTCCAACAAATGAATTGTGAAGAAAGGACCCACAGAAAGATTATCAGACATCCTTCCTGTTTTAATGATTCATATTGTAGAGTTTCCTTGTATTAATCGATAGCAGCCCAGGAATATGGTCATACAAAGAAGCCCATATTCCTAAAATTTACTATTCTACCTAGAATGGTTCTTCGGTAAAAACAGAAGACATTTTACGCAGGCTAACAAAGGCATTAAAATCTCTCTGGATTTTTTTTCCTAAGGCTAAAGTTATAGACAAACCTTTAGAAACCACACAAGAAATGAACAGTTTGCTAATGAAGTTATCACTCCTAATTAAACCTGACACTGTCTATTTTGGTTTCTGTTTTTAATCCTTCAACATGAGCAGGCATTCTTCCTCAGTGCAGAGGTTCATACCCACATTCCTCACACAAAACACCAAGGAGTAATTCGGAAAACAGCACATTTGTAGGCAGAACTGATCATTTAGCTATTCACAGTGCAATGAAGGGTAAAAATGTTAAGACTGCTAAGTTTAGGATTAGATATTAAGTCCTAGAGTAGCAAAGATGGACACTAAGATCAAACATAGCCAAGTTTGACGGCAGGCTCAGTCATACTCGAGCTCTACCACCTACAGTAAGCAAGCCATTTAACAGATCTTAGAATCCATGTTGTTTAGTAAGGTGAAGGGCTACTTGGGATTGAATGAGAAGGCACATACAAAGCTCAGGGCTTTCTTCTCCCTGAAATCTAGATTGAGGCTGGAGACCCATCTAAGGACTCCTGAGTTCCACAGGAATTTAAGTTGAACTGCTTCCTTATTCTCTTTCCTGTTTTATTCTCATCTGCCCCACCAATAATGCTTACATACTGCAACTCTCAGGACATAACCATTTACTGCCTTTGCTCTGCATCCGAACACAGAGCTGCCCTGGCAAATCAAAGCCAGATCTTCTAGACTGGCAGCAGAAGAATCCTCACAGGGGGCAGAATGGTTGTATCTTTCAGACACAAATCATTCTTCCCAGATTGAATTTCTCCTTGAGGATCTCTTTCCCACCCCTGGTCTCAGGAACATTGTTTTGTTTTCTTAAAATACAGATCAAATATGTTATACCTAAGAATGACTATAGGAAGTCTCCTTAATTTTCCAATAACACAGTGAACCCATTCATTCATCATCAAATACTTATTAATTTCTTTGTGTGTTCCAGGGTATTATAGACATTGGGGATTCAACATTTTTTTTCTTTGTCCTGGGAATTGAATCCAGAGGCACTTACCCACTGAGCTATATCCTCAGCCTCTTTCATTTTTTATTTTGAGACATGGTCATGGTCTTGCTAAGTTGCAAAGGGCCATGCTGAGTTGCTGAGGCTTGACTTGAACTTGCAATCCTCCTGCTTTAGCCTCCTGAGTTGCTGGGATTACAGGCGTGCATGAGCTGTGGTGCATGGTGGAATGCAACAGTTAATGAACCAAACATCCTACCAAAATTCAGGCATAGGTCAGGAATTCACATTTAAAAATAGCTTTACCAAACACTGTGGGAAAATACAGGGCAGTGGTAAAGCTGGCATTGTGTAGTTTTATAGCCTGAATCGTAAGTCTGACGTTCTTTCTCTCTCTTCAGCCTGCAACCTACAAGAGAGATGCTGTTCTTCAACATGTAGGAGTGTTCTTACATCTTTTTAAAAAAGAAATTGAATTTTATGTGTATTTTTATTTATTTTTTTAGATGTTGATGGGCCTTTATTTTATTCATTTATCTATATGTGGTGTTGAGAATGGAACCCAGTTCCTCACACATGCTAGGCAAGTGCTCTACCACTGAGCCACATCCCTAGCCCTCCTTAAATCTTGATGCCCACAAGTCCAGAAAAGAAAAGTGAGGGACCCAGAGATTGGTCTTCCAAAAATCAGCCCCTCACCCCAGGATTAGCCCCTCCTCTTTCCACTTGGGGATGGGAGGGCCTGGCTCTTAACCAATGGTCCCTAAGGCTGTCCTCTTTCCCCATCATCTCAGAGCAACATTGTTGGAACACAATCCAAAAAGTCCCAAATGAGCACCGTGGCTGCACACGCAGTGCAGCAGTGTGGACGTGGGGGAGATCGGGGTCTCAATCACATCTGCACACATATACCTACAGTCATGACATTTCATTTAGTTACCAGGTTTGTCCTAGGAGCTGCTGGAGATTCTATAATATTCTGAGGAGACCATTCTTCCTCTCACAGAACAAGACTTGAAAAATCACGTATTTTGTAATTGGTTTTGTTATGAAAGATTATGTACATACTTACTACATACATGTGTATTTTGTAATAAGACATTTTGATTGGCTTAGCAGACTCTGGTAGTAAGAATAATATTCTCTTCCCACTTACCTAGGTTAGGCATAATTTTTAGCCATACAAAGCTTTTTTTTTAATCATCATTATTTTTGCCTTATGTGTGAATGGTCTTTTATCCTTATGATCCCTTAAGAATAGGTGTTAAATATGATTTCTTATTTTACCTTTAGCTGAAGCATTGTTTGATGTATGTTTTATATATATTTCAGAGACTCATATAAGAGGGACTTTCCATTAATTTATATAGTAAAGAACACTTCAAGTTTCATTCCCTGGAAAACACTTTTCCAATTTTAAATTCCATGGAAAATTGTCAGGTTCTGTTACATTTCTTTTTCAAATGGTTATACTGCTGGCATAAAATTACTCTGTGCATTGTTCAGGTGTACACTGAATTTGGGGGTGATTGAAAGCTCTAGGTTTTCAAGATTTTGTCAAATCTATTTACATTTTTTCCTTTTCAAAACTCACCGAGAAGAGACCCTGATTGTAAAATAATATTATGAAGACTCACAATTCTTCTCCAGCTTTATGTTTTATGAGCTTAATTTCTTTTTTTTTTTGAATTTTCTTTTTTTTTCACTAGTTCTGTTTAGTTATACATGACAGTAGAATTCATTTTGATATAATTATACAAACATGGAATAGATCTTATTCTAATTAGGACCCCATTCCTGTGGATGTACACAATGATGGTATTCACTATGGCGTATTCATATATGTACATAGAAAAATTATTTTGGATGCATTCCACTGTCTTTCCTTTTCCTAGTCCCCCTCACTTCCCTTAATTCCTCTTTGTCTAATCTACTGAGTATCTATTCTTCCCCTTCCCCCCTTTATTGTGGGTTAACTGCCCCATATCAGTGAAAATATTTGACCTTTGGCATTTTGGGATTGATTTATTTCACTTAGCATGGAAGTCTCCAGCTCCATCCATTTACTGGCAAATGTCATGAAGTTATTTTTTTTAATGGCTGAGAAACACTCCATTGTGTATATATACCCCATTTTCTTTATTCAGTCATCTGTTGAAGGGCACCTAGGTTGACCCAACAACTTAGCTATTGTGAATTGAGCTGCTATAAACACTGATGTGGCTGCGTCCCTCTAGTATGCTGATTTTAACTCTTTTGGATTAATGTAACTTTAGTTACAATATAATCCTTTGGATTATAATACTTTGGATTATAATAATATATATGATTATATAATGTAATTATTATATAATACTTTGGATTATAATACTTCATAATTATTTTCTTCAGTCTTGCAAAAAAGATTTTATTGAAGACTTTCTAATAAAGCTCTTGAGCATGCATGCTTTATATAATCTCTATTGTCTAAAATCAAGAGTCTCTTCTTCAGTTCTGAAGCTTTAAACTCCTCTCCAGCCCTTATCCTGAGGTGGAACTAGTTCCATCCCTCATTCTATGACTTGCATGTGTACAGGGTATTACTCATTTTTATTATTATATCATTAATTTGAAAAGGAGGTATCATAGTAAGGAAAAGAAATTTCCCACTTTGGTCTCAACTGTCATCTTGCCTCCTCTAGTTTTGTGATCCCTAAAATGAGAATACTCTTCAATTACTTTTTCTCTCTTTCTACAACATATAATGAATTCCACACATTTCTTTGAATTTGCTGACTTCACATATTCTCTTTCCACTAAGTTTATGCAATTCCTTCCTCCAAAGCAATAGATCCTATTCTAATCAATACTATCTAACTCTAATAATATAAGTGATTTCTCAGGCTGAAGGTAGGAAATTTGTTTTATAAATGAAAAGAATATTCATTTTATCTTTAATTTCATTCTTTTTATTCTGAAAAACTTCTGTAGAGATACTTTAATTAAAACCAGCTTTATGCACACAAGAACCAAAGTTAATCTATTCTACATTAAGAAGAGAGAATCAGTGAGAAGAAAATTCATTTCCAATATAGCATTTTCAATTACTGCCACAATTTAGTATTTTAAATCCTCCGTATCCATTTTTATCATAAAGAGAAACATTTAAATACCATTTTTATTTTTATTTTTTATTTTTTTTTATTTACTTATTGATTCATTGAACACAAATGGAGTACAGCTATTGTTTCTCTGGTTGTACACAAAGTAGAGTCACACCATCTGTGCGTTCATACATGTACACAGGGCAATGGTATCTGTCACACATTCTGTTATTATTCTCACCCCCCCACGCCGACCCCACCCCTCCCTTCCCTCTATGCTATCTATCCTTCCTCCATTCTTGCCACCCTTCCCCCCCACATTATGCATCATCATTCATTTATCAGAGAGACCATTCGGCCTTTGGATTTTGGGGATTGGCTGATCTCACGTAGCATAACAGTCTCCAACATCATCCATTTACCTACAAATGCCATAATTTTATTCTTCTTTATGGCTGAAGAATATTCCATTCTGTATATATACCACAGTTTCTTTATTCATTCATCTACTGAAGGGCATCTAGGTTGATTTCACAATCCAGCTATTGTGAATTGAGCAGCTATGAACACTGATGTGGCTGCATCACTGTAGTAATCTGATTTTAAGTCCTTTGGGTATAGGCCAAGAAGTGGGATAGCAGGGTCAAATGGTGGATCCATTCCAAGTTTTCTAAGGAATCTCCAAACTGCTTTCCAGAGTGGCTGCACCAACTTGCACTCCCACCAGCAATGTATGAGTGTACCCTTTTCCCCACATCCTCGCCAATACCTGTTGTTGCCTGTGTTCTCAATAAAAGACATTCTAATTGGGGTAAGATGAAATCTTAAGGTGGTTTTGATTTGCATTTCTCTTAAAACGAGTGATGTTGAACATTTTTTCATAAATATGTTGATTGCTTGTAGATCTTCCTCTGTAAAGTGTCTGTTCATTTCCTTGGCCCAATTTTTGATTGGGTTATTAGTGTTCTTGATATAAAGATTTTTGAGCACTTGGTAGATTCTGGAGATTAGTGCTCTATCTGAAGTGTGTGTAGCAAAGATTTTCTCCCACTCTGAAGGCTCTCTCTTCACATTGCTGATTGCTTCCTTTGCTAAGAAAAAGCTTTTTAGTTTGACTCTATCCCAATCATTGATTCCAGCTTTTATTTCTTGCGCTTTGGGAGTCATGTTAAGGAAATCTGGTCCTAGGCCAACATGATGAAGATTTGAACCTATTTTCTCTTCTATTAGGTGCAGAGTCTCTGGTCTAATTCCTAGGTCCTTGATCCACTTTGAGTTGAGTTTTGTACAGGGTGAGAGATATGGGTTTAGTTTCACTTTGCTGCATATGAATTTCCAGTTTTCCCAGTACCATTTGCTGAAGAGGCTGTCTTTTCTCCATTGCATGTTTTTGGCCACTTTGTCAAGTATGAGATACCTGTATTTATGTGGGTTTGTCTCTGTGTCCTCTATTCTGTACCATTGATCTACCTGTCTATTTTGGTGTCAATACCATGCTGTTTTTGTTACTATTGCTCTGTAGTATAGTTGAAGGTCTGGTATTGTGAAACCCCCTACTTCGCTCTTCTTGCTAAGGATTGCTTTAGCAATTCTGGGTCTCTTATTCCTCCAAATGAATTTCATGATTGCTTGCTCTATTTCTATGAGGCCATCATTGGGATTTCAATTGGAATTGCATTGAATTTGTATAGCATTTTTGGAAGTATGGCCATTTTGACAATATTAATTCTGACTGTCCAAGAACATGGGAGATCTTTCCATCTTCTCAGATGCTCTTTAACTTCTTTCTTTAGTGTTCTGTAGTTCTCATTGTAAAGGTCTTTCACTTCTTTTGTTAGATTGATTCCCAAGTATTTTATATTTTTTGAGGTTAATGTGAATGGGGTAGTTTTCCTAATTTCTCTCTCAGAGGATGCATCACTTGTGAATAAAAATGCATTAGATTTATGAGCATTAATTTTATATCCTGCTGCTTTACTGAATTCATTTATGAGTTCCAGAAGTTTTCTGGTGGAATTCTTAGGGTCTTCTAAATAGAGAATCATGTCATCAGCAAATAGGGATAGTTTGATCTCTTCTTTTCCTATTCTTATTCCTCTAATTTCTTTGGTCTGTCTAATTGCTCTGGCTAGCGTTTCAAGAACAATGTTGAATAGTAGTGACAAAAGAGGGTATCCCTGCCTTGTTCTAGTTCTCAGGGAGAATGCTTTCAATTTTTCTCCATTTAGAATGATGTTAGCTGTGGGCTTAGCATAGATAGCCTTTACAATGTTAAGGAATGTCCCCACTATCCCTATTTTTTCTAGTGTTTTGAGCATGAATGGGTGCTGTATTTTATCAAATGCTTTCTCTGCATCTATTGAAATAATCATGTGGTTCATGTCTTTAAGTCTGTTGATGTGGTGAATTACATTGATTGATTTCCGGATGTTGAACCAACCTTGCATCCCCGGGATGAAACCCACTTGATCATGGTGCACTATCTTTTTAATATGCTTTTGTATGTGATTCGCTAAAATTTTGTTAAGAATTTTTGCATCTATGTTCATTAGAAATATGAATCTGAAATTTTCTTTCTTTGATGTGTCCTTCTCTGGTTTTGGTATCAGGGTGATATTACCTTCATAGAATGAGTTTGGAAGGGTTCCCTCCTCCTCTATTTCGTGAAATACTTTGAGGAGTATTGGAATGAGCTCTTCTTTGAAGGTCTTGTAGAACTTGACTATGAATCCATCCGGTCCTGGACTTTTCTTTGTTGGTAGGCTTTTGATGACTTCTTCTATTTCAGTGCTTGAAATTGATCTATTTAAGTTGTGTATGTCCTCCAGATTCAGTTTGGGTGACTCATATGCCTCTAGGAACCTGTTGATGTATTCTAGGTTTTCTATTTTGTTGGAGTATAAATTTTCAAAGTAGCTTCTCATTATGTTTTGTATTTCAATAGTGTCTGTTGTAATATTTCCATTTCCATCACAGATTTTAGTAATTTGGAGTTTCTCTCTCCTTCTCTTCATTTGCGTGGCTAAGGGTTTATCAAGTTTGTTTATTTTTTCAAAGAACCAACTTTTTGTTTTGTCAATGTTTTTGAATTGTTTCTTTTGTTTCAATATCATTGATTTCAGCTCTGATTTTGATTATTTCCTGTCTACTACTACTTTTGGTGATGATCTGTTTCTCTTTTTCTAGGGTTTTGAGCTGTAATGTAAGGTCTTTGGTTTTTGAGTTTTCATTCTTTTATTAAATGCACTCCATGCAATGAATTTTCCTCTTAGCACTGCTTTCATAGTGTCCCAGAGATTTTGATATGTTGTATCTTTGTTCTCGTTGACCTCTAAGAATCTTTTAATTTCCCCCCTAATGTCTTCTGTTATCCATGCATCATTCAATAGCATATTTTTTAATCTCCAGGTCTTAGAGTAGTTTCTGTTTTTAACTTTATCATTGATATCTAATTTCATTCCATTATGATCTGATAGTATACAAGGTAGTATCTCTATGTTTTTGTATTTGCTAAGAGTAGCTTTGTGGCAGAACATATGGTCTATTTTAGAGAAGGAGCCATGAGCTTCTAAGAAGAAAGTGTATTCGCTTTTTGATGGATGGAATATTCTATATATATGTCTGTTAAGTCTAAATTAGCAATTGTGTCATTGAGTCCTATGGTTTCTTTGTTCAATTTTTGCTTGGAAGATCTGTCCGATGGTGAAAGGGGAGTGTTAAAGTCCCCCAGTATTATTGTGTTTTGGTCTATTTGGCTCCTGAAGTTGAGAAGGATCTGATTGATGTACATGGAAGCACCACTGTTTGGTGCATAAATATTTATGATTGTTATGTCTTGCTGATTTATGCTTCCTTTAAGCAGTATGAAATGTCCTTCTTTATCCCTTCTGACTAACTTTGGCTTGAAGTCTGCTTTATCTGAAATGAGGATGGAAACTCCTGCTTTTTTACTCAGTCCATGTGCATGGTATGATTTTTCCCAACCTCTCACCTTGAGTCTGTGGGCATGTTTTTCCATGAGCTGAGTCTCTTGAAGGCAGCATATTGTTGGGTCTTTCTTTTTAATCCAATCTGCCAGTCTTGTCTTTTGATTGATGAGTTTAGGCCATTTACATTCAGGGTTATTATTGAGATATGACTTATATTTCCTGTCATTTTAGCTTTTCTCAGGTTTTTAGCTTAAGTTTGTTTCTCCTTTGATTCACTCTTTCTTTAGGGTAATTCCTCCCTATGACCACTGAGATTGTTATTTTTCGTTTCTTCCTCTTCAAATATTTTTTTGAGAATGTTCTGTAGTGCAGGCTTTCTTTGTGAATTCTTTAAGCTTTTGTTTATCATGGAAGGATTTTATTTCATCATCAAATCTGAAGGTAAGTTTTGCTGGGTATAAGATTCTTGGTTGGCATCTGTTTTCTTTCAGAGCTTGAAATATGTTGTTCCAGGCCCTTCTTGCTTTTAGGGTCTGGGCTGAGAAATCTGCTGATATCCGTATCGATTTCCCCCTGTAGGTAATCTGCTGCTTTTCTTTCACAGCCTTTAAAATTCTATCTTTGTTTTGTATGTTAGGAATTTTCATTATAATGTGCCTTGGTGTGGATTGTTGTAATTCTGTGCATTTGGTGTCCTGTAAGCTTCTTGTAATTGATTTTCCATCTCATTCATCATATTTGGGAAATTTTCTGATAATATTTCCTTGAACAGATTATTCATACCCTTGGTTTGTATCTCTGTGCCTTCCTCAATCCCAATTACTCTTAAATTTGGTCTTTTCATGATGTCCCATATTTCTTGGAGGTTTTGTTCATGATTCCTAACCATCTTCTCTGTTTGTTCCACTTTGTTTTCAAGATTAAATATTTTGTTCATTGTCTGAGGTTCTGTCTTCCAAGTGATCTATTCTGTTAATTATGCTTTCTATTGAGTTTTTAATTTGGTTTATTGTTTCCTTCATTTCCTTGTTTTCTTCAAGGATTTCTGTTTGTTTTTTTCTCAGAACTTCTATCTCTTTATTGAAATGATTTTTTGCTTCCTGCAATTGCTCTATTAGCTGATTATTCATAACCTGTATCTGCTCTCTCGTCACATCATTCTCTTCTCGGATCATTTTAATTATGAACATTCTGAACTCCCTTTCTGTCATTCCTTCTACCATGCTGTCTTTGGGTTCTCTTGATATATCATCTAGGTTTGTTTGGGACACTTTCTTCCCGTGTTTTCTCATGTTGCTCGTGTACCTTCCCCTCTAGTAATGGGAATCCGAGGGATTGCAATTTCCCTGTGAAAACTTAAAATGTCCCTACAGATTTCCAGAAACTCACTTGATGTTTGAGCGATGCTTGTTCAAGCAGTTACCCAAGAAAGCTGCTGTCCCACTACCTCCAGGTTGGGAATGATCAATGCTTTTGGGCATTGGAAGCCTTGTGTTGATAGACAATTAGATACAACAAGGTGCTAGACCCCGGGCCAGGGTGTGGACCTGGGCACGAGACCAAGTTGGGGTGTGGGCACAGAACTGTGCTCAGTGATGGAGACACTGGGCTTGAGAACCCAGGCAGACCTGAACTCCTTGCTGGGGTCTCAGGTGGTGGCAGGTGGTTGCTCTTTCCCAGGGACACTGTAAAATGGTGCCAAAGGCCCTAAGCTCCCCGCTGGAGCCAGTGACTCCAGCCGCTCCAGGCCAGACCTCCCCAGGAGCCGCGGCGCAGTGGCTTGGAAGACTGGACCTCAGCTCTGAGGACTCAGGCAGCCAGAGATGGTTGCTCTATTCCAGGGAAGCTGCAAAATGGTGCCTAGGGGTCCAAACTCCCCCGCTAGAGCCAGCAACCCCAGTGGCTCCTGGCCAGACCTCTCCAGAAACTGCAGTGCAGTTAAATACTATTTTTAAAAAGGCAAAATTTCATTATCGAGAAAGTAAAGAAGGATAAAATATCTACAAATCATATATGCAATAGGGTTTAATGTTAATCCCAGAATATATAAAGAACTCCTAAAATCCAACAACAAACAAAAACTCAGTTTTAAATTAGACAAAGAACTTGAGTAGACATTTCCCAAAATAAGATAAATCATCAGTAAATACACAAAAAGATGCTCTGAATCATTAGTTTCTAATTCCAATGAGGTACCACTTCATGCCTACTAAAAAAATAAGTAAATAAGTGTAGCAAAGATGTGGAGAAATTTCTAGTAGGAGAAACCACATTTCTGGTGGGAGAGTAAATATTACAGTCACTATGGAAAGCAATTTGGTGATTCTTCAAAATGTGAAACAAAGAATTACAATATGATTCAGCAATTGTACTTCTAAGTATATGTACCAAAGAATTGAAAACAGGGACTCAAGGAGATACTTGTTTACCCATATTCATTGGAGCCTTCTTCATAAGAGCCAAGAGGTAGAAACACTCCAGATCTTCATCAATATGTGAGTGAATAAACAAACGTGGTGTATACATAAAATGGAATATTATTCAACCTTAAAAAGGAATGAAGTTCTTAAACATGTTATGACATGGATAAACCTTGAAAATGTTATACTAAGTGAAAGAATCCAGATAGAAAAAGACAACATTGTATGAGTTAATATACGTGAAACTTTTAGAACAGACAAATTAACAGAGACTGAAATTAGATTTCAGGTTGTCAGGGACTAGGGTTGGTAAGGGAAAAATAAATTATTGATTAATGGCAATAGAGTGTTGATTGATTAATAGGGCAATGAAAAAATTTAGGAAATGGTGATGACTGTACAATATTGTCAAATAAATATTGCCACTGAATGGTATAATTAAAAATGGCAAAACAGAGAAATTCGTGTTATAGTTTACCACAATTTAAAAATTCAAAAAAGGCAAAGTCATATAAAGGGTATATCAGATAAAAATAAAAATGATTATTGCTATTAATTTCCAAGAAACTTACTGTTTTGTTATGTATTCAATTTTCCCCTACCATTAGGCTATGGAAATCACCTCCAAGAATTCATTTAAAAATAATTTGCTTAGTATATCCATAAATATAGTTCAAAATCCCAGAATTGGCACATTGATTCGCATTATACGTATGTCACATCATTTATTCCAAACCATGCGTGAGTTGCTGAGGATGTAGCTCAGTGGTCTCAGTGGTGGAGCATTTGTCTAGCACACATAAGGGTCTAGGTTTGATCCCCAGCACTGTCAAAAAACAATATTAAAACAAACAAAAACATTATGATGAAATTATTTTAACTGATCACATGAATGGCTCATATTTTCCTTAGCTAAAGAGCTCTTTGCAATCTATATGGCTCCAGGGGTACCATAATCCACACTAACAGGTTTAACTGAAGAAGTAAGTAATTCAAGGGGAAGGTAGAGATTGTTTATGAGCTCATGTGGGAACATCAACTTTCAAGTGGCACTCAGGGGTGTTTTATCTTGGAGAAGGCAGTGACAGTTAGAGACAAATTAGAGGCTCACTTTTATGAGAATTTGGAGCAGTTATACAAGAATGATAACTTATGAATTGCTTCAGCTTTTTTAGATCAGAGAATTACAATTCCGAGAGTAAATATGTTACAGCCTTTGAAATTCCTTTGGATTAGCACAGTGAAAATTTGCAATTAAAAAAAATTTAAAACTATTCCTACTAGTAGATGTAATTACTTTAAAGTTTTCTCTTTCTTATTATGCTAAAGAAAATATTGGGAGACCTTAGATTCATATGCCCATTTTTCTACATTCTGTCTGGTTTGTCCCAGAGGAAAAAAAGAAATGAAGTACTCATTTCATTGCAGCTTAGCATCCCCAACCCACTGTCAGCTCCTGCTTGGTAAATCCTAGCTCATCACTGGGGAGTTGCATTCCTCTAGAAAATCTGGCTAATTCAAATGCTTCTCCATAATGTAGAATTTGAAGTAGATGAGAAGTATGGAGTGGTATTTGAGACTTAGGGACTAATATTTTTCTCCAGTATATTTTACAAGTAGAGAGACAAATTGAGGAAAGTCTCTGCTGGTGCAAGGTGTGCTTTAGCTGAGCTGCCCTGCTTTACACGGTTCAATAGCCAGGTTTGGTCCCTACTTCTATCAAGAAGAAGGAAACTTTTCTTGTATGGCATTTTTTATTTCATGAACTTATTTAACTTTGACTTTCATTATTTTTCTTATCTTTAGTTTATGTATCATTGTAATTATCCCAGGTAATCCCTTATTGTGTTTTCACATTTTAGTAGCGATGGAGTGAAGGGTTTTATTTGAAAAAGAAAGATAGGAACATTTACAAATGTTTACTATGTGTTAAAGCTCTTTAAGCAAGCAATTCTCACAGCCCTAAGTGGTAGGTTATTAGCATTACTAGCATCCTGTCTCCATTTTCAGAAGAGGAAACTGAGATGCAGAAAAGGTTGACACACAGCCCTACATAATGGAGCCAGGAATACTGACTCCAAAGTCCTTGGGACTTAATGCCATACTGCCGTGACACCATCCTGCTTATTCTAGTATGTTTTAAATCTCTTTCTGTATTGTTTTTTATCACATAGTTAATTGAATTCCCATTGATTGTATTATCATAGTACTACCTATTTTATTCATTCACCAAACATTTTTCCACAGCTTACTATGTAATAATTGCTGCCAAGGCTGCAGGGAGAAGTAAGGTGAAAAAGCTATACATACACATACACATACACACACATATGTATATACATATATATATATATATATATATATATGTAGATATATACATAGATAGGGACTGGGGCTGGGGCTCAATGGTAGGGCTCTTGCCTAGCACGTGTGAGACACTGGGTTCTATTCTTAGCATCACATAAAATTAAATAAATAGAATAAAGGCATTGTGTCTATCTACATTTTAAAAAAACGAAAAAAAAATTAAAAAGAATATATAGAGGTATATATATATAAAAATGTGGAGATATATAAATATAATTAGATATAGATATATAATATATAGAGAGATATACAATACATATATATACATATATAGCTTCAACAATGGGTAGATGAGTTAAATATGCAGAGATAGATTTGCTAAGAAGCTAACGAAGCTTAAGCTTCATCTGCATGGGAAACTTCCAACATTCTGGGAGAGGACCAAGCACATTGGTCACATAGTCAAAAGTTTGGGTACTTTTTGAAAAGTAAGTAGTTTAACTATGATTGGTTAAAGCTTATGTCCATTTCTTTTCTAATTTCCCCCTTTGTCATACTTTCCACATCAGGAAGCATCAGAATTTCCTAGAATGCATATTTGAGACCCAACCCAAGGGAAGAGAGTTGGGAATACATTTAGTTTGGCTTTGTGGAATGTATTTAGGTGGCTTACACACATCTGAGTTATTGCCAGCCGTTCTACTGGAGGAATAAATTCCAGGATAAATTTTTAGTAGAAGCAATGAATTAGACTTTTGAATTGTTTAATAACTTGAGCAATAAAGAAGAAGTCACCATATGGACAGACTGATAAAATATTTTGCTTTCTTGCTGATTTGATATAAGTACTATGAAAACTAAAATTAAGAGAATATAATTCTAGCACAAACTGATTAATGGGTGGCACTAAATCAAAGAATATTTTAGGTGAGGCTTTGGACAGGAAAACATGAAATAACCTGAGATTATAGAACTTGCCTACAAAAGACCCTATATTGTACAGGTCTTCCAGAACATGACAAAAACTCAGAAAGTGCACAGGGCATTTCCAGAAATAAAATTTGAAGCTGAAGGAAACTTTAATATTCAGTTAATTAGGTTAGAGAAATTTATGAATCATTTTTCTATACTTTCTTTGAAAATTGTATTAAAAACATTACATAGGAGAGGTGTTTAAAGACTATGAGCTAGACAAATAGGAAGAATCTATTATAATGGCCTTCCAGGTAATTAACTGATAAAAATGTTCTGTTACTTCTGGTTTCTTGTTCCACATGTAAAGAGTTTGGAGTTGACATTCCATTCCACCAAATGAAAACCTGCATAGACTAAGGCATCCATGACTCCTCTGGAATCCACAAGAGAGGTGAGGACACTGCCACCATTTCCCCCAAGCTTGGAATGATGGGGGAATAGCAGAACCAGAGAATTAGGAGCAGCAACTACTGGGTAGTGCTGGGTAGAAAAAATTGAATTATAATTGATGAATTGCTAGAGGTTCACTGTGAACCAGTCTGACAGTTAAAAACTCCAGGGAGATCCAACCACTGGCCCCCACGCTATTGTGAGTTTTATCTATAGGAACCTCATTGGGTTCCCACAGTAAATTTCATATAAAAAAATTCCAACATACTTACAGTAGGCAGAAGGGGAAAAGAAGCATTTTGACACTCGTTAGAGCACTTTCTTCTTTTTAACAATGTCGGTTCTCAAGAGAAACCAGAGCCAAACTAGTTAGAGTTTCATTTAACCAACAAGGGAAAAGGGAAATACCCCATTTTAGATATGGGAGAAGGGAAATATTCAACTCCAGCCTGCTTTGGATACCCTGGCACACATAAGTTGGGAAGTTGATGAGATCACAGAGACTGAGAGGCCAGGCGAATTTCACAGTCCAGAGAGTCCTGGGTCACTAAAAAACTGACCTAATCATGGCCTGTAGCATGATTCCCCTCCCATAATACCCTGTACCATATTATCAAAAGCTTAGTTTTCAGCAGTAAGACAATATATATGTTACTATCAACAAAAAAAAGATTATGAGGCATTCGAAAAGGCAAAACAAACAAACAAACAAAAGAACCCAATTTGGAGTGACAGAGTAAGCACCAGAACCCAACGTGGCAGGCATGTTGGAATTGTGAGCCTGGGATTTAAAATGTCAGTGTCTAATATGTTAAGAGTTATAATGGATAAAGTGCACAATGTAAGCAGAGAGATGGAGATTCTAAGAAAGATTTCCCACACACATCAAATGCTAGAGATCAAAAATACTACAACAGAAATGAAGGGTGCTTTTGATAGGCTTATCAGTAGACTGCACATGGCTGAAAAAGAATCTCTTAGTTGAAGGCTATGCCATTAGAAACCTCCAAAACTGAGAAGCAACAAATGAAGACTGAAAAAACAGAACAGAATATCTAAAGACTATGGGACAACTACGAAGGATACACAATATACATAAGAGATACAAGGAGAAGAGAGAAAAGAGTAGAAAAACCATTTGAAAAAATAATGATCGAGAATTTCTCCAAATTAATGCCAGACACAAATCACAGATACAGGAAACTCACAGAACACTAAGCAGGGTAAGTGCCAAAAACAAATGTTTAAAAAACCTAAAAACTTAAAAACTACCTAGGCATCTATAATATGCTATAAGTGATATTTTGTGACTATAAAATTAATGATTAATGGGCCAAAAGGTCTAATTAAGCATCTTATATAAGCCCAATGCTATATTCATTTAATGATAGATAGTAACAAGGTCCAGGAGACTTTTCATATCTCCATGACGACAAGAGCTGGGGACTTTCCAGAGACCTTAACAAAACAGGACTTTTCAGACTGTCATAGCAACCAGGTCTAGGGATTACTGGGTTTCTATGACAATGGGACCTAAAAATCACAGTTTCCCAGATATAACTTTTATGAACCTTAGGTAAAACTTACCCTTACAAGAATGGCTTGAACTCCCTTTATGAGAGAAAGATCTGGTTAAAACAAAACAAAACAAAACAAACAAACAAAAAAACTGAACACCGGCATAAGAAAAGGAGGAAAAATCCCCAAACTTTGAGAATGGTCTCCAGAGACCCACCCAAGTAGTTGGGCATCTGACCACTCACTGTGTCTGGCCCATACTACCAGCCTGCTCCTGCTTTCTGCCTTACGCAAGCACTGCCAAGCACTGAACTACTTGAGCATTAGATAATGCCCAAGACTCATCTTTGATGAGATCTAGTCTGAAGTGGAGGAGTTGCCTCTGAGGAAGATGATTGACTAAGAGCGCCCAAGAGCTCAAAACATGACAGCATATCATTTTAAACTATAGAAAACCAAAAATGAAAAAGAAAGAATCCTGAAAGAAACCAGAAAGAAAAAAACAAAAACCACATTACCTATAGAGGAAAAAGGGTAAGAGTTGTATCAGGTTTTTCCTGACATGATATAAAACCATGCAAGGAAGAAGAATGTAAAGTGAATATTTTAAGTGTGTTGAGAACAAAACTACCCACCTAAAGTTCTGCATCCTATGAAGTTATCCTTTAGAAGTGAAGTCAGTAGGGATGTAGTTGAACTCAACACCACCATCAGTCAGCTGGATATGATTGACATCCAATTATTCCTTCATATATAATTGTACAGCAGAAGAGCATATATATATTTTCAAGCTCTCATGGAATATTCACCAAGACAGAACACATTCTAGTCTATAAAATATCTTAACTTTTAAAGTGCCGCAAACTCTGCAGCATCAGCAAAGGATCTCAAGTAGGGGTGACTTGAGATGGAGAAAAACACAGATAAAAAGAAAACACAGAAACACTTTCAAGTAGAGCTGGGGTCAGGTGGGACACTGCACTCTGATCAATGAACAGTGACCCATAACTAGCTCTGAAAGACTATTATACAGGGTCTCACGACCAGGAAATTAAACTATAGGGGCATTATAAATTGTTTAAGGCTTGTGAGTTACCAAGAGACTTCTTTGTGCACTAAAAAGTTACAGAGTTAGAAACATTTTTGAAGCTATCCTGCTGCACCCATAAAACCCATTATACTGGAAGGTCTGATAACTGTTAGCATCAGAGCCGAATGTCAAGGCTGTTAACATCCTCACCTTCTGGCAAGGAATGTTTCCCAGGTCTCACTTTTGCCAACACCACAGGATCACCTGGTGGGTGACCAGGGGCTCATCTGCTTTCCACATTAAAGAATAGAAATCATACTTGGTCTGCTCTTAAACTACAATAAAATTAAACTATAAATCAACAACAGATAGATGCAAGATCCCAAGATACTTTCAGATTGAATAGTACTTTTAAGTAACACAAGGATCAAGGAAGAAACTCAAGACATTTCAAAATATTTAGAATTGGATGAAAATAAATACACAATTTATCAAAATTTGTGAGATGTAGAAAAAACAGTATTTTGGGGGAAATCTGTAGTATTGAATGTCTGTATGAGAAAAGAAGAAAGATTTAAAATTAATATTCTGTTTCCACTTTAACAAACCAGAAGAAAGAAAAGCAAATTATATTCTAAGTAAGCCAAAACCTAGGAATAATAAAGATTAGAGCAAAAATCAATGAAATTAAAAATAAGAAATCAGTAAAGGAAAACAATAAAACCAAAAGCTGGTTCTTTGAAAAGATCAATAAAACCAATAAGCCACTGGTTAAGCTAATTTTAAAAAAAGAATAGATAAAAATTAGTAGCATAGAAATAAAAGAGGACATAATCACAGATTCCATGAACATTAAAATACAAATAAAGAAATACTATGAAAAACTCTATACCCACAAATTTGATAAACTAGATGAAATAGACCAATTTAAAACAGTCTACTGAACTTACACAAGAAAAAAGTAAAGCAGAATAAGTCTGTATCTATTGAAGAAATTGAATCAATAATTATTAACCTTCCAAGTCAGAAAGTACCTAGCCTAGATGGTTTCATCAGTGAATTCTGTCAAACATTTAAGAAAGAAATGTTACCAATTTTCTCTAGTTTTTTTCAGAAGCTAGAAGCAGAGTGACTAATTCCTAACATTCTGTTAGGCCAGGATTATTCTACTAAAAAACAGATAAAGGCAGTGCAAGAGAAGAAAACTATGTCCAACATCTCACACACAGAGATGTTAACAACCTCAACAAAAGAATAACAAATTGAATCCAATAATATACAAAAAATTATATATAATGATTAAATGGGATTTATCCCAGGAATTCAAGGCTGTTTCATCATTTGAAAATCAATTAATGTAATCTCTCACATCACCAAGATAAAAAGAAAAAAAATCACACAATCTTATCTAAGATGCAGAAAAAGCATTTGACAAAACCCATTTATGACAAAAACTCTCAGTAACCTAGGAATAGATGAGAACTTCCTCAACTTCATAAATAATGCAAGGAAAAGGCACAGGGAAGGAAGAATAAAACTATCTTTGTTTTCAAATAACATGATCATCTGTGTATAAAACTCAAAATCATTGACAAAGAAGTTCCTGGAACTACTAAGCAATTATAGCAAGGTTGCAGGATACAAGGCTAATATACAAAAGTCAATTTCCTATATCCAACAAGATTAAAAACAAAATAGTATTTATATTAGAACTCCCTGAATAAAATATTAGCTATTAATCTGATGAAATAAGTACAAGATCCATTTGAGAAAAAATATAAAACTTTGATAAAAATAAATCAAAGAAGAGCTAATGAAGGAATTTTTTTGTATATCAGTAAGAAGACACAATATTGTCAAGATTTTGGTTCTTCCCAACTAATCTATAGAGTCAATGATATTCCAAAAAATATTTTAGCAATTATTTTATGAATATCAACAAGCTGATTCTAAAGACCATGTATACAGAAAAATGTCCCAGTCTAGTCAAGATAGTATTGAAGAAGATCAGAGTTGGAGAACTGACAAAACTCAACATGAGGACTTACTAAAACATGCAATAATCAAGGGAGTATTGGCAAAATAATGAACAAACAGATCAATGGAACAGAGTAGAGAGCTCTGAAATAGATTCACATAAATATAATCAAGTGATCTTTGACAAAGGAACAAAAGATCTACAATGAAGAAAAAGACATCCTTTTTAAGAAATGATATTGGGACAAATGGACATTCACATGCAAAGCAATGAATCCAGACACAGATCTTACATCCTTCACAAAAATTAACTCAAGATGGATCATAGATCTCAAAAGAAAACAGAAGGCTACCCAAGTCCTGGAAGACCACAGAGGAGAAAATCTAGATGACCTTGGGTATGTAATGACTTTTTAGATAAAGCACCAAAGGCATGATTTATGAAAGAATTAATCAAAAGGATTTCATTAAAATTAAAAACTTCTGCTCTGTGCAAATACTGTCAAAATAATGAGAAGACATGCCAAAACAGGAAAAAATATTCATAAAAGGCATATATGATATTGGACTGTTGTCTTATACAAATAACTCTTAAAACCCAGCAATGTGAAGACGAACAGCTGATTTTAAAAATGGGCCTAAGGTCTTAACGGACACCTTGCCAAAGAAGATATACAGATGGCTGATAGGCATATGAACAGAAGCTTCACAACAGGGAAATGCAAATTAAAACAATGAAATACCACTTCACTGTAGGTTCATGTACCATTGTACCTATCAGAATGGCCCAAATCAGAACACTGACAATATCAAATGTTGGCAAGCAACAGGGACTCTGATTCAATGCTGGTGGGAATGTAAAATGATACAGCCATTTTGGAAGGGAGTTTGGCGGTTTCTCATATAACTAAAATTACTCTTACCATACAATCCAGCAACCATGCTAGCTGCTATCTATCCAAGATGTTGGAAACTTATGTCCATACAAAAATTCACACACAGATTTATACTGATTGACAAAACTTGGCAGCAAACAAGATGTCCTTCAGTCACTGAATGGATAAATAAACTGTGGTTCTTCCAGATAAGCAAATATTTTTCAGCACTAAGAATATATATGAAAAGACATGGAGGATTCTTAAATGCTTATTAAGAAGTGAAAGAAGCCAGTCTGAAAAGGCGATAGTGTATCAAACCAATGATACAACATTTGGTAAAAGGCAAAACTGAAACAAGATAAAGATCCATGGCTGCTAGAGGCTCAGGAGGTGGGAGTGGGAACGAATATGTAGAGAACAAAGGATTTTTAGGGAAATGAAAACTGATCTACATGATAGTGTGATTCTGGATATACACCATTATACATTTTGTCAAATACACAGAATATACAACACCAAGAGTGAAATTTAATATAAACCATCATGGGCTTTGAGTAATTACATTGTATCAAAAACACACATATATTGCTGGATTTCATGATGCTTGTGGTGGTATCTTAACATCTGTAATACGTTGTGACTTATTTTCTCATTCTAAATATCTCCTTCTGTATCCAATTTTATACTCATAATTTGGTATTCTTACAGAAAGGGTGTGTGTGTGTGTGTGTGTGTGTGTGTGTATACACACATATATATATACATACCTCACAAACCTGGATATGTCCTTGAATCTCTGCATGACATTTTAAGTTTACAAAATATTTTCACATGTTTTCCAAAATTATTGTTTTCTCAAGATAGAAAAGGAAGCTCTGAGGGCTTCAGTGATTGGCTCAAATCCACTGAAGTCTTAAAGTCCTTGTGTAGAATTTAGGCTTAGATTGCTTGATTCTCCATCTGACGCATCACTGTGATCCATGCCCAAAATTTTGTTAATTAAAGCAAAATGTCTTAGGAATGTACAAATAACTGAAGGTAATACCAACTTTTAATAGATTAGCTGACCTCATGTCTTAATCCATTTTTCTATTAAAACAAAATACCATAGACCAGGTAATGTATTTGTCTTAGTTCTGGAGCCAAGGACCTTGGGGTGAAGACTCTGCAGGATTGTTGTCTGGTGGAGGTTGCTCTTTGCTTCCCAGATAGCGTCTTCTTCCTGCATCCTCTGGAGGGTCCCAATGCAGTGTCCTCCTCAGAGGGCAGAAGGGGAAGATGGTGCAAACTGACCTGCTCCACCCTTTTGTAAAGTCACTAATCCCCTCTATGGAGGCTCTGCCACCTAAACTCCCACCTCTTAATTCTCTCACATTGGCAATCATGTTTCAACACATGAATTTGAGGGTGACTTTTAGACCAGAGCGCCTTGTAGGGAAAACTTATTTGAACTCCCAAAAGCTTTATAGTTCTAGCTGAACACAAAATAAAGCAGTCTAAACTTTAACTTGACAATTCTTGACAGTTTGTAAGCCTTCGAGGAGACAGGACATGGTTTGCTTATGGAGCAATCAAGGCATGTTCATAAGGGTAAGGTGGAGAATGTAAGGCATAGTGCAAGCTATTTTTAAGCAATTTGTCTTATTTTTATATGACAAAATCTCCCTTGAAACCAATTTCTTTAGGCTTGACTGATTGCATTAGCCTCTAGAGTGAGATGATGGACAGACTGAATGACACATACAGACTTCAACCTGTAACATGTTGGTTTTTATGTCTGGAAATCTATCAAGTCATTTCAACAATCTGTGAGGTCTTATTACTTATTTAATCCTTATAGTATACTAGGAACTATTCTAAACTTATATATATATATATATATATATATATATATATATATATATATAT
>JAJEJO010050467.1:637249-789076 GCA_020662805.1 Glaucomys volans
GAGGTCTGCTCACTTCTTCATTCAACCAAAAGTAAATAAATAAATAAATAAATAACAATGTATGTCAAACTGTTTAATTTTTTCTGTCTTCAAGAAGTTCATACTGATGTCATTGAATTCAGATGTCACATTATCTATTATTTATTAGTGGAAGGGAACCAGAAAGCTAATAACCAGAGTATGGTAATATATTCAATCATTTCAGCTTAGGGGCTTATTCAAGGCTGGTTTGGGTTGGTTGGTTGATTGGGGTGGTGCTACAAAGGCATGTTGAGAAATGAGAAAGATTGACCAGGTTGGAAAAATCAACTGCAGATAAGCCTTATAAAGAAAACTAGGAGCTGGAAAGCAGGAGAGAAGACAGCAAAACTGGGCCCAGCATGAAGCAACTGAGAATCAAACTAGGAAGGAAACTAGGCTCCAAGATTGTTTCAGTGATCTTACTTATCAAAAAATGCATGTGACTTCATTGCAACAACAGCATACGTTTGTTATGGAAAAGTTTAAATACAAATTTGAAAATCAGAATCACCAAGAAGAAGCTACTGTTCTTCAATTTGGAGTACATTCTTCCAGATTCTTCCAGTCTCCCATTTATATATTTATATATGGGTGTGTGTGTATATGTGCATATATGTACATACAAAGATAATCACATGCATACATGCATGCATACAAACATACATATATGTACACATATATAAACATATGTATATAATATATACAGATTTTTGTTTACCAAAATGAAATCACACTATTCGAGCAATTTTGAGATTTCTTTCAAAGGACAAGGGATGTAAACTTGTTGACCAAACATCAAATCATTTTTTTTTCTCCTGAGGAAACTGTATCAGAAGCCTAATATGAAATATGACCATAATTACATGATCTAGAAATCAATAGTCTTTTGCATGAGCAAAACTGACTGTTCTTGAATGAGGGAAATTAAAACATCACCATTAGACAAATACCCCGTAATAATTATTAGAGGCAAGATCCACTGACAGATGTAAAATCAGTGGAAAAACTCTGAGAAGAAACATGACATTAGCATAGTCTCAAAGCATCCCCAAGGTATTTGTTAATTATATTATAAGTTTACAGTGAGAAACCTTGCAGACAGGACTTTAATGAGTGATCAATGTTAACATCACCAGCATGAAGCTATACCAATGTCACATACCTCCCGATAGCATGCACTGAGAGGGACACATTCCTTTTGCAGAAATCTCCCCAGAAATGCATAACTTCAGACTCTTCATGAGAAAACATCAGACAAACCCAAACTGAGGTATATTCTACAAAATAACTGACCAACAGTCTTCAAAAGTGTCACAATTATTAAAGACAAAGAAAGCCTGAGGAACTACCACAGATTGGAAAAGGTGATGGACACATGAAATTTAAATACAAAGTAGGATCCTGGACTGGGTTCTGTAATCAAAAAGGGACATGGATGGAAAAACTGCTAAAATCCTAAAACTTGCAGTTCGGCTAATTTTTTTTAAAAAGAAAAACTGGTTCTTCTTTCAAGTCAATGAAAAAAGAGACCAGAACGAGGTTCACGAGTGACTCTCTAGTCACTATAAGAATAATCACTTCAAAGCACTGGAGCCAACTAAAAATGCCAAAGTAACTGTCACCACCAGGTAGATGCAAAGTGGAGTCAAAGCCTCTCAATTTAATTTAAGCCTCTCATCCTTAAATTATAGAGTAATAATGAACCTATTATTACTTCAATTCAGACATGCACATGCACAACATACACAGAGAGAAAATCTGAGGAAACTGCTGACAATTATTTACATTACCTAAAAAAATCTTGGAATTCCTCCTTTTTGGTAAAGCTCCACCAGATGCCCCTCTTACCTTCTGAAAAAAAAAAAAAAAAGAGAGAGAGAGAGAGAGAGAGAGAAATATTATTAAAATGCAGCCTACAGAATAAAGTTTGAGGAAAAAAATACATTTGAGTGTGTGTGTGTGTGTGTGTTTCAGAGGTTCCCAGTTTTTATAAAAAGTCAAGAGGAAATAGTCAACTTGAACTAGAGATTCCAGGACAAACAGGAACTGGACCGAGTTCCATGCAGGTAGGTAGACAGCAATGCTATATTCACCAAGTTATAAAGAATGCTCCTCAGGATAGCTGGGTCAAATGGTGGTTCCACTCCAGGTTTTCTAAGGACTCCCCATACTGCTCTCCAGAGTGGCTGCACCAATTTACAACCCCACCAGCAATGTATGAGTGTACCTTTTTCCCCACACAGCCTCACCAACCACCTATTGTTGCTTGTATTCTCGATAATAGCCATTCTAATTGAGGTGAGATGAAATCTTAGGGTGGTTTTGATTTGCATTTCTCTTATTACTAGAGATGTTGAACATTTTTTCATGTATCTGTTGATTGCTTGTAGATCTTCTTTTGTGAAGTGTCTGCTCATTTCCTTAGCCCATTTAATGACTGGGTTATTTCTATTCTTGGTGTAAAGTCTTTTGAGTTCTTTATAAATTCTGGAGAGTAGTGCTCTATCTGAAGTGCGTGTGGCCAAGATTTTCTCCCATTCTGTAGGCTCTCTCTTCACATTGTTGATTTTTTCCTTTGCTGAGGAAAATCTTTTTAGTTTGAATCTATTCCATTTGTTGATTCCTGCTTTTATTTCTTGTGCTTTGGGGGTCATTCACATCAATGTTTATAGCAGCTCAATTCACAATAGCTAGATTATGGAACCAACCTAGATGCCCTTCAATAGATGAATGGATAAAGAAAATGTGGTATATACACACAATGGAATATTATTCAGCCATAAAGAAGAATACAATTATGGCATTTGCAGGTAAATGGATGGAGTTGGAGAATATTATGCTAAGTGAAATAGCCAAGCCCAAAAAACCAAAGGCTGAATGATTTCTCTGATAAGTAATGATGATACATAATGGCAGAAGAGGGTAAGGGAACAATGGAGGAAGGATGGATTGTGTAGAGGGAAATGAAGGATGGGGAGGGGTCAGAGGGGAAAAAAAGATAATAGAATGAGACAAACATCATTACCCCATGTACATGTATGAGTCACACAAACAGTGTGACTCTACTTAATGTACAACCAGAGAAACGAAAGTTGAACCCCATTTGTGTACAATGAATCAAAAAATAATAATAAAAAAGAATGCTCCTTGGGAAAGTGAAGTGGTAACCAGGGATCAAGACAAAGCAGATGCTTGGACTTCAATTTGCACATGCTCCCAGGAGGCCCAGGGTCCATGCCTGACAAAGAGAGGCTCAGGAAAGACAGTGGTGACTCCAGGAAGCAGACTCCTATTCCCCTGCCTACTCAGGGGGTCCCCAGAGCTTGGTCCTGGGCATGCTCCACAACTATTGTGAAAAGATTAAATAAGTAGCAATATGCATCACTGATATTCTTGTCATATGGAACCTCAATCCAGCCTCCCTCAGGCTTTCTGCCGCACCATCAGATGGCTGTGGCTGTCATCCTAAGCTTCAGAAATTTTTGTGCCTATGGTGAAAGTCCTCAGCAGCAATGAACAAATGCCTAAGGAGACTAAAGAGGACTAAAGAGGGGGACTAAAGAGGTCATTCATCTGATGCTCACACAAATAATTTCATTCTCAGTACTACAATAACTCTTGTTTCCAATAGCTAAAACCATTCCCACACTGTATGATGGGTTTCTTTTTTTCTCATTTATTAGAAAACAGCATGTTTCTAACAGATTGTGGCATGTGAGACCACCCCAGGATCCTTCCAAGTAGCCACTGCCAAGGTTCTACCGTGCATTTTCCACAGTTCTAATTTGTCTTAGGAGTCCTAAGTGTACTTTCCCACATTTTATTATTTGATATTGAAGGCCAACTCATTTTTATGCTTCTCAGATTAAGGTTTCACAGCTTCTACTAAGGTTTACCTTTCACATCTTGAGAATCGTGAAATTATGGAACACTTCAGCTTTCAAAAACCTGTTCCTCCAAATACTGATGCCAAATGCATATCTTCTCTCTTAGAATCCTTTTCCTCCACAGTCTCAGAGCCTCTGTCCCCTTCCCACCACTCACCTTCCTCAAAAAGAAATGAAATGGAACCAAAGGTTCATTTAACAATCCTGTAGATGACCTGAAATCTCTATGGAAGTTTACGGTGTCCTCTTCATTGTTCTCACCACCTCCCCCATTTCTGCATGATGGTGGAGGTAGAGCAAAGGAAAGGAGGTGAATAAAGACTTCCTAGAACATGGGGCTCTTCCTGATTGTGACATGCATGCAAAGACTCATGTGAGGTGGAGGGTGGACTTCTGTCCAAAGATCATCACCTATGCTTCTGCTGATGTAGTAACATCATTCCATGGTGGAAATCAGCAGGGTTTGAGAAGCTGAAACTCCTTTGTCAGCAAATATGGCTGGGCCCCTGTGTCAGATTCTATGCTAGAGCTCAGGGTACAAACTGAATGAAACTGAATGAAGATGCATTGCATTTCTTGAGCTCACCAGCATAGTAGGGGAACATACATGTAAACAGATAAAAACAAAACAAAACAATAAATTGTGGCAAGAATTAAAAGAGATTTTTTTAAAAAAGATAACAATCGTACTAAAAGGAAGAATTGCTTGGAGAAGGGCCGGTCATGTAACAAGAAAAGCAGTACTTGCAAACAGTATCTACTCAGTAAATGTTTGGATGGATGGATGGATGCACAGACGGATATTCTGACCACAGAGTACTAAAGGTAAAAAGAAGAATAAGGATTGAAGTAAGGCATCCCAAGCAGAAAAAACAGCACACACAAAGGCATGAAATTTCAGTGTGTTCCAGAAAGAAGTGATTTGCCATGTCTGGAGCATAAAGTTGGTGGAGTAAGAGTGAGGGTTACAAAGCCTGTGGGAACCAGATAATAAGCACCTTGTAATCATGCAAAAGAGTTTGGACTTCATTTCCAGGGCAACACCAGAGACTGAAGCTTCAGGGTGCCACAGATGCACAGATTTATGCACTGGGAGAGATCACTCTAGGGGAGGCTGCAGACTGGGTGGGACCAAAGGCAGCAAATCTAAAAGAAGGAAAATCAGTCCAAAAGCCACTGTGCTAGTTTTTTTCAGGGACACTGAGCACTCAGACAAGAACAGCAAGGATGAAGAGGATTGGAAGGACTGAGTAGCTACTCAGGGTGGTAGCAAAGGACAAAGAGAGTATAAGAGCTCAACAGAAGCGGGCATCCAGAAATTTGACGTGGTCCTTAGGATGATTTGCTTGCCCAACCCCTCAAAAGTTCATGCTTTGGAGATTTGGTCTTCAGGGCGGTACGGGCAGTGGTGAAACCTTTAAAAAAGAGTTCCTTAGGTCAATGGAGGCATGCCCTCCATTCCTACAGAAGGGATTGTAGGAATCTCATCTCCCAAAGCAGGCTTCTGCCTCCCACATGCACTCTGCCATCAGTCATTTGCCATGGGATCCTGTCCAGAGCCTGTGCAATGCTTTTTGGACTTTTGGCCTATGAGCTAAAACTATGAGCTAAATAAAACTCCTTTCTTTATAAGGTTAGTTTTCCTTGGATATTTTGTTAATACTAATGCAAAACAGACAATATAGTCCCATCCCCAGGGTTCTGTGGAGTTTCCTGCAAGCTGTGTATGGAAATGGAGAGAGATCTCAATCAGCTCACTGGGGTTCTGGTGGATAATTAAGGAGGCAAGACAAGAGGATATGTATCAGTTAAGGAGACTGGAGATGACAGAATACTTACTGTCACAGGCTATGAGAAGCAGGCTAAACAAGTCACAGGCCCAGAGAACTCAAGGAGGTAGAGTAGATCAAATAGGAACAAATGAGTAAAAGTTGAAGTGAGTAGAGGTTGTCACCAAAGCGTGAAATGTTTAACTGAGCATTTCAGAGGCAGAGCTGACCACAGAAGATTACCAGTATTCCACAATGTTGCTGCAACTTTGGGAACTTGAGCAAGTTACAAAGTCTCTAGATTTCAGGGTTTTTTTTCTTTTTTTTTCCCCCCCACTTTCCTAAAAAAGCTCATCACCTTACTCTAAGATACCCTACACTAAGATATATGGGGCAAAGTAGACTTCATAAGAATTTCCATGTACCACCCAACAGTAATAGTGACTATAAATCTCATATGTCAAGCCAAAATTAAATTATTTTAAAGCTCATCTTTGAATTTGTGGCTTATCTGACCTCCCGGCCTTTCTATTAAACAGAGAACATATTAGGTAGGCTAAGGTGAGAGATTAAATAAAATTCAAATCAGAATTGACTAGAAGATGCGAGATAGTCTACAAACTATTAGGACTACATAAAATGGGCATTTGAAAATTAATAACATTCCCAATCATTAACCAATTAAATAACAATACCAATAACCAATGAATCATGTAAAAAATAAAAGATAGCAGTCACAATAGTAACAAAAATTAGAGGTTTCCCAAAAAAACTAACAAAATATAAGCCCCTTTACAGAAAATTACAAAATATTATTGTGCAAAATAGAAGAGACCTGAAAAAATAGAGATGTGCCAGGTCAAATGGCCATTCAATAAATATTTGTGAAGCGCCAACTGTATGCTAAGAGCTGTTCAGGGCTAAGGCACAGAAATGAACAAAACAGACAAAAGTCTAGGCCCTCAAGAAACCACAGCAATAATCCTTGTGATGTGGATTATAGGTCAATCTATAAATTCAATGGCACTGTGATCAAAATCACAATAGGATTTTTTTTTTTTAACCAGTTAAACTGATTCCAAAGTCCATTTTAGAAAAATAAGTGTCCAGGGCTGGGGATATAACCCAGTTGGTAGAGTGCTTGCCTTACAAGCTCAAGCCCCTGGGTTCAATCCCCAGCACCACAAAAAAAAAAAAAGAAAAAAGAAAAGAAAAATAAATGTCCAAAAATACCCAACAAAATTCTGGGGAAAAAAAACAAACATATGAAGAGTGGTTGCACTGCGAGATACGCAGAGACACATAAAATAGAACACAAGCAAGAGCCACACAACAGACCCTGGTATGAATGTCAAGCTATAATAAAAAAGATGGCACCATAAGTCATTCTGAAAGGCAGTAGTGCTTTATTAGAAGTGGGACAGCCAGTTATCAACATAAAAAAAATATTTTATACAAATATGAAAATAAATTATAGAAGAATTCATAACAAAATTTTAAACACTCTCACACATTTATGCACATACTTGCTTTAAAAAAAATCAAACTACTAGAAGAGGGCTGGGGATATAGCTCAGTTGGTAGAGTGCTTGCCTTGTAAGCACAAGGCCTTGGGTTCAATCCCCAGCACTGCAAAAAAAAAGAGAAAAACTACTAGAAGAAATATCTTTATGGCCTTCAGTTCTGAAACAATTTTTTAGAAAAGATACAAAAGGCATAACTTATAGGAAAAAAGTTTAATAAACCTAACTACAGTTTAATTTAAAACTTCCACAAATTTTTTTCAGTAAAAAAAGTGAAAAGACTATTGGTCAAATTATTTTGCTATATTATGTGCACGTACAAATATGTAACAACAAATCCCATCATTATATTCAACTACAATGCAGCAATAAAAAAATGTGGAGAAAAAACCATAAAAACATGGGTATCTACCAATGACCATTTAAAAAAAAAAAGTAAAAAGACAAACCACAGACTATAAGAAAATTTTGCATATAACAGGCAAAGGTTTGGTACCCAGAATGAAAAAGAGAATTCATTAAACTTACAGATAAAGGGCTGGGCACATAGCTCAGTTGGTACAGTGCTTGCCTCACATGCACAAGGCCCTAGGTTCAATTCCCAGCACCACAAAAAACCTTACTAAGAAAAAGACAAACCACAAAGAAAGGCAAATAAATATAAAAAGGCAAATCAGAAAAAAAAAAAAACAGAACAAAAAAGTGAACAATAAATACATAAAAAGATGTTCACAAAAGAAAATGCTAAATATGTAGGCATCAATTCACAACCAGTAGATCAGCAAAAAATCAAAAGTCTGGCTAAGGGTTGGTGAGGGTATGAGAAAACAGTAACTCAAAATCACTGCAGTCAGAACAAGTTGGTATAATCACTCTAAGGAGAGATTTATCTTCATCTAATAAAAATAAAGATAAATGCACTCATGAACCAGCAATATCACTTCTAAGATATATTTCCTAAAGAAATCTTGCATGTGTACCCCCAGGAGAAGTGTATGAACATGTTAATCGTTGCATTGTTTATAGAACCAAAAAAAGAAAGAAAGAAACAGTTTAAATGTTTTTCAATAGGAGAATAGTATAAATTACAAGGCACTCATAGGATGGAATACCAAACAACTACTCAAATAACTAAGTACACCCAGATGCAACTCAACATGGATAGATTCCAGAAACAAACTGAGTGGGAAAATACACAGAAATATAAGTAGCAGTGTGATAGCACATATCTACATCTTTAAATATATGGAGTCATACCATGTATTGTTCATGAATACACATATTTAAATAAAATATAATGACATGCATGAGAATGAGAAATAATGATTCACAGCAGTGGTGTGACTTTCACCTAGGAAGAAAGGAGAGCTACATTTGTATCAATTAAAGAAAAAGGAAAAAAAGTGTAATAAATCCCACTATTATGGTATAATTATAATCCATCAATAAAAAATAAATTTTTTTAAAAGTAGGAAAAAAATATTCTGAAGCAAAAGTATTTAATGTTTTCAGTTCTGACTTTGGGATCCATGATGAGTATCTCTAGCATTATTTTCTATACTTTCCTGCATTCATTTATTAATTTATTTATTTAGGGTACTGAGGATTTAACCCAAGGGCACTTTACCACTGAGCAACATCCCCAGCCCTTTTTATTTTTTATTTTGAGATAGGATTTCACTAAGTTGCTTAGGGCCTCACTAAGTGGCTAAGGCTGGTTTCAAACTTGCAGCCTCCTGAGTCACTGGGATTACAGGCATGTGCCACCATGCCCAGTTAAACTTAAAGCAGTTTTTCCAACCAGTCAACCCATGTCTTAACCCATGTTAAGACAACTCCAATCAGAGATCTAGAGGAAGAAAAATAAAACTGGTTAAGATAAGGTTGGGGGGCAATCCAGGCATTTCTACAAACAATACTGTTTTTATTTCCATCATCCAAGAGAATCAGAAGTTATGAGGGCATAGTAAACTGTCCCTGTGATAAAGCACACTAAGACAGTATTGCAGGGAAGATATTAAAGCAATTTCTCCAAAAATGTTCATCTCACCTCTCGCACATGTCTTTTCAGGTGCATGTACACACTCTGTCCAGTTTTTCGAAAATGTCTTTCAACGTGTTCCCTTCCAAAGGCCAAGAATGTATTCATGCATACATAGAGTCCACCTTCAGAGTTCTAGAAGAAAGAGACAGGGTACAACATTAGCCAAGGATGCCTGGCCAAGAAGTCTAGATATAGAAAAAGGGAAGGGGAAGAGGCTAAATCATGGAGACAAAGCCTGCTGAAGGCCCCCTCGGCTCTTGTAGTCATCTGCAGTGACCCTCCAATGACTCACAGCCCAGCCCTGGGTGGCAGGTGCTCCTGGACAACCAAACCCTCTGTTCACCAAATACAGACTGTCTTCACAGTCAGGTGAGAGCTCAGAGGCCCTGGAAAATTCTTCAGGGGTGGGAAGGAGAGCAAGGCAAAGAAATTTGGCAATGGGTCTGACACCAAAGTCACTGTCGTATTTTAATCACTTTTTTCCACATTCATCTGTACAAGTCTCCAGGAACACAAAGTTTTCGATTTTTAAATCAGGACAAGGTTCTTCAAAGATATGGCTTTTTTCATTTGTGTACACATGAATAAATGACAGGATTATAACAATTTAATAAATAAATAACTTGAAATGTAAATAATAAAGGGTGGAGTCTTATCATAATCCTAACTAGGTATTACTATGTGCCCAATATGTGCCAGCTTCATGTGGTATATTATTTCTAATACTTACCACTGCAAGCTGCTTGTAAGTATTTTCATCTCTATAAGTTTAAAAAAACGAACAAACAAACAAACAAAAACCCTGGATGAGTCACTTGCCCAATTCCACACAGCTTCGGAGTTAGATTTGAATCTATTTCTCTTTTTCTCTCTCTATGCCACATTTCAAAGCACAAAATTTTATTAAATTAAAGACAATACTAAAATGAACAAAGATCCTGTTCACATTTTGATATTTATTCTCAATCTCAATTTCGTCTCTCCTTTCTTTCACTTTGCTTAACATGCTTCTCTGTAAACACAGGCTATAAGAGCAGACACCTTCCCTCCAAGGGAGAGGATTTTATTAAGCTTCTGTTAATCTCACCCCTACGATAACAAAAAACAGACCTCTGGAACACCTGTCAAAACTGCCAGCCAACCAATCAAAATTCCTTACGCTACATTTCAGTAGAACACAAATGACAATATCGAAACAGATGTTAATGCTCATTACAAATATAGTAAAGTAATAATTAAAGTTCCAATAACTCAGGATTGTTAATTTTTTTTAAGTTTTTAATAATGAAAATCTCTAACATTGTATCTAAGGTTTTTAAACCAGGCTATGAAGAAGTCCGGTCACAACAAGGACACTGTAACAGCATTATTTCACCTGTTACTATAGCATGTAAATTGAAATAAGGCAAATAATAGTAAAGATGGAAATAAAAGACATAAAGATTATTAAGAAAGAAGTAAGAAGTTTGTCTTCCAACAACTTTAGAGTTTATATAAAAAATCCTAAGGAATCTACAAACTAGTAAAAATAACAACTATGACCAATAGGTGAGTTTAGCAAGGTCATAGGATATGGCTTAACTAACAAGAGTAAATCACAATTTAATATACTAGCAACAAACACTTGCAAATAAATTTTTAAAACTTGTCTGCAAAATAGCCTCCAATAAAACCCATAAACCGTTATATAGCTTGTGCTTCTAGATTTTCCCCCTTAAATGAGATCACCTATTTAAAATTAGAAAAGCTATTTAACAAGAGACAACACATTACATTCATTTGACCAACAGATTAGGTGTTTTCAAAAGTTTTTTTTTAAATAACAGGTTCTCTGTCGTAGTCATAAACCTTAGAAAAAAATTATATTGCATCACAGCTGAGGATGAAGCTCAGTGGTAGAACATGTACTTAGCATGCAAAAGACCCTGGGGTCAATGCCCAGCACCACAAAATGAACATGAAACAGATTATAAATGAAATTCATATTGAGTTGATTTTTTAAATACATGGTAGTATAAAATATAACATCCAGAAATATATTCATTTTGTGATAATTGCTTAATATATGTCAAACCATAAGAAAAGAAAAAGAGAAAAAAATCACTAGTAAAAATTACTGGAAGGAGCAAGTATAGCTCAGTGGTAGACAGCATGCACAAGGCCCTGGATTCCAGCCCCAGCACTTCAAAAATTGAAAAACAACCTAGAAAATAACAGAATAGCATATTTATTTCACTTGTGAAGTAGAAAATAATTTCTGGCCAAGAAATAAAGGATATCATCAGGGATGACATAACTCAGTATAAAAATTGTAAACACTAATGAACAAGTTTACACCAAAAAAAATATCATGGAACAAACAGAAAACAACAGAACATGGAAAGATATAGCCAATGGTGACTAAAAGCTCATATCCAAACTATGTAAGACCTGATAAAATTACAAGATTACAAAATTTACAAGGATTTTACAAGATTTTACAAGATCACCAACATTCAAGTTCACCTTGATAAGAGATTTTCACACATTTGGCTTTAAAATATGCCAAAATATGAAAATCAAACCATCACTTCCTCATAACCTCCTGAAATAAGCATATTAAAACAATCTTGAGGCACATATATCTGCCTACTAAACCAGCAAAAATTAAAATTGCACAGCCTAGAGTCACAGAGAAGACCTGCAAATATACTCTCACAACATAAATCAGTTCAGATTCTTGTAGAGAACAAGAAAACTGACCCTCTGACACAGTATTTCTCTTTGGGTATAGACATCAGGAACACAAATGAAAGGGAAAAAAATGCTAATTTGTACAAAAATATTCACAGATGCACAATTTCTAATAAGAAAAGGTAGCAATGGTCCCAGATAGAGGAGCTAAGAAATTATGGTGTAAAGACACAATAGCATACAATAACATTATTTTAAGTGATGAACTTACAAAGTGTTTGTATGTGTATAAAAATGTGTATAGAATCACATATAATGTAATAATGTCAATGAAAAGAGCACATCAAGCTGACAAATGGGAAAGGGGACAGGTTGGGGGGGAAGAGCACACAGTGACAAAGGTCTGAAGCGAAGCTGGGATGTGATAACCAGTTTTATTGTCATTTAAGTTTATATTTACTGGGGGCCCACAGCCTCACCTCCCACTTCTTGGTCTAGAGTGGTGCTTCTCAAACTACTGCCCTGCAGGACAAGGCTGCTTTGCTCTCTTTTTCATTTGCTGTGTGGTCCCACTGCACATGACTCAGTCACAGCCCGGGCCAGGTATGGACTTTTCTCACACACAAGTTCCAGAAAACCCAAGTGCATCTCTAATCTCTACCCTGTTCAAACAAATCCACTGATCACAGACCTGGAGGTGGCTGCAACGTCAAGCTGATGCAGAAATCTCTGAAACACTTACTCTGGGTGTTGGTACCTACCTCTTGGCAAAACTAAACAATAAGGACTATCAAAATTCAGGGGATGGCCATGTGTGGAAAAACAGCCTGATAAGGGGCCAGCTAGTTTTTCAGGTCTGTCTGGCTATGGTCACTCTCAGCAGTTTAGACATGTGAACCCAGCTGCTGTGGCCCTCCTACCTACTGTGACCAAGCCAGCCTTGACTGGTTCCTCAGGAAAGTGGCTGACATCTCCACACCCCCATCATACCCTGAACGCTGTCAGGCTCCTACTCTCAGGGATGACCAGGGCAAACTTCTCTGCACCAAGCTCACTAGGATTCTTTTCTTTCTTTCTGTCTGTCTTTTTTTTTTTTTTTTTTTAGTTGTAGAGGGACACCACGGTATCTTTATTTTATTTATTTATTTTTTATTGTGGTGCAGAGGATGGAACCCAGTGCCTCACCCATGCTAGGCAAGTGCTCTACCACTGCGCCACAACCCCAGGCCCAGCTAACTAGGATTCTAATGATCATTTTCATAACACACTAACCAGAAACTTGACCAAGATGCAAGACTTTATTTTGACACCTAAAATGACAAGAAAGTCAAAAAACCATTCTTAGAGTTCTATAACATTCCCTTTGAAACTTCTCCCATCGGCATGATCAGACTATAAAAGACAGGGGCAGCACCAGAAGCCCACATATCAATAAAACCCATACTCCAGTGCATTTCAACATGCACGAGACATGGCCACATTTTTTATTGCATACATTGTATTGCCCTACATATTATTCAGAAGTAACCTCAAGGACAAGGTCACTTCTTTTATATTGCCTGCCATTTAAGAGAATGCTAAAACATTCTGGAACACAAAGGTCAAGGTTACATATTTCAAAGTAGCAAGTGAACAGTCATTTTAAATAAAAATACACTGCATTGTCAATCAGTCGGTGTTCAGAGAACTCTGTTTATCGTGCTGTTTCTTGGAGACAGGAAGGGAGAATGAGCACGTGTGAGCAGAGCACTCAGGAAACAGTCGTGAGCAGCGCTTGTTTTCATAACCACAGAACCGACTCTCCTGTGGAAAACAAGAGGTCACTGCCCTAAAGAGAAACATGAGGTGGGGAGATGGAGTCCCAATAAATCCATGTCCAGCACAAACTGCACACTAACACCATGAAGAACTGTGACTCACACTTCCTTGCAAAAGAGAGATGAAAGGGACAAGGGCATGGTGTTTTCTAGAACATCGGCTGTTAGGAAAAAAAAAAAAAAAGAAGAAGAAAAGATGAACTAAATTTGCTTCTTGAAGTCAGGAAAGGTGGTGACCTGAATGATTAATAATTTATGGTACATCCCTGAAAAGTGATACTCATCAGCCTTTTAAAATTAACTTTGCATGAACATTTACTGATAGCAAATATGTGCATTGTATTTTTTTGAGTGAAGAGAGCAGGTAAAATAAACATGGTTGGCATGTTATAACACACGCAAGATGTGCCCTCTGCCTGGCAGGTGATGTTATCTCAGTAGGGGAGGAAAAGGCGGGATATTTTTCATGTTGCCTTTTGGCATTTTCAAGTTCTTCAGGATTTTTTAATTTAAAAATAAATAAATAAAAGTTTTCCTAACCAAATGTATTTAGAACTCAAATATAGGTACACAGAAGAAAATAGTCTTTGCATGTTCCCTTTATTTGGCTTCCCTGGCTTCAGCAACTCCACCACACAGGTTTAGGGGGAGCTATATATTCTCAGTACTCAAAAAGTACGGTTGAAATAACTAAGAGATTATCTCAAGATTTGTAGCTAAAGAAATGTGGGAATGTACAAGTAAAACAAAGGTGATAAGGAGTGTCATCCAGGGAGGCAGAAGAGAATGTGATTACAACTGAGAAAAAAATGAAACTGGTGGGGACCCAACCCCAGTCGGAGGCCATCTGGACTGCAGAAGTGGGTGAAGGGTGTGGAGTCTGGAAAAGAAGCTGAGAAAGAGAAGGTGGCTGTCATGTCACCTCCAGGGGCAAGAGAAGTTGATGGGTGTTTGAGCGGAGGATGGCTTCAGTCCCTCCACAATCTATGCATGACATTAGAGACACAAAGAAGGTTGGTGTCCTTATGATGGTTACATCTCCTAAGGGGAGAGAGAAAATAAGCAAGAAAGATGCAGAAGATAACTTCTGGCAGGAATAAGAGTAATAGGGGGTGGCCAGGCACAGGGATTACTCTGTAATCCCAGTGGCTTGGGAGGCTGAGGCAGAGGGTGGAGTTCAAAGCCAGCCTCAGCAACTTAGCAAAGCCCTAAGCAACTTGGCGAGACCCTATCTCTAAATAAAATATTTAAAAGGGTTGGGCAAAAAAGCAAAGGCCAAATGTTCTCTCTGACATGCGGATGCTAACACACGATAAAGTGGAGGGGAATAGAAGTTCACTGGATTAGACAAAGGAAAAAGAAGAGAAGGGAGGGAGGTTGGGAATGGGAAAGACAGTAGAATGAATCAGACATAACTTGCCTATGTTTATATATGCATACACCACCACTGTAGCTCCACAGCATGTACAACCACAAGAATGGGAAGTTACCGTCCATGTATGAATATGTCAAAATATATTCTACTGTCATGTATAAAGAACAAATTAAAAATTTAAAAATAAAGGGCTGGGGATGTGGCTCAAGGTTAAGCATCCCTGAGTTCAATTCCCAATACCCAATAAAAAGGAGGATAGAGGTCCTTATACAGCTGATGGGGCTGAGGGTAGCTCTCTGGGAGGTGAGGTCCCCAGTGTGAGGGGCCAAGTAAGCAAAGAGGGAGGAGTCAGGTGAAAAAGCACATGTAAAGGCCAGAAACTGGAGCTGGCCTTCACTCTCAGCAGGATGCACAGTCACTGGAGGGCTTTCAAGTGAGAAATGCCACAGTCTCATCTATATTCTTAAAAGATCACTCTGGCTACTGAGGAAGAATTATGGGGTCAAGGTCAAGAAAACATACAGTGAAGAGGCTATTGTACAGTCCAGATTCACACTGTCCAATACAGTAACCACCAGCCACAGGTAGGCATTCAGAGTGAAATTAAAAATTCAGTTCCTCAGTTGCACACACTGGCCACCCTAAGTGCTCGCTGTGCTTCATGAGGCTAGTGGCCAACCTACTGCACAACAGGCAAGTGCTCTACCACTGAGCTACATCCCCAGCCCAGAAAATTCTTTTAGATAGCCTTTGTCTAATCAAGGCCAGATGGTAACTTAGCCTGGGAGAGGTGGCAATAGCAAGAGGGAAAGGGGCTCACAGCAGAGAGGGGGCAACTTAGGCAGAATTAGGAGATAATTTTAGAACAGCACCCAGAGACATAGAACCTAGGTTAGATGTAGGGATGGGTGGAAAAGGGTGGAATCCAGGACAATTGCTAACTGTTTTGACTCCTTATGCCATTAGATACCCCGCCGCTCCTTGCCAAACTCCTGCTTTCATCAAGCAACCATCCATCTGAAAGCCAACCTCTCAGGTACTTCCGTATACGAATGGCAGACATGCATTCAGATATTACAATATCCAGAACACAGATCCCAAGACATTCTGGCTTCTGAAGTAAACCAGACGAAAGTTTTAAAATGCAAACATTAAGATGAGACACAAAGGTGCAATAAAAAGTAAAACAAGGTTCCAGATCAAGGGCAGCAAGCATGAGGCACATAGAAATGAGAAAAGAAATAAAGAAAAGGCATAATCAGAAAACAGGATAAATAACAGGGAACAAGCAAAGCAGGTCACCTGCAAAACAGAATCACCATAGCACAGTATTTACAAAATCCAAAACCTTGATTCAACAGAAAAATTATCCACCGAAATAAAGTTGTGCACATAAGCTAAGTAGAAAAAAAAATGCACATAATCCCAAGAGAGTGTGGGTCTTTCTGCTAAGACTTGATAACTCATGTTTGTGACCATGAATTGTTAAGAAAGGACAGGGCTGGGGATGTGGCTCAGTGGTAAAGTGCCCAGGTTAGATCCCCAGCCAAAAAAGAAAAAAAGAAGGGAAGAAAGAGAAATGTGAAGGCAGTAAAGATTCTTGAAGTATGCTCTCATTTGGGAAGTTTTTCTCTCTCCAAAGGGCTCCTACACCTTACCCAGACTGGACACACTAAATAAAGCCAAACAACTAGATTTTGACACCATTATAAATTTAGTTTTATTGAAATGTCATTTATTAACTTTTTTCTTAAATATAAAACTGAATCCTTGCTATGTGTATTTTGAGCAATGAGGATGTTGTCACTGGCAACAGCTAGGGAAGGGATGGGACAGGACATGAGGGGCCTCTACCGCGATGCTCACAGGACAAATGGGCACTCTGAGAGCCACTGGTGAGTGAAGCTCAGAAGACTGAGCTCACAGCTGAGCACCATCAGATGTGCTAAAGTGAAGCTATAATCCACATAAGCAGTTCCCAGCTTTTATGTAAAAAAAGAAAAATGGGAAACCACCTTGTCAACAGTAAACCCTTTTCAAGTCATTTATTTTTATTTGTAAGACTGATGGTTTTCCACCATATGACCCAGCTCTTCCACTCCTTAGTATTTATCCAAAAGAAAATCAGCATACTATAGTGTTGCATGCATACCCATGTTTATAGCAGTGCAACCCACAATAGCCAAGTTGTGGAACCAGCCCAGATGCCTGCCAACAGATGAAAGGATAAAGAAAATGTGGTCTTTATACACAATGGAGTTCTACTCAGACATAAAGAAGAATGAAATTATGTCATTTGCTGGTAAATGGATGGAAATGGAGAACATCTTGCTAAGTGAAATAAACCAGACTCAGAAAATCAAGGGTTGAATGTTTTCTCTCATATGCAGAAACTATAGAGAAAAAAGTAATAAAAAAGGGATCTCATGAAAACAAAAGGAAGAACTGTAGAGTATAGGAAGGGGATCAGTGGGGAGAGAGGAGGGTGGGAAAGGGTAGGTATTAGGGAATGAAATTGGCCAAATGATGCTGTGTGCATGTACGAATATATCACAATGAATCTTATTCTAATGCATAATTATAGTGCAGCAATTAAAAATAAATAAATAGAAAGGACTCCAGTAGAGGAAGTAGACTGGGGGAGAAGCGCTGGGGAATGAAATGGAGCAAATTATGTTATGTGCATGCAAGACTGTCATACGAATCCCACAGCTATGTACAATTATAATACATTAATAAAAAGATTTTTTAAAAACCTGATAGCTTTCTTCAGGATGCATTTCCCCTGATAAACTATGCTAACCATGAGGGCTGGGTTTCCAGGCTAACTCATAAAAGCTGATTAAGTTCAGATAATAGCCCTGAGATGAATTCCCCTCAACAAGGCCAGCAACTACTCATGGCCATGGCTTTCAGGGCAGTGCAGAGCTTCATGCAAGATGGTCACACACAGGATATCTCTCTTTTGCAACCCCAAGACCCTCTGAACATTGTTATTTTCCTCTCAGAGGGTATCTTCCACCCCACCTCCAAAAAAAGGGTAATCCCCTTCCACCACAGATCCTCTGGCTAGAGAGCAAGGGACAGCAGTAACAGCATTTCATGAGCCGCACGTAACAGCAATCCTGCACGTAGGTCCCAGAGAAAGGAAAGCCTGGGCTTGGAGAAATTCAGTGCAAGCCAAGCCCTTGCTGAAGTCTCGCAGCTACCAAATAGTAAGCGGGTGGGGTGGAGCTGGACCCAGGCCAACCTGGCCCCCACAGGCTGTCTCGTGCTTTTGAAAAGCAGATGTCATTTTGGGTGGCAGGAGCCAGGTGGGTGGCTGTCAGCAAGCACAGACACCATCGCAAGGGCCTAGAGAAAAGAGCAGTTTTTCCTTTTTTTTCAAGGCTGTTTCATTCAAGGAAAGCAGGAGGGACAGGCAAAGGAGAGCCACCCCTCTCAAGTGAGTGGCCCATGCCAGGCGCTCTGCCAGGCTTTCCTATGAGAAGGAGAAGTATCCACTCCTCAAACTCCAAAGGACAGCTGGGTTCCTGGGAGGTGGCCACTCCTGGCTGACAGCCCCCTGAGGAAAACAGTTTCAAGACCCAAGGGAGGGGGCCTAAGAGGCTAGCAAAGTAACCCAAGGGTTACCAGTCTCCACAGGCCACCTACCCTCATCAGCTGGTGTCCTGCAATTAAATTGAGGGCCTGGAGGGATAACCCACACCAACTGAGGCTTCTTCCAAAGCCTCAGGCAGAATACTCAACGACAGAACCCACCAAACGGCATGTTCAAGGGATCAATTCAACAGTTTTACCCAAAAAGTACAACATGTGAATTGCTTTAATCCCTGCTTCCTATATCCACCCCGACATGCTGCCCCTTATGTTCTTTCTCCTGGCCAACCAATCCACTCACCCCACTGTCAGACCACCAAGGCTATTTCTAAGGACTGCTAGGGACAGTAGATGCCCAGGTCACCACATCTACAGCCACACTCAAAGAATTAACCAGGACAAGAAAAACACTTGGTTCAAGTAGGAGAAAGTTTTCATAACTGCAATTCACTTTAAAAACTTTCTGCCTCTTGGCCAACTGCCTGTGTGGTGTAAGTGCAGCACACAGGGACTCCAGATTTTATATCATGAACAGGAAGGTCTGACATATGCCGTCTACAATGGCTCATGCAATGCGATGTTCTAACTTTCAACTCCTGGAAGAGTTACTCAGGAATCCAGTCTCTAAACTAGAAACATCCAGACTCTGAAATCCAAACCCTGACCTCTGGGCTCCATTCCAGTTCCCAACTGCCCAGGGGGCACTCAGTCCTTGACTGCTTGCCTTTACTCCCTCACCTTCCCCCTTTATGTCCTTGACACACTCCATCTCCCAAGCTACAGCCATGAAGTCTGCCTTAGCTCCTCACTGTATATTCTGTCACTAAATTGGGCCATTATCTTTCATCAAACTCTCTACTGGGTTTATCCCTGCCACCCCAGACCTCTGTCCCCACTATCACCATCCTGGGGCAAGCACTCCCTGCCAGTCTCCAGCAGCCTCCTGTCTGCACTTACTCAAGGTCCCAGCCTCCCCATCTACTCACTCCACTTCCAGAACAGCAGCACGAAATGACTGGCATTCTCACATTGTTCTGGCTCCTATCTGGCTGGCCCATTAGTTTTAATCTTATCATGACTAATGAGACTCTGTAACCCATGGAAGAGTCGGCCATGCTCTTCTGCCTCCCCAGTGACCCTCTCTTCCATAAGACAGCTCACTCTCTCACACACATGCTAAACTTGGCTCTACCTCCATACCTCTGTCTCTTCCTCCTCCAAAATGCCACCTATTCAGATCCCATCCAGATTTATCTATTGACTATCCACAGACCTGAAGCCTCCATGCACACATTTTAAGTGCCACACTGTAAATATCCTATAAGTGCCTCAGGGTCTACCCTCATAAGACACATCAGGACTCCGTTCCTGTCTCAGTCGGGCACCAGCCTTGAACAAGTCCTTTAACAGACTGCCAACCTCTCTGCTATAAAACAGCAGCAACCATAGTAACTGCATCTTATAAGGCAATTACTACCATGATTAAATGAGACGATGTACACAGAAGTGCCTAGTTCTGTTTGGTTCATAATAAGCATATGACAGTAGCACACACATTCCAATATGACAGTGATCTACATCACGCTGCCTTCCTGTGAGCCTGCTTCCATTTACGCATAGCCTCTCTACCAGTAGGCAGCACTGACTACAGTACTGGGTACATGGTAGGCTCGAAATAAGTAGTAATACTTGCTAATTAACCCCAAGCAAAATGTCTCATTTTTAATCTTATCATGGAAAGCACGCGCTCTTCTGCACCTCAAGCAACCTCTCAGACTGGAGGCACGTTGAGATTCATTAAATTCTTCTCATTGTTGCATTGTCCTGATGTTCCAGCCCTAAAAATAGCACTCTTGTTCACTTCTTTGAGGTGCATGGGGACAAAGGGTGTCCTCCACAGGTCACCACAAGTCACCACAATCCTGGCAGCACGGAGTCCTGGCCTCTCACTCACCATCTCCATTTACATAAGCCACCCAAAAGCAAAAAGGATGATGGTCACCAGGGATAGAAAAGGGGCCAAGAAGGAGTTAGTGTTCAATGGGCAGAGTTTCAGTTTTGCAAGACAAAGGAGTTTGGGAAGTGATGGAGGTGATAATTCATAACAAGGCAGATGTGCTTGATGCCACAGAAGTGCACACTTAAAAATGGTTAAGGAGGGAAGCTGAGGGAGAGCTCCACGGTAGAGCTCAAGTTTTGCATGCACAAGGTCCTGGATCAATCTCCAGCATGCACGTGCATGCCTTTGTGTGTGCGCGCACACACACACACACACACACACACAATTTGATTTTCTTTTTATTATGTGTATTTTACAATTTAAAAAAAATTACAAAGAAGGGAAAGGAAAGCAGAGTGAACGAGCCTGCACATCTCCCAACCTGGGATACTAAACAGGATGACAGCACTTTTAACTGAGCTATAGGCTGGGAACAGGAATGCAGAGGAGGGAAAAGAGAATTCCGACTGCACAGAAGTGGAGATTCAGACTAGCAGAGAAAACAAATTTCCCCATAAAAGGCTTTCTGGAAGGATCAGAATCATCTCTTACACTCCAAAACTCTACTTAAAAGGTAATTAGCCCCTGCCAAAAAGGACACTAGTGACTTCTTGATTATTACTTTGGAAAAGTAGGACTTTATGGTACACAGGACAGATCGCACACAGACATTAATTCCACTCCTTTCTGAAACCCCAATAAAGACATAAACTATAACAATAAAATCAAGAAAGCTGGCCTGCAAGTAGATAAGGGCTAAGAGGAACTGACAGAGCTGAATCCTAGACCCACAGCAAGGAAGGCTGAGATTCCACCTGCTTACACCCCAGAATTTCCAGACTCTGGAACTGGCAGCTCCAGCCGAGTCCAGAGGTTGGGGGTGAAACAGAGACTAAAGTAAGGAGGAAGGGTTGAATATCCATCCAGAGAGGGGTCAGAAACCCAGATCCCTCCTCCACTGCAAGCAGCCCCTCCCCCACCACAAACTAAGGAGATTTATTCTCTAAAGCAGGTAAAAATGAAGGTCTCACCTGTGCCAGGTCTCAGCCAGCCACAGTGGCACATGCCTGTAATCCCAGCTACCCTAGAGGCTGAGACAGGAGAATAGTAAGTTCAAAGCCATCCTGGGAATTTAACAAGACCCTGTCTCAAAATTAAAAAGGGCTGGGAATGTAGCTTAGTGGTATAAAGTCCCTGGGTTAAATCCCTAGTGCTTCATAAACAACAGCAGCAAAGGTCTCAGCACTGTACAAGAGTGAGCTCCATTAAGAACAGGGGTACCATCTGAAAATACAGTGACTAAGAAAATGTGTGTGTATCAGATTTGGTCAGAAATATAGACACTATTCTAGGTATTTCAAGCAGAAAGATATTTAATTCAGAAAATTAGAAGTTTACAAATCCTTGGAAGGGTTGTGAGAGCAAAGGTCAGGAAAACCATCAGTGTTGTTCAGGAGATCAGGATGTCTAAGCATCACAAGAAACTGCACAGGTGATTCAGGTGCCCCGTCATTGAGGAGGCTCCAACTCCCATGGGGACACAGAGAAGCTGCTAGGAAAATGTGGCATTGGCTATGTGCTACAGCTACAATAGAAATAGTAGCTTTTCATTTTCTTTTACCTTCCACATCTCTCACTAGCAGAATCAAAAACAGAATCCTGCTCTAAAAGGATTCTGGGAAGTACAGTGTCCAGGTGCACAGCCCTGCAACTGAGGAGAAAGCCCAGCAAAACAGGGACAAAGTTAGAACCAACAGACAATATCTGGCCTGGATCCAATATCCAGACGCCGAGGTCACTGGGGTCCTCTTCTCCCACTCTGCTCCCTGAAACTGGCAGATGGGCCTCCACTTCCCAGGAAAGAAATAAGAAAAGTCACCTAACCACTGTACAAAGGGGGAAAAAAATCAAAATACTAGCATTAGGTTTCCCCAGAGAAACAGCCCAGTCCTGTCACCCAGCAGTGAAGTACACATCAACAGAATAAAGAATTCTTCCCTTTGCCCTGCAGCTCAGGAGGCTGAGGCAAGAGGATCACAAGTTGAAAGTTAGCCTCAGCAAATTAGTGAAGCCCTAAAGCAACTTAGAGAGACTCTGTCTTGAAATAAAATATTAAAAAAGGTTGGGAATATGACATCATGGTTAAATGCTCCTGGGTTCAATTCCTGGTACCCACCCAAAAAAAAAAAAAAAAAAAAAAAAACCAGAAATCTTACCTTGGAAGCAGCCAAAAATTCACAACCCAATTTTTTAAAAAGTCAATTAAATTCTCTAAATTTTAATTTGCTTTACAAAGAATGTGCATACTGTGACACCTGACACCTACAGTTGAACTAAGACTAATACGTAACTTAGTATGAACCCAAAAAAACATGTTTCAGGCTAAGTTTGCGATTAGAGAAAGGAATTATACTTTACTTAACTAAACTCTAGCACTTTGGCTTTTGAGGTATGGCCTGGGAACCCTGCAACACCCCAGAGACCCTCCAAGCAGTTTGGGAGGTCAAAACCATTTTCATAGCATGAAATTACATGTCTTTTTCGCTCTCTTTCTTTCATAGCATACAGTGGGGCTGGGAATATGGCTCAGTGTGGAGCTCTTGCCTGGCATGCGTGAGGCCCTGAGTTCCATCCCTAGCATCACAGGGGTTAAAAAAAAAAAATTGTTAATAGCACACAGTGGCATTTTCCAAAGGCTACATGACATCATCATTCCAGCAACTAATGAAATGCAATTATTTAATTGTTTAAAAAGCTTTTCTGTTTGAATGTCTAATACAGTAGATATTGATAGATGGAAACCCTGCAAAAAGTTCTGTGGGAACCCTAAAAATAATTAAGAATATAAAGAAGCCAAAATGCTTGCTTTTGACAAATGAAACTAAGTAAATCAGAATCAGCTTAAGTTCACATCTTCAAAAAAGGATAAAGAGTCTGTAAGTTCCTAAATTTTGCTTTACCATCACATATCAGTTCACCCATTAGAAGGAAGAGCTTTCCACACAGTACATTATTTTCCTCCCTCCAAGTCAGCACCTTCTAAGCATTTCTAAGTAATGTGCTGATGGAGATCACAAAGACTTTCCAAAAATGGACCTAAACCAGTCACGACCACCAGGACCCTATCCATCAGTTTTGGAAAGACTCCCAAGACATCTCAACATCACTAAATCTTCTCAGAATTTCAGAGATTTGGTTGGGGGGAGGGAAGGACATCTTCTTAGAAAATAGCCCAGGTGCTGTAAGGGAGTAAGAGATACTGGGGGCAGTGCCCCCATCCCTTTGGACCGCCATTTTGGTAGAGCCACTGTGTGCAGCTGATTGTTAGAACAGGTGTGGCCTGACAGCCCTAGCCTCAGCTGCACCCAGGATCTCCTGCTGCTCAGCTGCTGCTGGTCATGCGAAGCCTGCAGATCCTACTCAGCCTTTCTGGGCACAAACACAAACCTAGAAGAGGGAGGACATTTCCACTCCTGGAGCAACACTTGCCCAGTGGGGAATGGGAGGCAGTGGACAAATATTTCCCTCTTCCATATCTCAAGTGGAGGACTCTGAGAAGCATTCCACAGTTCCCGAAGGGATTAAGCACCAGTTGCACACTGTACAAACCAGCTCTGGAGTGGCTTTTCCTTCCTTTTCTTTGTCACTATTTCCTTGGTCACTATTCCATTTCTGTTCTTGGGGACCCCTTTCCAAAATAAACTGCCTAAAGCACTACCTCAATATTCAGTCGAGATGAGGTATAGGCAAGCACTCCACACAACACAGACCGGGCCCAGAGTGGCACGCTCCCATGCTCCCGAGCAGCCGGAGATGCTTGCTACAAGGCCCCACACCTAGGAAATGCTTTAAAAATAAGAATGAAATGGGTGAAAGAAAATAAAATAATAGCCAACTATGGAAGATAGAACTATAACTGCTGTGCTGCCTGCCACAGACTCTAAGCAATACAGGCACTGAGAGGAAGAGATGAATCCTAAAGCAGAGCGGAAGGGAGAAACAGAGCCTTGAAAAATGATGATGAGGTCTGGGGATATAGCTCAGTTGGTAGAGTACCTGCCTCAAGAGCACAAGGCCCTGGGTTCAATCCCCAGCACCTAATAAATAAATAAATAAATAATGATGAGAGGAAGGTGGTCTTAGAAGAGGAAAGGGGTCTGGGGTGTAGAAGAGTCAGAGATTGGTCTAGCCAGGCTGACAGCCTAGACACGCAAGATCTGCACCCAAGAAATGAGAATAGATCTTCATGGTAGTCTATGAAGGCTGCTCATAGAAGTGTGAACCACTTCCAATTAACCACAAGGAACTTTCTACATAACATCTAACAACCAAATTCTTGAGTCCTTTTCTTCCTTCCTTCCTTCCCCCCTCCCTCCCTCCCCCCCCCTTTTTAAATCAAATATAAATAGTGACTACGTATCAGCTGGGCGCACTTTACATATTAACTCATTTAATCCACAGACCAACCCCTTGAGATAGATTCTGTTATGGTCCCCATTTTATGGATGGAGAAACTGGGGTACAGAGAAGTTACACATCTGGGTGACAGAACCAGAATTCAATCTCTGCTAAGTTGGCTGTCCCTTTCACAGTTGTCCCCCACCAATGAAGTTACCATATTCTATGTGATCATCCCACATGATTCCTTTCCCAGAGTCTCCCATGTGTTGTACCCTCACCATTTGTGGAATTTGTCACCCATGTACTTCATGTTACCTAAACATCTGAGATCCTGGTATATATGCCAGCTTCTGAGAATAAGACAAAGATTCCAGCCTCCAGATGGTCACACTCAAAGGCAAAGATAAGTGTGTAAACATGCTGCTGGTGGTTGAACAGAGATGCTCATGGGGTCTGGTGGGGGGCACTATGGAAATAACTCACAAAGGAAGAACCACTTGAATTGAGTCTTGAAAAGATGCTCTGCTGGGAAGCAGATTACAGAACTCAGGAGAAAATCAAATCAGAAAGGTGAACAAAGATAGGTGAAAAAACAAATTCTCCCTCATTCCAAAGTAGCTATTATGGAGCACCTGCTAAATGCTAAGCCCAAGAAGGTTGGGGAGGAGGAAGCAAGGAGAAAAATACTGAAAATAGTTATATGATGTCCCATTCAATACATTCCACAAGGTGAAGAAGATCAGAGGTCTTCACATTGTATTCAAGGCATAAATGAAATTTTGTTGCTTCAGTCTTCTTCCAACACCACTCTAAATCACATCATGTAGAGTGGCTTTCTGTAACCGACTACATAAAACCAAGATCAGTGCTGGGGATATAGTTCAGTGACACAGTGTGTGCTTAGCAAGTGCATGTCCCTAGGTTCAATCCCCAGCACACACATAAAAAAAGTCAAGATCAAACACTTTTCCCCATCATCTGCTCTCTACTCTTTTTGGTTCTGGCTTACTTCTTGGATTTGCCAAATCAATATTTTTCTTTTAAAAACATTATAGGCAAATAAGAAGAAAGTAGTCATACTTGATATGTTTGCACATGTAATTTTCCTTTCCTAGAATGTTAGGTTCCTTGATTTTTTACCCATCTTTATCTATGAACTTTCTCACAAGTATCCAATACAAGGATGATTTTTTTTTCCTTTTTTTCCCTTTCTCTACCATAGTCCCACAGTTCTTGTAAGTTAAAGTCTTTGATGTGTTTGGCACCAATGAACTTCACTCTGAATGGTTCTTATAGCTATGCACGTATGAACACGCACACAGTAGGTGCTCAAGAAATGTGTAATGGATTCATAATAAAATGTTAAGAAAGTGCCACAAGGAAATACCTCACATTATCAGGCACTGTGCTTTAAGATGCCTAGTATAAAATTCTCTTCCTCCCCTGGAACACAGATAATGAAATATAATGATTCATCAGACTTGTAAGTAATCCTGCTCTCCCCCAAGGAACTACTGTGATACAAATGAAATCATCATTTTATACTGGACAAGATGTTTCTAGAACAGCCTTTGGCACACAATAAATTCCCAGTACCATTTGTAGACATTAATTAAAACAATCAGCTTTTTCTCACACCTACCATACACTATATAACAAGTTTCTCCAATAAAAAAATCTGAACTTGCAGAGCAACCCAAATCAAACATGGAGAAAGTTGTCTACAATCCTAAAAGACTTTCTTCTTCCTGTAATTCTCAGCCTGTCAAATGCTTAAGTTAGCAATTAACCCTCCCTCCCTCTTCACCCTTAGGGACTATTAGTGTATTCTGCCCAACACTGGCCACACAATCTGAATAAGGCATTTTCAAATATCTTGTGGATAACAGGAAGCGCTGGTACTGCCGATGGTCACTGTGAGTACCAGGATCACAATATCCTGTTTTAAATACAACCATTCCACTTCACTCTACATGGATTTTTGTGAAAGAAAAATAATAACAAATAGATTAGATTTTATCCCCAAATGATCTGGAATGACAAAAGAAAAACTAACCGTCATAGGGAGGATGATAATTCTGGGACTACAATGGATACCAAACAAAAATGCTTTGAAACCAACCAAATCAATCCACAAAGTAATAAATGAAACTTTGGAAATTGTGCACTCATTTGGGTTTTTCCTTCAAAGACGCTGCACATACTATGAATAAAATGCGTTGGACTGTTGTGAGACTGCCTCTCCCTCCAATCCATGCACCTCCCATGCATTGAGATCTGCCGGGTGACATATGAGATCTAAAGTGGGTGGATAAAAATAACCCGGTCCTCAAAACGACATGATAAACGCCAGACAGCTGAGTCACTTTGAAGCCCATCTTGACTCCCAAAAGACAATTCACCCTCTTCTGGTTCTCACACATCCACATACAACCAGGTGAAAACTACCAACAGCCGCCCTGGGTAGAAGGCGGTGATGCATCGTAACTTCCCCTCCAGTCTCCGAGGTCACGACTCGGGATTGAACTTTTAATAATTTATACTAGCGCACGTCAGTCAAGTGACTCATTTAGAAGGGAAAGGAAGAAAGGCTTAAGAAAACCATCATTATCCAGCAGACCCCCATTTCTGCTGACCGAGTGGAGACACCCGACGATTTCTTCTGACATTCTAATAGCAAGGGACAGTGGGGAGAAATGGGAAGTGGAAGGAGAAAAGCTCAGAGAGGGCTTAAGAATTGTCCAGGTGTGGGAATACCCAGGCAAAGCAAATGGTCCCAGAAAGAGAAATGCTGTGTGTGTCCGGGGGTTCGGGATCGATCCCTATCACCTATCCGCCCCCCCACCCTCCTCACCCCCTGGAGGACGCAAGCGATCTGCAACGTGCAGCTCAGAGCAGGGAACTAACTCTGGTTCCATCTATCTTTCAAACGGTGGCGGGGCTGTGGGAAGGCAGCTGGGGATCCGGGCCCCTGCAGCCTAGCAGCCTGGTGAAGCAGACCACTCTAGCGACCCCGTCTTCGGCAGTAGCAGCCTTGGGGCGCCCGTTAAGTGGCAGCCGAACTGCAGCGCCCCCAAGCCAACTCCGCTCCGGGAGGAGGAGGAGGTCCCCGGCCGCCACTGGGCATCTTCTCCCCTGCCTCACTTGCCGCCGAGGTCCGCGGCTCCCGGCCGCCCCAGGCCGCCGGCACCGCGACCCTCCCGGAGGCGCCTCACTTACGGGGGAGTCGTAGGAGAAGGCGCACTCGTTCTTGTAGACCCTGTCCCCGGACCTGGGCACGCGGATGGTGGGCATGTGGGGCACCAGCAGCTCGCCGATGTCTCCTGCAGCCATCTTCCTGCTGCCGCTGCCGCCCGGCATGCTGAACAGGGCGCCCCGGCGCTGCATGGCCGCGGCGCGCACTGAGCACAGCGGAGCAGAGCCGGGCCGCAGCGCGGGGTCTGCCGGCCGCCGCGGCGCCAGCAGGCGGGCGGGCTGCGCGGGCAACGCGAGCCGAGCCGGGGCGGGCGGGCAGAGCGGGCAGAGCGGGCAGAGCAGGCAGAGCCGGCCGCGGGGCGGGAGCGGGCACCGGGGCCCCGGGCTAGGGGGACGCTGCTATTTTTAATCCAATGGCGAGTCGCCGGCCCAGCTGCAGCGTCAGGCGGGGCGCTGGGGAGCGCCAGCCGCAGCGCGCCGGGGAGGGGGCGCTGGAGGGGGCTCTGCGCCCGGCCCGGCTCGGCGGCGGGGGCCGGAGGGCGAGCCCGGGGCGGCGGAGCGGGATCCCCGAGCGGGCGGGGAGCCTGAACGCCCCGCGGGAGTGCAACGGGCTGCTCGCCCACGCCGGCGGCTGCGGCGGGCCACCACCGCCGTGTTTTCGGTCCTGAATCCCTAGCTGGCCAGGGGACAGCTCCGAGGAGGCCAACACAAAGAGCAGGACCGAGGGCTTACAAAAAAACAAAAACAAAAAAAACAGAGAACGGTGACTTCCCCAGATTTGGTAGGGGTGGGACTCGATGTGCAAATCTGGAACCTAATGTGGATATCAAATCCATATTTGCGACACGTTCTTGGGTGTTACCTCAATATTGAAGCCTCATTCCTCACTTTTTAACAACCAACACTCAACGGAAAGAGAGATTAGAATAGAATGGGACCTAGTGAGAATAGAGGTGTGTGTTTTGCAATAACAGAGGTTTTTTTACGTATTGCAAGGGGAGGTCAGGATTTCAGGGCGGAGGAGGTTTTATGTTTATCTCTACCTTTAGAATATCTTCTGTGGGATTCAAGGTCTCCAAGGCAAACATTCAGTGGCCTGAACTGAGGATCTTATGGGTAGACATATATATTCCTGACGCTCATCCATGTCTTCCAAAATAAATAATGAATTGGGTTGAGTTGGGGAGCTAATTATTTGTGAACAGAGCATGCCTCGGGGAATGCTCTCATTTTCTTTAAAAAAAAAAAAAATACAACACTGGTTCCATTCCATTGAGGTTCCCTTTCTACAACCAACACAATTTTAAGTCAGGGCGTTCAGTAAAACCTGCCAAGGAATAAAATGCAGAATACCAAGAAATGGTTAATAGAGCAACAGATTTCTGCAAGCCTCTTCTAGATCAGACGGTCTTTGAAGTCATGTTATATTATTTCTGTTACTCTCCCAGGTCTCTCTGGTTCTACAGATCTACAGTCTCTAGATTTCCGTAAGCTCAAGGCTCAAGCTTGCAGTACATTTTCCTAACTTGCAATTCCAAATGCTGCCCAATGGGGAGGGAACCTTAGCACAGAGCACCGAATTGAACATCCTCATCACTCGTCAACCAGCTTTTTGTTTTAGATTTACTCTCACCAGTGTATCACCTTTTAGTATCTGTGTATTTCAGTCAGCTTTTTCACTGATGTGACCAAAAGACCTGACAGAACAATGTTAGAGGAGGAAAAATTTATTTTGAGGCTGAAGGTTTCAGAGGTCTCAGTCCATAGGTGGCCCACTCCTTGCTCTGAATTGGAGGGTAGGCAAAACATGGTGGAAGGGTGTGGTGGAGGAAAGCAGCTGGGAACTTGGCCCTAGGAAGCAGAGAGACTCCACTGGCCAGGGACAAAATATAAACCCCAAAGGCACACAGGCAATGACCTACCTCCTCCAACCACACCCTTCCTGCCTACTGCTACCGCCCAGTTAATCCCAATTAATCAGGGGATTAATTCACTGATTGGGTTAGGGCTCTCATAACCCAACCATTTCACCTCTGAACCTTCTTGCTTTGTCTCACACATGAGCTCTTGGGGGACACCTAATATTTAAACCATAACATTCTGTCTTAGAATCATTGATGATGTATGCTCCAATAATAATTTAATTCAAAACTTAAAACTTAATCTTAAATACAAATTAAATCAGCAAGACACCATTATTCCATCTTCCATGCTGATACAGATATATTGAGTTAGTCTGGGTTTGAGAAATAGGCCCTCATATACACCTTCAGTGGAAATAAAAACAGTAAAACTTTTAAGGATCTTTAATAAAGTTGATCATTATTTTATATGCATATATACTGCATATGCAATTCCTTATCTAGACATTGATGCCACAGATAAATTCAAGCTGAGTAAGAAAAGCAGGGAGCAACCTAAATGTTCATCTATAGGAAGTGCCTAAAATACAGATCCCCTGAAAAGAATGAAGTCCCTCTTTTCCTTTTCGCTAATGTGGAACCATGTCCAAATCACATTGGGAGATGAAACAAGCCAAGGGTAAATTAGTATATAAAAGTAAGGACTCATGCAAGCCTGATAACATGCAGTATGCACGCAGACACATCCCGTATACCATCACCGTCCTTCTAGTTGTACCAGTAGTAAATATTTTTAATATTGTTCCTCAAGATATATATGCATGTGTGTGTACACATGCCTTCAGATGTCTCTAGAAGAATACACAAGAAACTAATGACTGTTGGACTCTGTACAGAGCAACAGAAAACCTGAAGTTAGAGAGGGATTTATATCACTCCTTACCTTTCTATACTATTCAAATTTAATTATGTGCAAGTAGAATGTTAAAATTAATTAAACCTCAATTGTAAATACATTCCAAATTCAATGGCCAGTATTAGTAATAGAAGTTGAAGACAATTGAAGGGAATGTACTATTGCATACCAGTTTTTTTCATATAATGAAATGAGTTAAATTATAGAAAATGATATTCATACAGTCCACTGAAGTAATCAGTTAAGAGGCTCCTAGTCTGGGGGGCATCAGTTTACCCCAACCCCCATCCATAACCTCCCAGAAGACTGGCATGATGTTATACCTAAATTCAATTCTGCATATCAGAATACCAATGACATATCAGATGGAAAACATTAATTAAAACGGGGGAAAATAGAAACCATCTTAACAGAGGTATGATTAAATTTGGTAAATCTTCTTGAAGATGTTTATACAAATTTTAAAATGATCACTATGAAAATGATCATCTTAGTTTTGTAGTATATTGCTTAACATACAATGCTTATACAATATTCTTGCAATTGGGTAAAAATAAACCTGCATTTTACATGACTGAAAAGACATGTAAAATTTAAATAGTTATGTTTAGAATTTGGTTATAGGATTTTATTTCTACTTTCAAAATGTCTCCAATTGTGTTACTTTTGTTTTAATTTACTTGTCTCTTACCCTTAGTGAGAGCTCTCCCCTCTCATTTCCATCTTCTCAGTTCTTTCAAGACCTGTCATTTGGGGCTGGGCTTGTAGCTCAGTGATAGAGTGTTTGCCAAGTATGCACCAAGTCCTGGGTTCAAACCCCAGCACCAGGGGAAAAAAAAAAAAAAAGGACTTAGTGTTTTTTCCATGAAGCCCTTTGTGATTGCTCCAGTCCTCAAAGATTGAGTTTTAAAAATTACAGCCCTTATCACCATTCTCATCACTAGAAACTTCTTTAGGACATCTCTCATACTATTATTTAATTAGTCTTGGTTTCATGTCTTATACCTCTTTATAAGGAGTAAATCCTCTGAAAGAATTTGTATTTCTCAACATCTTACATATTGTGGAAGCTCAGTGTTTGTGAAATATTGCCCCCCTGAAATGGTTTTATTTTAGGCACCTAGTAAGTACTTACCAAGTGAATGATTCAGATCAGTGGCATTGTAATAAACATGTTTTGCAGTCTGCTTTATGTCTTTTTGATAAAATTCATTGCTGCACAAATGTTATTCCAAGAACTGACAGAGGTTACATTAAAATGTGATGTGAATATTAGTTACAATGACTAATGCCCCAAAGGGGAATTGGGCAAATCTACAGAGAAAAGAGATATCTTAATTATTTCAATTAGTGGAATAACTCTCGACCCCAGATACCTTCCAATAATGTGCAGTGATCCTATAAAGCCATATATGGTGAGACTGGTTGAGAAGACATATCCATACAATTTTCTATCACGGCAGATAACCTTTGCAAGAAGCACTGATTACTAAGTGTAGAACAATAGGGCTCTGGTTCAGAAATTTATGGCATTTTCCCTTTGAGACAATTCTTTGCAGCCATAAAAATCATGTAGTATAAGAATATCCATTGAGATGGAAAGATGATCACTATAATGTAGACTTCAAAAGCAGACTATAAATGAGCATATACATTATTATCCCTTTAAATACATATACACATGTACATATATACTCATAGCATAGAAAAAAGACTACATTTTAATAGACGATATGATTACAGTTGTTATCTTTGAGGATAAACATTTTTCATTGTGCTTTTTTTCTATGTTAATCTTTTACATTAAGCGTGTGTGTGTGTGTGTGTGTGTGTGAGTGTGAATAAAAGGGAAATGTTAACGTTTCCTGATGATCTTAATTTTCTCTTCCACCTGCCCACTCTCTTACTTGCCCCCTTTACCACATATATAAAAGTAATCTGCTGTTGGATGCACAGATCATTTACTAACTAGAAAGTAGGTTCACATTGGAACAAGCAAACTCCATGAGCAGCCTTAACATTAGGATGGGGTAAGCTTTTATTCAGCTTAGGAGGAAATCTGAGATGCCCGGTCACCTTTTCTGATTTCATGATGCATAACACTCTCCACAATCCTGCCAGGACTCTGACTCCTCACATACAGAGGTAGGCAGATTGTCTTTCAGGCCAATCTGACAATGCCTTCCCTGCCCATACCCACCACCGTCCATGTGCACATGGGAAAACGCACCCTCCACTCAGGTGTAGAGAAGCTCAGTGTGACCACATTAGTAAAATGTAACCAGAGACCAAAGGCTGCTTTTCAGATTTCCCAAAAAATAGATCAAAGAAGGTTATTTAAATATGATATATAATACCTCCAAAATCCAAAGAAACTGATCAAGGATTGCTTCTTATTCTTGTGGGAGCTCACTTTTCAAGGTTATTAAACTCTCCCTCTGAAATCTCACTGGGATGGCAGGCCCTGTATTTCCTCAGAACGTTATCTCCCACCCTTTATCACAAGGCACCTGCCGCTTCCTCTTCTCCAGGTCCTATCCATACAATGTCACCACTGGAGGGATTAGCAAGGAGCATGTCCTATAGGTGTTGATGGTCAAGACTGGCAGTGGGCAAATTGCAGCCCATGAGTCAGTGGCAGCCGACCTTTGTAAACGGTTTGGTTAGTACACGGCCACAGCCCTCCATCGATATACTGTCTAAGGCTGCCTTTGGGCTACATCAGGACAACTAAGTAGTTGCAACAGAAATCATATGGACTGAAGAACAAAGTATTTACTATTTGGCCCTGTATCGAAAAAGTCTCCAAATCCTAATCAAGATCCCCACATGCTCTATGTTGTGACACAGAACAAGAGACCTGGCATAACCTTGAGTGAGAGTCAAGTGTTCCTCATTCTCAAGTGATGGTAAACCTTTTAACCTAATGGCATAAAAGCCTTTCACCATACCAGTAGCTGCAAACCAAATGCCACCAGATATATTAATTTGTTTCAGTAAGGACGTCCTCTCTGGAAAATCAACCAAAATGAAATCACCACCCTGTGAACTTTACCGTGGTGCATCATTACTCTCCCTTCTCCTTGAAGCCAGGAGGCAAAACGGGAATATGATAAAAAGCATTGAGCTTATTTCTCTTTGTCCTTTGACAACAGCATACATTCTTTTGGCTCCACTAGAACTTCAGTCTTGTTTCATATTTCTACTTTATTAGGGAGGGGAATACCCATTCATCCTCTGAGTCCTTCCTACTGTAGATATTGTTACCTCGCAGCTCAGGGAACTAGTGTGAAGGTTTTGGAGTTTCCAAGGCTATGTACTGCAAACATACTTTCAGGAACTGGGGTGCTATTCACAAGATGAGCTTCAGGTCCCACTGGACCTACCAAGAGATGAAATGAACAAGGGTCAGAACCCTATGTATTGTCCAGTCCCCAGTAAACCTCCTTTCTGGCAGATAGAAGAGTCACTCTTGCCAGACTCCAGTTTTGCTCAAAGCCCAGTTTCTGACAGTCCTAGAGTGTTGGAGAGCAGTTAATGGGGGAGTGGCAGCAGAGAAGAGTAGGAAGAAAGTTCACGGTACCCATATTGGTTGATACTGCATCATCTTTCCATCAAGGAGCTCTAGGTGTGCCAACAAGCTCCTGTCTGTGACCACAAGTATCTAGTGTAGTTGCTTGATGTAGCCTTTTTATTTTTTTGTAATTAAACCCAGAAGCATTCAACCACTGAGCCACATCCCCAGTCCTTTTTGTATTTCATTTAGAGACAAGGTCTCACTAAATTGCTAGGGCCTAAGTTGCTGAGGCTGGTTTTGAACTTTCGATCCTCCTGCCTCAGCCTCCCAAGCCACTGGGATTATAGGCATGCACCACCATGCCCAGCTGGTTTCTTGATTTAGACCTCTGCTTGCTAACCATGAAGATGGTCAGGGTGGGGCATGATATCTTAGTGGAACTAAGTGGACTCCCCTGGGAACCCGTAATGAACCACAACCAGAGTTACCTGTGAATTGGACATCCTTGAGATCTGTTAATCACATTTGGATGGCTGCCTAGTATCATAATCATGCTGGCTTTGCTCTTGGCAGTAAATCATTGCCACCCAGGATGTCCACATAGGACTCCTTTCACCGGCACAGGAATCAGAGAGTCCACTTCACAGGGACTCCTGTCATCAGCATTTTGAGCCAGTTGGAACAATGAGTATATTGCCTTTGAAAGATCTGGGCCCAGTTGGAAACTGATAGATTAAGTTCAGCATTTCTGTCTCTTGAATCCCTTCTTCATAGACCCTTGTTATGCCAAGAGATTTCTATTCCTTTGTCATCATCTAACATAAACCATCATTGGCCCAATTGTCAAAGCCCATGCTAATACAGTCTATGCAGACTGTCTGCCTCATGAATCCATATCAACCAAGTTGGCCTGATCCAAATTCATGTTTTTCACTTCTTGGTCAAACAGCCTCAAAGTCTATCCCCAAAAGCATGGGTCCACTTTGTAGTTGGCTGATTCCCATGGTTCGTGGAACTTTGTCCACTTTGATTCTGCAGTTTATTCTGGGAGACCACATTAGAGTTACCATATAAAATGGTTATCAGGAGAAAACAGAGAACACTGGATGATGAGGAAAATGCTAACTTGCTCCTGGGGGGAATTTTGAAGTGAAATGGATTTTACAGCAGTAGGATTTGATTTCCGGGGATCTCACTCTATAGTTACAAGCAGGAAGTAATTCTTTTAACATGGTCACATAAATACTTTGAGTTTCATTCTATTCTTGGAAGAATTTAAAGATCTGAACATGTCCATCCCTTGCATCAAATTATCTAATGTCCTTTAAAAAAAGAGTTCTGATATTCCCCATCCTTACCCATCCACCTCCAAGGTCTAGAATAGTGGACACATTTTCTCAGAGGGAAAATGGCTCTGGGCCTAAGGTCCCAGACAACACAGGTGCTAATTTGATTGACAGAGAGATAGAATTCTTGAAATCTGAGTGAAAGTTTTACAGCCTTCTATTCCATTTTGAACAGAAAAGCAATTCCAAATACTCACCTATCACTGAGGATCTACTACTTATAACCCATTCTCTGAACCCAAAATGTTAGAGTTCTACTGTTGTAAACAACAGAAGCTAGCTCTAAGATAACCAACAGGAAGGGATGTTGTGGAAGAGTAATGGGTGACTCCCAGTACTGAGAATAGGCTGCACTATCAGAAACTAAGGATCACAGTGGTGTCCACCTACAGATTTCCTTCCACACACTGTGAAAATGTGTGGATGCAAAAATAACTCCGTTCCATCCATTTATAGCTTTACTTAACATCCAAATTTCTGGAAAACAGTCTATTTGGTTGAGCCTCAGAATATGTCCATGCCTGTGACTGGGAAGAGGCCCTTTTACAAAGAAGAAATGCTGATGAGACCATAAATAATAAGTAAGTAAATAAATACTACACCCACCTCACAGAATTGTGACAAGTATAGAAAATGTTTGTAAAGCATTTAGCAGCTTGTTCAAAACACACTAGAAATAAAACAGCATATCCTGGATAATACCAATAAAAATTATTTTTTTTAGCAGCAACTGCTATATTTAGAAAGCATGGCTTAGGATTGGGGATATAAAGATGTAATAAGAGGGTCTGTGCCCTCAAACAACTCACAATCTAGTTAGAGCGACAGGGAACATAAATAAAATATTTTCAAAATATGTTTTAGTATCTAACGAGTACGTATGGTTGACTTCCTGAAAAATGTGGGGAAAGTAGAATTTGGAAAAGTTGAACCCATGAGGGGACGTGTTCAATTTGCATTTACCACGAGCAGAAGCAAATAGCAAGAATACTCCTGAGGTGATCAGTGAATATAAACTAGAACTATTTGGTAAGAGGTGTATCTAGAGGAAAGCAGTTCCACCCAAATAACCTGCAGTTAGTGCCCTAGAGAGAGAAATAATGAGTCCCCAAAAGTGATCTGAGTCCTAATGCCTAGAACCTGTGAACTTTACTTTATATGACAAAAAAGGTCTAGACTTAGCATGCTTGACTAAATGAAGGATCTTGAGATGGGGAGATTTCCCCAGATGATCTGAGGAGCCCTAAATGTAATCACAGGTGTCATTATAAAGAGGTAGAGAGAGAGTTGACACGGAAGAGGGAACTCCAGAGTGACCATGGAGGCCAAGACTGGTGTGATGTGACCACAAGCCAAGGAATTCTGGCAGTCACACAGCTGAGGGAGGCAGGAACACATTCTCCCCTGAAGCCTAGGAGGGAGAAGGCCTTGCCAGCACCTTGATTTTGGCTCATTGATACTGTTTTCAGATTTGGCCTCCAGAACTGAGAGGATACTTTTCTGTTGTTCTAAATGGCTACATTTGTGGATATTTGTTACAGGAGCCACAGAAAACTAATACGAAATTACCTTTCTCCTTCTCTTCAATTAGGAATTCTGCTCTCTTCTACAAACCACCTGTTATTTTCGCAACTCCTACCTCCCAATATCTCATACCTAATCTCTCAATGATACTCAAAATATATTTGGTGTGAGTCCCCATGTTTTCCCTGAGCCTACCAAAGAAACACTATTCCACAAACAATATGTACATGATTAAAAACTGCATGACAGAAAAAATTAGCACACTGGGGGAAGGTACAAGATAAATTTAAAGGACAGCTTGAGTTCTCCTTTTCCTATTTGTATCCCTTTAATTTCTTTGGTCTGTCTAATTGCTCTGGCTAGTATTTCAAGGACGATGTTGAATAGAAGTGGTGAAAGAAGGCATCCCTGCCTTGTTCCAGTTTTCAGAGGGAATGCTTTCAGTTTTTCTCCGTTAAGAATGATGTTGGCCGTGGGCTTAGCATAGATAGCGTTTACAATGTTGAGGTATGTTCCCACTAGCCCTATTTTTTCTAGTATTTTGAGCATAAAGGGGTGTTGTATTTTATTGGATACTTCTTTTGCATCTATTGAAATATCATAAGATTCTTAATCTTAAGTCTATTGATGTGATGAATTACATTTATTGATTTCCAGATGTCGAACCAAACTTGCATCCCTGGGATGAACCCCACTTGATTGGGGTGAACTATCTTTTTAGTATGTTTTTGTATGCAATTTGCCAGAATTTTGTTAAGGATTTTTGCATCTATATTCATCAGAGATATTGGTCTAAAGTTTTCTTTCCTTGATGTGTCATTGTCTGGTTTTGGTATCAGGGTGATACTAGTTTCATAAAATGAGTTTGGAAGGGTTTGCTCCTTCTCTGTTTCATGGAATACTTTGAGGAGTATTGGTATGAGGTCTTTGAAGGTTTTGTAGAACTCAGCCGAGAATCCATCTAGTTCTGGGCTTCTCTTGGTTGGTAGGCTTTTGATGGTTTCTTCTATTTCATTGCTTGAAATTGATCAGTTTAAATTGTGTAAGTCCTCCTGATTCAGTTTGAGAGGATCATATTTCTCTAAAACTCTGTCATTGTCTTTGAGATTTTCTATTTTGTTGGAGTAGAGATTTTCAAAGTAGCTTCTAATTATGTTATGTATTTCAATGGTGTCTGTCATGATATTTCCTTTTTATCAAGAATTTCCATAATTTGAGTTTTTGTTCTCCTCTTCATTAGTGTGGCTAAGGGTTTATCTATTTTGTTTACTTTTTCAAAGAACCAACTTTTTGTTTTGTCAATTTTTTGAATTGTTTCTTTTGGATTAGTTTCATTGATTTTAGCTCTGATTTTAATTATTTCCTGTCTTCTACTACTTTTGGTGGTTTTCTGTTCTTCTTTTTCTAGGGCTTTAAGATGGAATGGATTCAAACAAAAAAACTTTTTCTTGGCAAAGGAAACGATTAATAATGTGAAAGGATAGCCTACAGAGTGGGAGAAAATCTTTCCACACACACTTCAGACAGAGCCCTAATTTATAAAGAACTTAAAAAACTTTATACCAAAAATACAAATAACCCAATCAATGGGTTAAGGAACTGAACACACACTTCACAGAAGATATACAAGCAATCAACAAATATATGAAAAAGTGCTCATCATCTCTAGTAATTAGAGAAATGCAACTCAAAACCACCCTAAGATTTCATCCAACTCCAGTTAGAATGGCTATTATCAATAATAAGAGTTGGCCTGAATGTGGGGAAAAGGGTACACTCATACATTGCTGGTGGAGTTGCAAATTGGTGCAGCCACTCTGGAGAGCAGTATGGAGATTCCTCAGAAAACTTGGAATGGACCCACTATTTGACCCAGCTATCCCACTCTTTGGTTTATACCCAAAGGACTTAAAATCAGCATACTACAGTAACACAGCCACATTGATGTTCATAGCTGCTCAATTCACAATAGCTAGATTGTGGAACCAACCTAGATGCCCTTCAATTGGTGAATGGATAAACTGTGTTATATATACACAATGGAATACTACTCAGCCATAAAGAGAAATGAAATTATGGCATTTGCAAGTAAATGGATGGAGTTGGAGAATATCATGCTAAGTGAAATAAGCCAAGCCCCAAAAACCAAAGGCCAAATGTTATCTCTGATAAGTGGATGATGAAACATACTGGGGGTGAATGGGGGGGTGGCGGTAAGAGAAAAATGGAGGAACTTTGAATTATGTAGAGGGAAATAGGGAGGAGGGGATGGGTAAGGAAAAATAGTGGACTGAGACAGACATTATTACCCTATGTACATGTGTGATTAGATGAATGGTGTGAATCTTATTGTGTACAACCATAGAAATGAAAAGTTGTACCCCTTTTGTGTACAATGAATCAAAATGCAATATGTAAAAATTTAAAAAAAAATTAAAAAAATAATACTTCTAAAGGACAGGCTGGTTTGGCAAGAATTGAGAGGCTAGAAAGCATAGAATTGAAAAAAGTACAGAGCAAACATATTGGGCTTCCTCCTTTCAGGCTTTCTGGGGCCATGGAAGGTTGTTGAGCAGGAAAGTGACATTCATGACTCTGGAGGAAGACGATCTAGTGGCAATATGTAGCATAGGCTGCAGGGGATGGCTGCTGGCACAAAGAGCCTGAAGGAGGCTATTGCAGCAGTAAAGGTGACAAGAAATGGCCAAGTCAGGAAGGAGCCAGTGGAGATTATGGTTTGCAAAGGGAATTCAACAGAAAAATCAACAGGACTTTGTTCACCCAGACATGGCTATCCAGCCCTATTTCCTAGTGATATGACCTGAGATGACTAAATGACTGCTCCACACTTCAGTTGTTTCATCCATAAAATATAAAGTAGGTGAAAAATGCTTTCTGTATATGAGAAATATCACCTAAGAGTTGCACCTTCCCTCTCTTTTATTATTCTCATGGCCTCCTGTTTGCTTTTTTGTTTGTTTGTTTTTTTAAAATCAGACATCTCCCAAACGAACCTGGAATGATGACCGGACAAAAGACCATGCCAGCCCATTTCTAGACTCCCTCTCCTACGCTCAGGAGCCCCAGGTTTCTGTGCTACACAGGGGCTGAAAGAACCATAGGGAGAACACCAGGCACCCTGAAAACTAGGAAATGGGATTTTCAATGTGACGGTATGAAGAGCTCCCTGGATGTACACCTCAGCAAAACTGATGAAAATTAAAAGGAGAAAGAACTGCAACAAAAATCCAGCCATTTAAATCACTGGTCCAGGAACACAGGGCAAGCAAATACAGAGTGCATGTAAAGGTAACTCCTTGGTACATGAAGATTTTTCCCCACAACCTCTGTTTCTTGGAGATTCTTTCATGGATTATAAACTGGATACTGGTGTTACGGAAGAAATACAGAATTTATTCTCCCCTATGGAATCCCTTATTTGTGAAGCAAGAAAGATCATTCCAATGTGTAAGGAAAACCCACTCCCAATGCTATGTGCATTACACACAATATACTTCAAAACCATTGACATTCAGGGATGGGGTCACTGATTTCTCTGAAGAAGAATGGGAGTGCCTGGACCCTGATCAGCAGACATTATGTAGAGATGTGATGTTAGAGATCTATAGAAACCTGGTCTTTCTGGGTCTTTCTGTCTCTAAGTCATCCTTGTCCACCTTTCTGCACCACAGGAAACAGCCTTGGAATTTAAAGAATCAAGAAACAGTAGCCATAAACCCAGGTGGGTAGAAATGAGTGAAGCAAAGGACACAGATGAGAGGTCCAAATGTCAAGGAGGAAGTCATACTTTAAAAATATTAATTGAACATCTATAATTCAACAGAAATGATTTTTCAGAAGCCTAGGTTTCTTTCCCTTGCAATTATGGAAGAACATGTTCTGCCCTGTATTTATCATACTTTCAAATACTTAAAGCTCTTTTGTCCCCTTCAGTGATCTCCCAGTACATTCAAAGTTGTAGTAATCCCCATTGCCTGTGAGGTTCTGCATTATCTTGGGGGTCTAGAAAATCTGTGTACATTTCTGAATTCCTCTAGGTTAAACTATTGTAATATATTAATATCAGAATGATTTATCTAATATGATTTAAACATTTATTCATTCAAATTTTATCATTAGAGCTCTTTATGAATGCTTATAATGGATTTCAGTGAACATTTTCTCTACATAATGAATGTCAATGATTCACAATGCCTGCTCCTTGTGAGTCTATAGCCACAACTGAAAATTGTATTTTTAAAGAAAGATTTTAAAACTAATAGTTATTCAGGATTTTTTAGGTTAAATTTTCTCTCATTTTTGTGTCCTTTTCTGAGTTCCATTGTTTGGAATAGCTTCCATGTTGCGAATATTTTCATTTTTTTAAAATTTATGCATTATGAATGGATGGAAATTTTTATTACTTCACATTTTAGGACAGTATAAATTGAAATTAAAATATGCATGAATCAGCCAGGCACAGTGGCTCACACCTGTAATCCCAGCACTTGGGAGGCTGAGCCAGGAGGATCGTGAGTTCAAAGCCAGCCTCAGCAACTTAGTGAGGCCCTAAGCAACTCAGTGAGACCCTGTCTCTAAATAAAATGCAAAACAGGGCTGGGGATGTGGCTCAGTGGTGGAGTGCGCCTGGGTTCAATCCCCAGTACCAAAAAAAAAAAAAAAAATGCATGAACCATGTGCCTATTTTAAATAAAATTATATATGCTTTAAAAAAATATGCTAGTAGAAAACTTCAAAGTATTTGAGGAAGTCAGGATGTGCTCATGAAACTTCTGACAGATACCTGTGGTGTCATTATAAATTATGTTGTATCATTTCCAAGGTCACTTTCACAGTCCCAGCTAAAGTAAGTGATCTGTAGTAAAAGGTGAAATACTTGAATGCTTCACAAGAAAAGTTTGTTTTGTAAAACTGACTAGAGAAATAAGAATGAAAGGATATGGAGGAGTAGGGAAAAAGGGGAAGGAGAAGGGAAGGGAGAAATAGGAAAGAGTGATGACTTGATGAACTTCATCAAGTGCCATGCCAGACTCTATGTATGCATGATCTCATTTAGTCCTCCCAACAACCCTAAAGATAGGGCCTATCATTATGCTCATTTTACAGATGAGGAATTCAAAACTACACCAAGTCAAAGAACATGCCCAAGGTAAAAGAGTTATGAAAGAAAGAATCCAAAGTTCTAAGCCTCCTCCCAAGAATTTTATAGTTTCACAGATGGCAGAAATATGTGCTGTGCCTCAAATGAAGAAATAAGACATGACATGGAATCAAGGCCTATGTGGTATGTTACAGTATTTGTCCAAACTTATTCAATCCTGGTCTGCCCTTCTCATGATTACCAGTGGGCAGAGAACTTTCTTCACTCAATGTCTTCAAAGGCTGTTCTTTCAGTCTGACAGAGAAGACACATGGTTCCAACAGAGTAAAGAAGATCCAAAGCTAACTTTCAGCCCCTTAGGAATAAGAACTAATTGGTCATTATTTTAAGTCACTTAGATGTTGGGATTGTTTGTTACTGCAGCAAAAGCTGACTATGCAGACTCATATGTGCAATGCTGCTACAGGCAGTCAGGTTCCCTGCTGAATTTCCATGACAAAATGCAATCTTCTTAAAAAGTATTTTTAGGCTATTCCCTTTATTTCCTACTTCTGAAGAATATAGACAAATATGTTTCTGTGAACTGAATACTCATTCACTCCAACAGAAATGATTCTTAAAAATTTCCACTGTAGTCTTAACAACAGAAAAACATGTGAAAACAATGAGACAAAAGAAAGTTACAAGGAATATGACATACAAATTACCCTACATTCTTCACATAGAATTGTCATTGTTAATACTAGATGAACTTCATTCCAGTTAACTATATCTATATATCCAGGTATCTTCCTATCTGTGGATATCTATGTCTATAGGTAGAAAGGTAGATGGATGCCTGGCTAAAAAGAAATAGTTTTGTAAAAATGGGAACACATGACACTTTTTGCTTACTTATAAGTGATTTGGCCTGGCATGGTGGAATATACTTGTAGTCCAGCTACTTGGGAGGCTGAGGCAGAAGGATCTCAAATTCAAGGCCAGCCTTGGCACTTTAGCAAGACCTCATCTCAAAATAAAAAATAAAAAAACTGGGGATGTATCTCAGTGGTAAGGCACCCCTGGATACAATTCCCAGTACCAGTATCTTCCTGGAAATCTCATCCCCATTTTAAAGTCTTACAATGGAGTCATTTAATGAGTTATGTCTTAGTGTCTATTCCAATATTTCCTAGAACATAGTATGCCCTTAGTGTCTTTGGATTAAGTTCTTCATTTTTTTGAGAATTCCCTTCTTACATCTTCACCTCAGAGATACCAATGCTTGTTCCTATTCCACATTGGACAATTGTGGCTCTGTGCTAAAGGTGGGCTTCCCAAGAGGCTCTCTGCCTTCTCCAGGTGAGTGGGGTACTGGTTCTAGTGTCCTTGGGCACAACACCTTTCTTCTGCAGCCTTCCTTCATCTTGTACCTGCACCCCCTTGTCTGTCTTCCTCTTACAAACAATAAATTTGACCTCAAATAGGTAGATAAAAAAGGGTATTAACATCTAATTTCTTCTTTCTCTTCCTCATCTTTTCTTTTCTACCCTCCAATAATCTGAATTTCTGCCTTTTCCATCCCTTCCTGTTTGGTCAATATTTTCTTTGTCTTCAAGGTGGCATTAAATTCTTCTATTTCTGTGGAGTTATGGTCTCTGGAGTACAAGATCTATATTGGGAAATACTTAAAATGCCATTTTTTCTCCAAGGCACTCTTGAGAGCATGGTACCATCTTCAGCTCTCATGTCTCAATGCTGGTGCTTTGACATAATAACTGGAGAACACGGAGCAGCCTGAGAACCCACTTCTTGTTAAAAAACCAGCCAACTTATAGAAAAAGATCCCTCAAACTATCCCTATTTGCCAACGACATAATTCTACATTTAAAAGACCCCCAAAAAACTGCACCAGAAAACTTCTAGAACTCATAAACAAATTTAGCAAAGTAGTAGAATATAAAAATACCCATAAATCAATTGCATTCCTATATACCAATAATTAATCAATTGAAATAGAAATCAGGAAGACTATCTCATTCACAATAGCCTCAAAGAAAAAATAAAATATTTGGGAATGAATCTAACAAAAGAGGTGAAAGACATTGAGAACTACAGAACACTAGGAAAGAAACTGAAGAAGTCCTTAGAAGATGGAGAGATCTCCCATGTTCTTGGATAGACAAAATTAATATTGTCAAAATGGCCACACTACCAAAAGCACTATATAGGTTTACTGTAATTCCTATTAAAATTTCAATGATGTTGTTCATAGAAATAGTAAAGGCAGTCATGAAATTCACTTGGAAAAACAGAGGCCCAGAATAGCCAAAGCAATCCTTAGTGAGAAAAGTAAAGCAGGAGGCATCACAACACCAGAACTTAAATTGTATTATAGAACTATAGTAACAAAGCTGGTATGGTATTGGCACAAAAACAGACATGGAGACCAATGGAACAGAAGACAGAGACAAATCCACATAAGTACAGTTATCTCATCCTAGACAGAGGTGCCATAAACATACATTGGAGAAAAGACAGCCTCTTCAACAAGTGGTGCTGGGATAACTGGAAATCCATAAGTAGCAGAATGAAATCAAACCCCTCTCTCTGACCCTGCACAAAACTCAACTCAAAGTGGATCAAGGACCTAGGCATTAAACTGGAGACCCTGCACCTACTAGGAGAAAAAGTAGGTCCAACTCTCTATCATGTCAGCTTAGGAACCAATTCCCTCAATAAACTCCTAAAGCATAAGAAGTAAAAGCAAGAATCAATAAATGTGATGGTAATAAACTAAAAAAATTCTTCACAGCAAAGGAAACAATCAAGAACATGGAGAAACTATAGAATGGGAGAAAATCTTTGCCATCTGCACATCAGATAGAGCATTAATCTCCAGGATATAAAAAGAAGTCAAAAAACATAACACCTAAAAAACCAAATAACCCAATCAATAAATGGGCAAAGGAACTGGACACTTCACAGAATAGGAATGGTTAACAAACACGAAAAAATGTTCAACATCTCTAGCAATTAGAGAAGTGCAATTTAAAAATCACACTGAAATTCCATATCCCTCTAGTCAGAATGCCAATTATCAAGAATACAAGCAACACTAAATATTGGCAAGGATGTGGGGAAAAGGCACACTCATTGCTGGTGGGACTGCAAACTAAAACCACTATGGAAATCAATATGAAGATTCCTCAGAAAACTTGGAATGGAATCACCATTTGACCCAGTAATCCCACTTCTTAGTATATACCCAAAGGACTTAAGATCAGCACATTATAGAGACGTAGTCACATCAATGTTTATAGTAGCTCAATTCACAATAGCTAAGCTATGGAAACAACCTAGGTGCCCTTCAACAGATGAATGGATAAAGAAACTGTGATATATATACACAATGGAATATTACTCAGCCATAAAGAGAAATGAAATTATGGCATTTGCCAGTTAATGGATGGAACTTGAGACTGTCATGCTAAGTGAAATAAGCCAATCCCCAAAACCAAAGCCAAATGTTCTCTCTGACATGTGGATGCCAACACACAAGGGGGTAGGGGAGAATAGAAGTTCATTGGGTTAGACAAAGGGGACTAGGAAAGGAAGGAAAGATGGGAATAGGAAAACACAGTAGAATCAATCAGACATAACTTTCCTATGTTCGTATACGAATACACGACCAGTGTAACTCCACATCATGTTCAAGAATGGGATCCTAATTAGAATAGTTATACTCCATATATGTGTGTCCAAATACGTTCTACTATCATGTATACTGAAAAAGAATTAAAAAATTCTCCAACTTTTAGATTACCCAAAACATGTTTTACAGGTATGTGCAGCAGATCCACCATTCCCTTTAGGCCTTAGGGACAGCTCTGGTGCCAATGAGCAAAAACACCATTTGCAGAACCATAGAAAAGCATTTACAAACAGGATGGTTCTGGAGAAAATGTGGCCTCATAGCCAGGATAAAATGAACTTAATGTTTTCCAAGGATTCATTGAGATTAGAGTCATGCTGCTTATCAAACAGGTGGCAGTGACTGTGCTGATGCCACAGTTCCATGCAAAGTCGCAGTCAGCTCACAGCACTGGTCTAGGTAGGTGAATACAACCTTCGTTCAGCCCGAAGTTCTCTGGGGTATTTCTGGAACCTGAAGGGGTTATCACTGGAGAGAAAGAACAAGGCAGTGAAGTCATACTGTTGAACATGTTGAATATCCCCATCTTCTTCAGGTCTCCCAGCAGGTATTGCCAAAAGCAGCATTTCTGGTCCTAAAACGCTTGACATTCTTGTCTACTATAGGGAAACCACAATGCTGCCTGTGTCTGTTCATGGATTCGTTAACCCTAATGCTGCATCGGTACTCCACCCTTACGATCAGCAGGTATGAGTGGGACCTGTCTGTTGAGGCTGACTTCAGATTTAAAATGTTCCAGTATTGGACTGGCACAGAAGCAAATGCAAGGAAAACCAGAGCTCACAATGAAACAAAGTAACTAAGTACTAAGAATAGGAGAAAACAAGGTACCATAAGTGAGAATGGCAGAATAACACAAAAACAGATCTTCAAGAGTTGACATACTTCAATTCTTAATTACAGAATAGAGAATAATCACAATTACCATGCCAAATAAATCAGACAAACTGAAGGTTGCTTTCAGGAGAAATCTGTTGGCATTAATCATCTTTCACTGCAATTCAATCAGTACATCAAGTAACATGATAAACAAACTGCAGAGACCTGGAATACCGAGGAGAGATACACGATTTGTACTGAGTGAAAATACTGTATTGATTGATATTACATGTTTACAAGATCTTGGTGGGTGTTGAAAGAAACTGTCCATCACAAAATTTGACTCTCAGGCTGTCAAGACCTGAAGGCTTTAAGACTTTAAGGCTTGAGAAGATTGATGCCCTCTTGCACTGCCTGTGGGAGTATGAATTGGGACAATCTTCCAGGAGGGCAACTTTGAAACATCAAGAGCTAAAAAAATAAACTCCCTGACCAACTACTTCTCTTCTAGGAATTTATCCTAATGAACCCACTAAGAATGAAGCCAATATTTGGCTATGAAATTAGAAGCAAAATAAATACTATTTTTTAAAAGAGGGGATTATTAAAGTAATGATGCATATCCAAGGAGAGGTAACAGACTGGTGTGCTTTTAAAATTTTTCCTGATGTAGGGGATTGAATCCAGAATCTAGCACCTTATCTACCACTAAGCTACATCCCCAGCTTTGCTTTTGTTAATTAATTTCTTTTAAAAATCAGATACAAATTTTATTAGATGTAACTTTAGGCTACTTAATTTTATTTAGTCTTTAGAAGCCTCCATTTTCTTGTTTAAGTGAAAATAATATCTACACTTAAGTGTTATTATAAGAATAAATGGGCTAAAGCATACAGTGATTAGTTCATGTTTGTTGCATATTGGACTTAATAAATGGCAGCTATTTTTCTATATTGTTTTTCTTATATTTATAATAGTAGAAAGGAAAACATAAAGTTAAATCTACTTTGTCAAAAACCCTGTAAAGTCTAAAAAAGCAAATGCTATCACTGCTCTGCTGTCTAGCATCACTTACTATCAGCACATACAAAGTCTGTCTGGTTCCACTGTCCTTCTACAAAAATAGTTCCATAAGCAGGGGCCTAGGGAGTATGCCTTCTCTCAAATCCTTGGACAGAATTATGAGGTGGTAGACTGCGTAGGAAATCCTCAAAACAAAATCTGAAGTAGCTGGGCACAGCAGCTCTCTTCTGGGGACAGAAGAAAATGCAACCAAGGCTGGGAGTGTAGTTCTGTGGTAGAGAACTGTGTTCAGCATGTAAAACACCCTGGGTTCAATCCCCAGCACAGGAAAGGAAAGGGAAGGGAGGGCTGGAGGGGGCAGGCTAGTAGCAACCATCCCAAAGGCTCTTGGCTGGATTGTCATTTGCATACACTTGACACTTAGAGGTATGCTGAATGAGTGGTCTGGCTTCAATCTTATGAAAACTGGGTTCATTTTTTACTTTTATGTAGAATGTAAAAACTTAGTTCTAAAAAGTAAATGATATACTGATAGGTTGTTACAGGTTTAAAATTAAAATACTGAAAGCTTGAAGCTATATAGCCAAATGTTTACCTAAAATATTGAGTGTTTAAAATCTAAGTCTCAGTTTCTCATCTGTAAAACTCAGAGTAATAGTATCTCATAAGGTGATTCTGAAAATAATATAAACAAAGGCAGTTATTTGCCACAGTGCCTAGCAGACAACAAACGTTTAATACATGAGGCCATTATTTTTAGCTTTTACTCACATTTCATAGTCTCTGCAATAATCATTTTATTTTGTACAATACTTCTCGAATGTTTACAAAAGTGGACTCTAAGGAATCTTAGAGATTACCTCTAAAAAAACATGCACATGTATGCATGCACATGTAATTTTAAAAAGAAAGATACACAGCTAAAAAAGAAAACATGAAAACCTACAAACTTTAAGATTTGTTCACCAAAAATTCGTTTATTAAGAGGCTAATATTCTATATAGTAGGCCTAACAGTTTTGTATAACTTAAGAGCCTGAGCAGCCCTGAACAATCCAGATGCCCACAATACAACACAACATAGACAAATGACTATGCTCCTGATCCTTAACATGGGATTTCTGTGACTTCCCTTTGCCAGATAAATAAAACAAACCTTTCAAAGTTCACAAATTTCTCAACTTCAGAAATTCACAAATTCTTATTTCTCCAAGTTTTTGAAATCCCAACATCAAAAGCCTTCATCTGAAACCAACACTGAGAAAAAGAGCAATGGAAGAAGCTCTTTTATTCATCACAGAATAAAAATACAGACTATTTACTCATTTATTTTCCACTTGGGAGAATATACTTTGTATATAAAGAAATAAACGATTAGTTGTCAGGAGTTGCTTTTGGAGAATGATCAATAAGCGCCTTTTCGGTAGTTGGATATTGATACCAGGGTCCATCACCTCTCTCACGCATTAGTCGTCGAACTTCCAGCTCCTTTAACCTGTAACAAATGGAATAACAGTACTGTGATTCCAGCATTCCTATTACAAGGGGAACTTTTTTTTTTTTTTAAGGGGGGCCTGAACCCAGAGGATTTTACAACTGAGTTACATCCCTAATCCTTTTCATTTTTTGAGACAGAGTCATGCTAAGTTAAAGGGCTTGCTAAATTGCTGAGACTGGCCTTGAATGTGCAATCCTTCCAAATCACCTGAATTAAAGGTGTGTACCACTTTACCTGGTTCCAATTACCAATTTAATGAATCAGTTCCATAAAGAACAACCACTAGAGAGTTTATGTACACACACCATGTGTAGGCACACATCTACTATGTATCCCAAAACAAAATTTAGGACTTATTTTTTACTTTTATCTTGCTTATGTAGTTCATCATTGAATAGTTTTGGCATCTAAATATTACTTGAATTGATGATTAATTCTCTCCTTCACTATCCCTGCTCTTTGTCTGGACAGATAATTTTCACCTGAATGGTGACAATGCCTTTCCCATCTTCCCACCTTTCAGATGCAATGAGAATCATTTATGGAACACCCACTGTTATGACTGTATGCTATTTCCAGTACTAGGAAAATGATAGGCTTTTCTAGAGGAGCTCACATTCTGTCTATTCTGGCTGTTTATCACCACTGCACAGAAAATTTGAGGGCAGAAAATCTTATTCACCAGCATCATCTGGTGATGATGCCCAGTCAATGGCAGACCCTCAGTCAATATCTGCAGGAATATTTGAAGGAAATTAGTTAGTTAGTTGAACACAGTGGCATGAGCATGTAGTTCCAGTTACTGGGGTGGAGGGCCCTGAGGCAGAAGAATCACTTAAGGCTAGGAATTTGAGGCCAACCTAAGCAACTGTGAGACCCCATCTCAGGAAGATGAGAGAAAGAGAGAGATGGGGGCGGGCGGGGGGCGCGGAGAGAGATGGATCAGGATTAAGAAGCATTCTTCAACTCTAAGATCTACTCTGCTGTTCTAAACCTTCTTCACAAATTGAATAATTTCTATTCTGTGAAGATGCTCTCCTCCTCTTCCATATCCAAAATTTGCATAAACTACTACATATTCCTGAAGCAGTCTCTTCTCCATTAAACCTTTACTTTCCATTTTAACAGAAAACATAAGAACTTTTTCACATGACTAGAAATTCACCACAGTTAAATAATACACATTATTAACAATAACAAGCTCACTAACCTTATCTAAAGAGACAATGTACCTTTGCAATTGTGTACTTATAAGACTATGTCTATTCATCTAGGTTTTTTTTGTTTGTTTGGTTGGTTTTTTTTGGTACCAGGGATTGAACTCAGGGGCACTCGACCACTGAGTCACATCCCCAGCCCTATTTTGTATTTTATTTAGAGACAGGGTCTCACTGAGTTGCTTAGTACCTCGCTTTCACTGAGGCTGGATTTAAATTTGTGATCCTCCTGCCTCAGTCTCCCAAGCCACTAGGATTACAGGCATGTGCCATCCCACCTGGCTATTCATCTTTTTTTAAGGATTAAATACCATCCTCTCTTTTTCTACCTTTAGAATGCAATTATCCAAAATGCAAATAATTAAAATAGTCACCAGTGGGGGACTAAGTAGTTAAATAAGTTATGGCCATCTACATAATGGATTACTACGTAACTAATAAAAAGAATAAGGAGAATCTATACATAATAATGTGGGAAGAGATGATAAATATACTGTTAGGTTAAAAATGCAAGGTATAAAATGAGTATGGGTAGCACTTTCCCATTTCATTAAAAAGCATTAAATATCCATTTGTGAATCTGTATAAATACACTGCATATAGAATTAAAAACTATAAAGGATAGCAGGACATGGTGGTGCATGCCTGCAATCACAGTGAGTTGGGAGACTGAGACAGGAGGATTAAAAGTTCAAAGCCTGGGGCTGGAGTTGTAGCTCAGTGGTGGGGTGCCTGCCTAGCATGTGTGAGGCACTGGGTTTGATTCTCAGCACCACATATAAATAAAGGAAATAAAATAAAGGTCCATTAACAACTAAAATTAAAAAAAAAAATTCAAAGCCATCCTTAACAATTTAGCGAAGCCCTAAGGAACTTAGTGAGATTCTGTATCAAAATAAAAAGACAGGGGATGTAACTCAGTGGTTAAGTGCCCCTGTGTTCAATTCCAGGTACCAAAAAACCAAACCAAACAGAATACAACAAAATAAAAACCTATGAAAATAATAGTCATCTCTTTGGGATTCAACTATGGGAGACAATCTCTTTCTACTTTATGTATTTCTTTAATGTGTCAGTTTTTCAAGTATCTAAATGCATACTTTTTAAAACTCCACATTTTGCTGAGTGTGGTGGTGCATGCTTATAATCCCAGTGGCTCAAGAGGCTGAGGCAGGAGGATCACAAGTTCAGCAATTTAGTGAGGCCTAAGTAACTTGGTGAGACAGTGTCTCAAAATAAACCATAAAAAAGGCTGGGGATGTGGCTTAGTGGTTCAGCACCCCTGGGTTCAATCCTCAATACCAAAACAAAAAACAAAAACAAAAACACAAACAATCCGCCCACATTCTATCATCACATTGGCATCTTTCCTTTAGAAGTAGTAGTCAGGATTTTGGTTGGTTTGTTTTTCTTTGTTTAGTTCTGTAACTGTTTAGGATCTCTACATGTCTAAGGAATTCTAGGATCTGATCAGTTACTTGAAACTCTACTAACATTACTAACATTACTATATGCTTTTTCAAAAACCTACTAAAGTTAAATGTAGGACATTTGATTGCTTTTCAATTTTATCTCACTCCTAACACAAGAAAACGTGTGTGTGTGTGTACTTGTGGTGCTGGTGATCAAACCCAAGGCTTCATTCCCCAAGAAAACATTTGAAGAAGTAATTTTCATATTGTATATTTACTTATTTAATTACTATCACAGATCTGTATATGACCAAAATCTAAAAAACTAAAGGACAAACATGACAACAATTAAATGAAAAAATACAGAGAAAGTAACTGTAACATTGGTATATAGTAAATATATTCAATAACCATACACATTTGTTATCTGAAACATAAAGATACTGCTGTGCTGCAAATAATTTTTCATTACCAACAGACAGATGACAAACTGAAAAAGCATCTGTGACAAAATGAAGGACTAACTTAACTGATGTACAAATCAGTAGAAAAATGGGAAATTTACAGAGATGCACACAACCTTACAAAGAAATACAAAATCAAACAATAATCAAAATAATAAGATAACATTTTCAACTATCATAGCAACAAAAATGTTTAAGTTGATAAATTCCATTTCTGAGAAACAAAAATTATCACAGGCAACGGAAAAAATAATCAGTGCGACTTCCTGAAGAAGAGTTTGGCAATATCTACCAATATGTAAAAGTAGACTATTTGGTTTATCAGTGTCACTGCTAGGAATTTACTTCCTATATATGTTACAAAAGAATGCAAGAACTTACGTATAAGAATACTCACCATAACATTATGTATAATACTAAAACTTGAAAAGAACCTAAATACCAACAATAGGAGACTGGTTATAAAAAGTAAGGCACATCTACCCAATAAAATATACAATGCAGTGTTGTAAAGAATAGGCACATGCCAGCTGGGGTGCAGTGGCACACGCATGTAATCCCAGCTACTCCGGAAGCTGAGACAGGAGAATGGCAAGTTCAAAGCCAGCCTCAGCTAGCGAGGCACTAAGCAACTCAGTGAGACCCTGTCCTTAAATACAATACAAAATAGGGCTGGGGATTTGGCTCAGTGGTTGAGTGCCTCTGAGTTCAATCCCTAGTACCCCCCCCAAAAAAAAAACACCAAAAGAATGGGCATATGCCATCACAGAAAGATAACCAAACTACATTCATTGAAATAAAGACAAGGTGCAGAATACTGTTTATAGGAGGATTCTATCTGTATTACTATAATTTTAAATGATATTGTAAAATTTATTTTTTACATATAAAATTTTCTCTAGGAACATACATAAGAAATTGCTAAACAGGGGTTATTTCTAAGGATGAGACTAGACGTGGGGGAAGGAAATTGGGTAGGATGGGGAGAGAGTTGCTTTGCACATATATGAATAATTTTAAAAGAATTCTTTTTACTCTGACAAATATCTAAAATATCAACTCACAGTCTTCACTCAAAACAAGCAAATTCTCTCTACTATCTTCATCCTTTTACATAGAGCATTCTATAGTGCTGATATAATATTATTCATATTTTCTCTTGTGGTTTGCAATCCAAGAAAAGGATTTTCTTCCCCACCCCTTTTTTTCCTACCGTAATTCAGCCTTTTCGGATTCAATCTGAAGAACAGCCATTGTTTTTTCATAATTCTTTTCAGGGCATTCAAAGAAAGTACGAGCAATCCATCTTGATATAGGATGCTACAGGAGAGAATTTGTTTGAAATTAGTTTCTGAACATTACTTGGGTTTTCTAGTTGACTATTCTTTAAAATGACTATCTTGGATATACCAATAATACCTATCATATGCCATGTATTTTAAATAATTTCAATCCATTAGGTAGATGCTATTTTTGTCCTCATTTTAGAGATGAGAAAATTACACAAATTATGTAGCTAACTGGGAATGTCTAGATTCTAACCAGATCTGCTTGACTCCAAAGCCTGTGCTCTTTCACATTATACTACACTTAGGTATATGAAGTGCAGATTCAGAAGAAAACCCCAGATTTTTTTGATCCCAACATGAAGCTCTTTCCACCAGTTGCCAAAGATAAACTAATTTCATAGCTTCCCTTAAGATTTAAAATGAAACATTTCTTCCCTAAAATATAATTCATTCAGACAATAAAATGCGGCATATTCTATTCAAAGTCATCTCACTATAATACTCGTAAAGACAAGTTAACAGGTTAATTCTATGTTTTGGCAGTAATAACAGTCTAGAATGATGACTAAAGTGTAAGCTGTGGAGTCAAGCTGACTGGGTTCAATAAGTACTGGCCCTCTCTCTTGGACAGGTACTTAATTCACTAAGTCCCAAGGTTTTAATTTTGTGAATATTTCAACAAAGTTGACATAGGTGCAATAAAATAAGCTAGAAACCATAATCTAAAGCTCATATATTATTATATTATTAATAACCTATTATGATTATATTATCATCATACATTTATAAAATTATTATGCCATATTAAAGTTTTTATAGGTATTTCACTTCTGGGACAATGGGATAAAATTAGTTAAGCTTTTTAAACCCAGATTTTCTCATCTTTAAAGTGAAAATAATAACAGTACCTTTTACATGGAATGAGATAATATTTGCAAAGCAGTATATTGCTTGCTATGCAACAGGTGCTCAACAAAAGACAGCTATCATTAGCACTGGTAATAGCTTTCTTATGACACTGAACTTACGACAAATTCTGTTACTTTGCTAGACTGCGAATACACTGCAGATAATTCTTTAAAAAGCTATAAAACTTAAATTAATAAAAGAAACAATGAAGAAATATACCAAGAACAGTTGCTTGAAAAAAGTAAAAAATGTATCATCTACTTGATTATCAAAAATTGAATATGACATATATAAAGATACTAAAGGGAATTTCACTTTTATGTGTATGTTGAAGAAAGGAAGTTTATTAGAGTAAAGGAGGGAAAACAGGGTTGGACAAGGAAAGAAAAAGGGAAAGGGATGGGGCTTGAAATCAAATTCCCTGCATGTATGATTTTGTCAAAATGAACCCATTTTCTACATATAATCATGATTCTTTAATAAAAAAAATCAAAGAATAAACAAAAAAGTTGAACATGAAACTTTATCATAATTTCCAAATGAAGAGATTAACTAGCATGTTGACAAGTACCTTAACCTAATTCTTAATGACCTATACAAACCTTGTAATATTCCCAATGTTCTGGGATATAGCCTTCTGGAATTTCTGCTAATTCAGCTTCACCTGATAAGAGAAAAAGATGGTTCAACTTCAGTATTAGGAGTTTAAAATATTAACTCTTCACCAATAAAGAAATCAACTTCTTGTGGGTTTAAAGGATGTTTTCATCTTCCCTTTCGTTTGTACTAAAGGACATCTAATTTTCCAAATTCACTTTAATCTGGTTGAAAATCCACTCAGTAGGTATTGTTTAGATGTAGTCTGAGTATGAGGAATTATCTGTAAGCATTATATGAGAGGTTCCCATTTGTTTTTGTAATATACAACCAGATACTATAAAACATTATTTCAACAAAATTGACAAGGTTGCATTAAAATAGGCTAGAAACCATATATCCTCCCTATATCTATGAGACAAAATATTTTAGGATTCAAGTTTTTAGAAGCACTTTGAACAGAATTTCCCATGAACATATGATATCTCTTATCATTCACACTTCCATGTCTATTTTAGAGGATTACAGGTTTATATGTTTCAGGATGGATTTGAAAAATTCTCTCCTACCTCTGTCTCTTTATACTTTTCTTATTCAGACTTATCAAACCTAGTTTGGGGAAAGGAGGAGGAGAAGAAAGATGAGGGTTTCAAAAGCCTCCTACATGGTCATAAAATTCATAACCTTTAAAATGTCTGGAGGGAAAAAATGTGTTGAAAAATAACATGGTACATTATTATAGATTGAGATTTGGTTATTTTAAAAGAAACTGACATGCTTATATTTATCTTACTGAGTTCTTCATTACAATATTCATATTTTCTTTCTTTAAAAAATAATGTAGCCAGGTGCAGTGGTGCATGGTGCACACCTGTGATCCCAGCGGCTTGGGAGGCTGAGGCAGGAGAATCTCCAGTTCAAATTCAGCCTCAGCAACTTAGCAAGGCCCTAAGCAACTCAGTGAGACCCTGTCTCTAAAAAAAATTCAAAATAGGGCTGGGGATATGGCTCAGTGGTTGAGTGCCCCTGAGTTCAATCCCTGGTACCCACTCTCCCCAGCCAAAAAATTAATGTATATGTTTTAAAATTTACCAATTTTGTGGTGCTGGCTATGGGGGGAACTTACCAATAAATATATTCACCAGAGTTATGCCAATTGCTACTGGAATCCCAGTCAACAAAATGTAGAATTTCTGTTGAAATTAAAAAAATAAACATTTTTCTCGCAACCATTTCCTAACTTTTCCCACCATCACATGATTCCCTTTATTTCTTATAAAATAAATTTGCCAAATGAGGATACAGTATCAAATTATTGATTTCTGTGCTTTAAGACACCTAAATTTAGTACTGAAAATGAAAGAAGAAAATACAGGTTAATTGTACAAGTAAATACAACATATATTTAAGTGACTTTTCACTTTTTGGTTAAGGCAACGTCATAAAAGAAAATTCAGTATTAAGAGCAAAGTGTAAAAACATTAGGGTAATTTCAACCATGGAACCGGGTTTGAGATGGTCATGACAAAAAAATGGGGAGCTCAGGGTCAGGATATAACTCATTGATAAAGCTCTTGCATAGCGCGTTTGAGACCCTAAGTATGAACGCCAGCATCATCAAAACAAAACAAAACAAAACAAAACAAAACAAAACAAAACAAAAAAACCAAATCATGAACTATTTTGCTAGTGCATGCCTGTAATCCCAGCAACTTAGAGACTGAGGCAGGAGGATGGCAAATTTAAGGCCAGCCTCAGCAACTTAGCAAGGCCCTAAGTAACTTAGTGAGACCCTGTGTCAAAATAATTTTTTAACAAAAGGGCTGTAATCCCAGTGGCTTGGGAGCCTGAGGCAAGAGAATCACAAGGTCAAAGCCAGCCTCGGCAACTTGGCAAGGCCCTAAGCAACTCAGCAACACCCTGTCTCTACATAAAATATATAAAAGGGCTGGTGATATACAGCTCAGTGGTTAAGTGTTCCTGGGTTCAATCCCTAGTCCCCCAGCACCCACCCCCGGCAAAAAAAAGAATTCACAGAATCAGATCTTTTATAAAATAAAGATATCTTCTAAAGAGGTGAATTTTTCCTCCTTTTACGGGAAGATTTTAGTTCAACAAAAATTTTCAACTCACCAATAAATTCAAAAACCGCCTGTCATAATATGAAGAAGGTTTGATGATAAACAGTCTTTTCCCATGGTCTCCACTGTGTCGCACAGGAGCTGCAAATATTAAGTTACCCTGTTTATACAAGGTTCATTTCGGAATACTGTTATGAGATAAAATCAAATTATGAGAAAATATACATGCATAATGTTTAATATGAATTAGGATTTAAAAATGCTTTTTTATTTTAATATTAAAGCCAGGGCAGAGAGAATATATATGGTCCTAAACTATAGCTCTTTCCTCTTTTTTTTTGTGGACATACATAATCCAGGACCTCATGCAAGCTAGACAAGTACTCTACCACTGTACAGCACTCCTCATTTTAATTCAATGTTAAAGAATACTGAAATATTCATTTCAATTTGTTTCACTAGCAGGCAGGAAAGTCAGATACTCTGGTTAAGCTGCTCATCTTTGTTTCCTCTGCAATAAATATTTGTTAATACTGCCAAAAAACTTTTAAATTATGATATTTCATATAATAAGGTAATATATATATTTAGGAAGTTGCTGCAAAATAGATGCAAAGGTATAGTAGTATTTACTCAATGAATTTCCAGAAGGAATTCAAACTTGTTACAAAACTGTATCTCTACCTTGACAAAATCCGTTTGTAAGCCATTGAGATTAAGAATACCCTCCTCTTCAACACCTCCATCCCACCTCCACCCCAGATGGAACTTAGGGAAGCCTTGCTGGAGATAAATGGAGACAAACTTTCACACCTGGATCCTCTTTCTACACTGTTTGGAAGGTCTATAAAGATTACTAGAGGTATTCCAAGCCTTTTCCACAAGGAGCAGGAAAAAAATCTAGTGGTTATTGAGAAACGGGGTTACTATGGTTCTGCTATGTAATTGCTCTTAAATTTTGAATGAGAGTCACTGAAGAATAAAAATTTTAATTTCCCACTAAAGGAATTTCAGTCATAACTGATGTCAAAAAGATCTGTATTTTTGGTTCACATTTACTGTCTTTCCTCTCTCCTAAAATCTATCCTTTATGCTCAGATGACATTGTCTTTTCCAAGAAGTTAGAATGCCCTCAATCAGATAAGACCTCTGCTACTTTTGAATTGCTATCCATCTTAGTGATGTGTATCCAGTTGTCCTTTGGTATCCATAAAGGTCTAGTTCCAGGACCTCTGCAGATACCAAAATCTTCATATGTTCTAGTCTACTACGTGAAATGGCATAGTATTTGCATATAATTTATGCATATTATTCTGCATATTCTCTCTAGATTATTTATAAACCCAATACAGTAAACGTATGCAAACAGTCATTATACTGTATTAATAAGGGAATAATGACAAGAAAAAATCTATATACATATTAAGTTATAGATGCAATTTTTTTTCCTGAATATTTTCAACCCATGATTGGTTGGATCTGAGATGCAGAACTCATGCTTATGCTATCACTTTTGACTCTAAATGCTTTGAAGACAGGATCTGTCTCAATTTTGGTATCATTTGCAGCATCTTGCAATGAATTTAGGATATTAATTAATTCACAAGACAATTAGAAACTGGCATGAATTTACTAAGTATAACTCATGGTACTAAGGCTTCTAAAATAACAAGATTAAGAGTACTTGGCAACATGGATTCCAACAAATCATTTGATAGATACCATTAGGGAATTTTTAAAATATTTAAAATTTTTTATTTGTTCTTAGATATACATAACAGTAGAGTATATTTGGATGTATTATACATACATAGGATATAACCCCATTGGGGAATTTTTTGATGAAGAAAATAGGTTGGATGATACCACAAACCACTCATTAATTCACTAAATATTTAAGTGACTACTATATGCAGGTCCTGTGCTAGGCCTAGGAATGTAGCTCCTGATGGATAAACAGACTATTCTAAACAAACAATTATAAATGTGTAAGTGCAATAGAGGAGAAATAGTAGTAGAAAAGAACAAGCTCAGAAGGAAAGTTCCTATTTAGACAGGATGGTGGGGGAGGGGTGGGAGGAAGGTATATTATAAGTTGGAAAGGAGCAAGTTAGACGAATTTACAATAGGTAAATGATTCATTGACTAACTGATTAGACATAAAATATGTTGATTAATTAATGCAGTAACCTAAGAATGGGATCTTCCAAAAGCCCTGCAGCATGAAGATTTTTATAAATGGACTGGGTGAGACAGAGTCAGCATTCCTGGCTTGTTGAGTCTTGGAAACAAAGCTACTGTTACAAAATGGCTATTGCACCGATGATGAATGGGGCTCCCCAAAAAAGTCTTCATTGACATATACAAAAGGCTGAATCCAAAAGGCTTAAACACAATTAGGTAAGAATAAAGTATATGTAAAGTCCTACCTGGACCACTCCCCCAAAGTATAATTACTCACAAAAAAGGCAAAAGCCAATTCAATCTTAATCTGATGCATCAGAAGTACAGTGTCAAAACACGATGGTCCTCCCTGGTCCTCATCTCCCGATTACAGAAGTTTATCCACTCCAGGGCACATTGTTTTACATGGACAATCTGGATTTTGCACAAACTTAAAGCAACCAGGGGAGATCCAAGATGGCAGACTAGAGGGAGGCTGTATTCCTTGTTGCTCTGTAACTCAGGTTTCAAGCAGAGGAAAATCTGTTTCTCTGTGAGGCAGTCTTTGCTGCTCACCAATCCCCTGTTGTTTTACCCCATTTGTCCACTTCGATCACCCGCAGTCTGCCGGGCATATGGACTACTTTTTGAGTGCAGACTGCTCACTGACAGCCGCCTCTCATTTGCCATTTGCCCGTTTGCCTGCCTCTGGCCTGCCCATCGCCTGCCTTTCACCTACCCATCACCCACTGACTGAGGTCCACCTGCTGATTTTTCTGCCAGTAGCCTGCAGACCACCTGCAGACCACCAGCTGCCTGCTATTGCCTGGAAGTCCACTGTACAAGTACTTGCAGGCTTCATTACACGTGGCTGCTGCCATTTTGGGAAAACAGCCAGGACCTGCAGGACCCCCACCCTAACTTACCATGCCCCACCTCCAGGACCCCTCAGCCCGATCGACCACACCCCACAAGGACTCGGCACCCACGCCCTGTCCTGCAGCTCCCCATTTGCCAACATGATTGGAAGCCAGTGCAGTCATCTTGGATTATTCTGGAAGCAGAAGCTGCCATTTTAGGTCTGGCAATCCCATCCTGAGATGCCTGCTGAAGACTGGAAGCTCACTGTCAGGTACCTCTCATACATCAGGCTACTGAGACTGGGAGGTTTGAATAGTATATAACTTATAGTGTAGATTTTTTTTTATCCTTTTTGAAAATTTTTAAGTTTTTATTTCTTTATTTTTCTTGCTGTTTTCCTTTTGTTTACCTGTTTGCTCAGAGTCTCTTTCTCCCTTTTCTCATGCTAACGACCAACTTCTTTTGATTACATTTTCACTCTTCCTACAACCTAGAACTTCTGTATACTCTTTTCTTATCCCATTAACAGTTACATCCTACACCCTTCCCCGTCCTCTTTGTCCGCCATTAGAAACTGCAGACCTCATTGCAAACCTATTTGTTATACTGTAGATAACAACTGAACTCATCCTCTCTGTTTATTATGACAATATTGTTAATGGGGTTGTTTGGTTTAGGGCTGCATATTGTCTGTACTTGGTGCTGTTACATTGATCTCCCCCTTACAGAAGAGGTTTTGGAAACCTGCAGGGTCACTATAAGCCCATAGGGGGGAAACTGCAATACCCCAGATCTGCACTGATAGAGGGGAAGATACATGAACAACATGAAAAAACAAGAAAGTGTTCCAAACAAACCAAGATTCTATGTGAATAGAATCCAATGACAGCATGGTAGAAGAAATGTCAGAAAAGGAGTTCAGAATATACATAATTAAAATGATTCACGAAGCAAAGGATGAGATAAGAGAGCAATGCAGTCAATGAGTGATCACTCCAATAAGCAGTTGAAAGAGCAAGTGCAGGAAGTAAAAGATCATTTCAATAAAGAGATAGAGATTCTGAAAAAGGGGGCTGGGGATATAACTCAGCTGGTAGAGTGCTTACCTCGCAAGCACAAGGCCCTGGGTTCAATCCCCAGCACTGAAAAAAAAAAAAAAAAAAAAAGAGAGAGAGAGAGATTCCAAAAAAGAACCAAACAGAAATCCTTGAAATGAAGGAAACAATAAACCAAATCAAAAACTCAATGGAAAGCATCACCAACAGACTAGATCACTTGGAAGACAGAACCTCAGACAATGAAGACAAAATATTGAATCTTGAAAACAAAGTTGCCCAAACAGAGAAGAAGGTGAAGATGGTAAGAAATCATGAACAGAACCTCCAAGAACTATGGGATATCATGAAAAGACCAAATTTAAGAATTATCGGGATTGAGGAAGGCACAGAGATAAAAATAAAAGGAATGAACAACCCATTCAATGAAATAATATCAGAAAATTTCCCAAACCTGAAGAATGAAATGGAAATTCAACTACAAGAGGCTTACAGAACACCAAATGCACAAAATTACAACAATCCACACCCAAGCACATTATAATCAAAATGGCTAATATACAAAATAAAGATAGAATTTTACAGGCTTCAAGAGAAAAGCATCAGATTACTTATGGGGGGGGGGGAACCAATACGAATATCAGCATATTTCTCAGCCCAGACCCTAAAAGCTAGAAGGGCCTGAAACGACGTATTTCAAGCTCTGAAAGAACATGGTTGCCAACCACGAATCTTATACCCAGCAAAACTAACCTTCAGATTTGAAGACGAAATAAAATCCTTCCATGACAAACAAGTTAAAAGAATTTACACATAGAAAGCCTGCACTACAGAACATTCTCAGCAAAATATTCCATGAAGAGGGCTGGGTTGTAGCTTAGTGGTAGAACGCTCACCTAGCATGTGTGAGGCCCTGGGTTCGTTCCTCAGCACTACATAAAAAATAAAATAAAGGAAATGTATCCACCTACAACTAAAACAAAATCTTAAAAAAAAAAAAAAGAAAAATTTCATGAAGAGGAAATGAAAAACAACAATGTAGGTCAGCAAAGGGAGGAACTACCTTAAAAGAAAAGCCAATCAAAGGAGAAACCAAGTCAAGTTAAAAACCAAAAGTAAGCCAAAATAACTGGGAATATAAATCATATCTCAATAATAACCCTGAACATTAACGGCCTAGACTCATCAATCAAATGACATAGACTGGCAGATTGGATTAAAAAGAAAGACCCAACAATATGCTGCTTTCAAGAGACTCATCTCATAGAAAAGGATATCCACAGACTAAAGGTAAAAGGATGGGAAAAAACCTACCATGCATGCGGACTCAATAAAAAAGTGGGGGTGTCTATCCTTATATCAGATAAAGTAGAATTCAAGCCAAAGTTAGAAGGGATAAAGAAGGTCATTTCATACTGCTTAAGGGAACCATAAATCAGGAAGACATAATGATCATAAATATTTATGCCCCAAACAACAACACATCCATGTACATCAAACAAAACCTTCTCAATTCCAGGAAACAAATAGACCACAACACAATAATTCTGGGTGACTTTTAACACAGCATTGTCAACACTGGACAGATCTACCAAACAAAAACTAAACAAAGAAACCATAGAACTCAATAACACAATCAATAACTAAGACTTAACAGACATATATAGACTATTCCATCCATCAATGAGCGAATACACTTTCTTCTCAGCAGCACATGGCTCCTTCTCTAAAATAGACCATATGTTATGCCACACCACAGCCTTTAGTAAATGCAAAAAAGTAGAGATACTACCTTGTATTCTATCAGATCATAATGGCATGAAATTAGAAATCAAAGACAAAATAACAAAGAGAAACTACTCCAACATCTGGAGACTAAATAATATGCTATTGAATGAAACATGGATAACAGAAAACATCAGGGAGGAGATAAAAAAAATTCTTAGAGGTAAATGAGAATGACAATACAATATATCAAAATCTCTGGGACACTATGGAAGCAGTACTAAGAGGAAAATTCATTGCATGGAGTGCATTCAAGAAAAGAATAAAAAGTCAACAACTAAATGACCTAACACTACATCTCAAAGCCCTAGAAGAAGAAGAACAGAAAAACACCCAAAAGTAGAAGGCAGGAAATAATTAAAATCAGAGCTGAACTCAATGAAATTGAAAAAAAAGGAAACAATTCAAAATATTGACAAAACAAAAAGTAGGTTCTTTGAAAAAGTAAACAAAATAAACTCTTAACCACACTAACAAAGAGAAAAAGAGAGAAAACTCAAATTACTAAAATTCGTGATGAAAAAGGAAATATCATGACAAACACCACTGAAATACATAACATAATGAGAAGGTACTTTGAAAATAATCTCTACTCCAACAAAATAGAAAATCTCGAACACATCGACAAAATTTCTAGAGACATATGATCCTCCCAAACTGAACCAAGAGGACATACACAATTTAAACAGATCCATTTCAAGCAATGAAATAGAAGAAGCCATCAAAAGCCTACCAACCAAGAAAAGCCTGGGACCAGATGGATTCTCAGCTGAGTTCTAGAATACCTTCAGAGAACTTATACCAGTACTCCTCAAAGTATTTCATGAAATAGAAAAGGAGGGACCCCTTCTAAATTCATTCTATGAAGCTAGTATCACTCTGATGCCAAAACCAGACAATGACACATCAAGGAAAGAAAAATTTAGACTAATATCTCTGATGAATATAGACACAAAAATCCTTAACAAAATTTTGGCAAATCACGTACAAAAACATATTAAGAAGACAGTGCACCACAATCAAGTGGGGTTCATCCCAGGGATAAAAGATTGCTTCAACATCCAGAAATCAATAAGTGTAATTCATCACATCAATAAACTTAAGGTAAAGAATCATGTGATTATTTCAATAGATGCAGAGAAAGCATTTGACAAAATACAACACCCCTTCATGCTCAAAACACTAGAAAAAAACAGGGATAGTAGGAACATACCTCAACATTGTAAAAGCTATTTATGCTAAGCCCACGGCCAACATCATCTTTAATGGAGAAAAACTGAAAGCATTCCCTCTAGAAACTGGAACAACACCAGGCCCTGGGTTCAATCCCCAGCACCACAAAAAAAAAAAAAAAAAAAAAGAAAGAAAAAGAAAAGAAAACTGGAACAAGACAGGGATGCCCTCTTTCACCACTTCTGTTCAAAATTGTGCTTGAAATACTAGCCAGAGCAAAGAAATTAAAGGGATACGAACAGGAAAAGAAGAACTCAAACTGTCACTATTTGCTGATGACATGATTCTATATTTAGCAGATCCAAAAAACTCTACCAGAAAACTAGACCTAATAAATGAATTCAGCAAAATAGCAGAGTGTAAAATCAACACGCATAAATCTAATGCATTTATCTACATAAGCGATGAATCATCTGAAAGTGAAATGAGGAAAACTCCATTCGCAATAGCCTCAAAAAAAAAAAAAAAACTTGGGAATTAATCTGACAAAAGAGGTGAATGACCTCTACAATGAAAACTACAGAACATTAAAGAAAGAAATTGAGGAAGACCTTAGAAGATGGAAAGATATCCCATGTTCTTAGATAGGCAGAGTTAATATTATCAAAATAGCCATACTTTCAAAGGTGCTATACAGATTTAACGGAATTCCAATTAAAATTCCAATGACATTCCTCAGAGAAATAGAGAAAGCAATCATGAAATTCATCTGGAAGAACAAAAGACCCAGAATAGCCAAAGCAATCCTTAGCAGGAAGAGCAAAGCAGCTGGTATCACAACACCAGACCTTCAACTATACTACAAAAACAGCATGGCACTGGGCACCAAAATAGACAGGTGGACCAATGGTATAGAACAGAAGACATAGAGACAAACCCACATAAGTACAGCTATCTCATACTGGTACCAAAAACATACAATGGAGAAAAGATAGTCTCTTCAACAAATGGTGCTGGGAAAACTGGAAATCCATATGCAATAAAATGAAATTGAACCCCTATCTCTCACCCTGTACAAAACTCAACTCAAAATGGATCAAGGATCTAGGAATTAGACCTGGGACTCTTCACCAAATAGAAGAAAGAGTAGGCCGGAATCTTCTTCATATTGGCTTAGGACCAGACTTCCTTAACAAGACCCCCAGAAGACAAGAAATAAAAGGAAGAATCAATAATGGCTGGATTCAAACTAAAAAGCTTTTTCTCAACAAAGGAAACAATCAATAATGTGAACAGAGCGCCTACAGGGTGGGAGAAAATCTTTTTCACACACACTTCAGACACAGCACTAACTCTCCAAAATGTATAAAGAAACTTAAAAAACTTTATACCAAAAATACAAATAACCCAATCAATAAATGGGTTAAGGAACTGGGCAGACACTTCACAGAAGATATACAGGTGATCAACAAATATATGAAAAAGTGCTCATCATCTCTAGTAATTAGAGAAATGCAAATTAAAGCCACCCTAAGATTTCATCTAACTCCAATTAGAATGGCTATTATCAAGAACACAAGCAGTAGTAAGTGTAGGCGTGGATGTGGGGAAAAAGGCACACTCATACATTGCTGGTGGAGTTGCAAATTGGTGCAGCCACTCTGGAAAGCAGTATGGAGATTCCTCAGAAAACTTGGAATGGAACCACCATTGGACCCAGCTATCCCACCCTTTGGTTTATACCCAAAGGACTTAAAATCAGCACACTACAGTGATGCAGCCTCATCCATGTTCATCCATGTTCTGCTCAATTCACAATAGCTAGATGTGGAACCAACCTAGATGCTCTTCAATTGATGAATGGATAAAGAAACTGGGGTATATATACACAATGGAATATTACTCAGCCATAAAGAAGAATAAAATTATGGCATTTGCAGGTAAATGTATGGAGTTGGAGAATATCATGCTAAGTGAAATAAGCTAAGCCCAAAAAACCAAAGGCCAAAATTTTTCTCTGATAAGTGGATGATGATACGTAATAGGGTGGGGGACAAGAGAAGAATGGAGGAACTTTGAATTATGTAGAAGAAAATGGGGCAGGAACGGGTGGGGGAAGGAAAGAGAGTAGACTGAAACAGTATTACCCTATGTACATGTATGATTACATGAATGGTGTGAATGTACGTTGTGTACAACCATAGAAATGAAAAGTTGTACCCCATTTGTGTACAATGAATCAAAAAGCAGTCTGTAAAATTAAAATTAAAAAAAAAAAAAAAACACCAACCAGGAACTGACCTAATGAAACTGAATGAACTTAAGTTGATCAGCCTACAATAAAAGAAGTCTGGGTAAAGACTAGATAAGTGCTTTTATTGAGCTCAAGAGCTGTCCTATGTAAGAGGACTTATTCAATTCTGTGTTGCCATGAAGGGAAGAAGTAGGCTCAGTGTGTGAAAGAGTAATTCCCAGCCTGATGAGAAGATTCTAAAACTGTAGAACTTGTAGAATTGTAGACTGTCTTCATCCATTCTCCATTACAAAGTTATTTAAATATCAATAATGGGATATAACAAGGATTGCCACAATATAGGGGGCTAGCCTAAAGGAATTCTGTTTCTTTCCTCAGAGAATCTGAATATATGATCTAAGAATAAACAGGTATTCCTTTCTAACTCATCTCTCAATGTTTCCCTTCCAATTCCAGGAAATCTCTTCTGCCTTCAGGTCTGCACTTTCTTTCCCCTCTGCCTGGAATGCTTTTCACAAGACTGTCTTCACATCTCATCCTTCAGGGCTAAGATCAAATATCACTTCCTCAGAGAGGTCCTCTCTGACTGCCCCATCCAACGTTAGTCTCCCACTAAGCTCCATTAATATTATTTGGTAATTTCCTTTAGAGCAAGAAGGACTAACCCTAACCATCTTTTTTTTTTTAAAGTCCATTAGGTCACGGACCGCCTACGTGCTTCAGTTCTGTATCTCTAGTCTCTGTATCTTAGTGTCTGCAGATGGTGGCATACGTGAATAGCACTGTCTTCTTAAGTAGATTAAACATTGGTAAAGAATTTTTCTTAAGTCCCTGAAAACATTCTACATTTACTCAGAAGAAAGAATGCACTCCTAACTTTCCCTTTTAATCAGACAAGGCATAGGGAGAGGATTAAACTATATGTGTTTTAGGGAACATTAACTATAAATGATATGAAAAAATGTTAAAAAAAAACAAAGGAAAAAAGCTTGGGATGACTGCATTGTAGTAATATGAATGCAGTTAATGATGTGCACTGCTTACTTTCTTCACAAATAATTACCTGTTATATAATTATTCATGTCATTAAATGTGCTAGATAACTCTTATTACAATCAACTATTCTACAGTCTATTTCATAGAACTAAACTCTTTCCAAATGGTATGAGCCTTCATGATTTGTCATTGACGTGTAGAGCCATTTGCTTACGTTCTAAAAGTATCAGGATGATAACCAATTGAATCCCAGGATTTCTGGAACTCAGTTCCTCCTACAGCTAAAATAGGCATCTTCTACCACTCTCCAAAACCTGAAATTTCTCGATTAGGTATTCCTTAATTACATAGGCCAAAGCCTTCAATAAACAATTTTAAATATGCACACAACTCAGGAAAGTTAAGTCTTTGACAATTCTGATTTTCAGGCCACTGAGTAAAATAATGAAGAAATTTTTCATGTTTCAAAGACAACACTCAAAATTTGGTTATTTTCCTTCCCTCATTCTCAGGTAAGGGCACTACCAAATACCCAGGCTAAAAATCTCAAGGTATCTTCCTTGCGTCTATTGCTCATTCATCATTTAACAAAGCCTCTTGATTCTAAGATTCAAACTCTCCATTCCCTTCAATTCCTTCTTTTCCTTTTTGGCCTAAGTAATCAGCATCTCCTATGAAGCATCTTTCTAAAGTGCATTACTCACGTAGCTCTTTTGCTAAAGCACTCTTCGATGTCCACAAAATAAAGTGAAGACACTTGGTTTTGTATAGTTCCTTCCCTTCTTTCCCCTAATTTGATTCTAACCTCCCTTATTTTAGCCTCCTCTCTCAACATCTATTGGTCCCAAAAGCCCCATATCCAAACATATCAAAAAATGCATCCATTACACTTCTGCCGATTTTACCTATCAAAATTATTTCCATAATTGTTAAAATGGTACGTATTGCTTGTATGAATTCACAGAACTTCGTTTATATAGCTGTCAGCTTTCCACTACTGTAACAAATACCTGAGATAAATCAACCTAAAAAGAGAAAAGGTTTATGTGGCTCAGAGAGTCCAGTGATTAACAACATGGTGGGTTGGCCCTGTTCCTTCTGGGTATATGGCAAGGCAGAACATCATGGTGGGAACACATGGTGGAACAAACTGCATACCTCTTAATGGCAAGGAAACAGAAGAAGATAAGGACTGAAGTCCCAATATTCCTTCACTGAAGACCTAAAGACCTCCCACTAGATGACACCTCTTAAAGTCTCCATTCATCACCTCCCAATAGTGCCACAGGTGGGAACCAAGCCATTAACACATGGGCCTTTTCCAAACCAAGCATTATCCACTGTAATACTAACTTTTTAAAACCATAACGTATGTTATGTTAAAGTTCCTTATAGCAGAAGGAAAACCTGAAGCTCATCTTTGGAATTCCTTTATAGTTGATGTTTAAGAAATAATTTAATTAAATGGAAACTTATCTTCATTTGCTTATTTTCTGAGAAAGATTTTCACCAAGGTAAATGAAGATAAAATGACAGCAATAGGTGTTTTAAAAAGATGTGTTCAGAGCCCTATAGAAGGCCAATGCCAGGAAAGGCAGACAACAAAAACAACAAAATAAAACAACTAGACTTAAGGAAAAATTATAAATTTTTGCACCAAAAAAAAACCCTCCAAAAACCAAAAAATACTATCAACAAAATAAAAAGGCAACCCATAAAATGGGAGAAAATATTTGCAAGTTATCTATCTGATAAGGGATTGATAACCAGAATATATAGATAGCTCCTAAAACTCAATAACAACAACAAAACAAACCACCACCTTGAAAATACAGAGAAAGGACTTCCACAGACATTTCTCAAAAGAAGATATACAAATGGACAAGAAGCATATGAAAAGATGCTCAACACTAATCATTACAGAAATGTAAATCAAAACTAAAATGAGATACTTTTGCACATCCATCAGAATGGCTACTATCAAAAATCCAGAAAATAACAAGTGTCGGTGAGAATGTGGAGAAATTGGAACTCTTATATACTGTTGGTGAGAATGCAAAAATGGTATAGTCACTATGGAAAATAGAATGGCAATTCCTCAAAAAATTAAAATCTGAATTACCATATGATCTAGCTGTTCCACTTCTGGGTATTCACCCAAAAGAACTGAAAGCAAGGTCTGTAAGACTTATGAACTCAGGTTCATAGCAGCATTATTCACAGTAGATAAAACATCGGAGCAACTTAGGTGTCCTCTGACAGATGACTGGGTAAGCAAAATGTGATATAGTGGATCCTCTCTCTGTATCTGTGGATTTTACATCCTTGGATTCTACAAACCATGGGTGGAAAGTATTTAGGGAAAATATTGCTTCTATGCTGAACATACTTTTGTCATTATGGTTTTTACCTAAACAATACAGCATTACAACTATTTACATAGTACGACATCGTATAAGCAATCTAGAGATGATTTATAGCATATAGGAGTATATACCTAGTTATATGCGTATGTTAAGCCATTTATATAAGAGACTTGAATAACTGAGAATTTGAGGTATTTGTGGATGTCCTGGAACCAATTACTAGAGATACAAGGGACAAGAGACGACTACATATGTATACAATGGAAAATTATTCAGCTTTAAAAAGAAAGGAAATTCTGAAGTATGCTACAACATGGATGAACTTTGTGAATATTATGCTAAGGGAAATAAGCCAGACACAAAAGACAAAAACTGTATGTTGCTGCTTATGATGTTTTTAAAATAGTCATAGAGACAGATAGTAGAATGGTGGTTGTCAAGGGTTGATTAGGAAAGATGGGGAGTTATTGCTTTGTTGGTAAAATTAGTTTTACAAGATGAAAGAGTTATAAATGGATAGTGGTAATCACGGCCCAACATTATGAATACATTTAATATCACTGAACTGTACACTTAAAAATGGTTAAGATGGCGAGGCACAGTGGTGCACGCCTATAATCCCAGTGACTTGAAAGCCTGAGGCAGGAAGGTTGCAAATTCAAAGCCAGCTTCAGCAACTTAGCAAGGCCAGTGGTTAAGCGACCCTGGGTTCAATCTCTGGCACCAAAAAAAAAAAAAAAAAAAGATAGTAAAGTTTATGTTGTATACTTTACATTTTTTTTTTTAAAAAAGGCTAATGCCAGGTGGTCTAGATTTTTCCCCCCTCTTCACAACTACACTCTGAGATGGTTAAATCATCATCATTTTTAAAGATGAGAAAATGAAAATTACGACCAATTAAGTTTTCAAAATTAAACTTCCAAGATGTGATGACGCAGGTCACAAAACTTCTAAATTCTGGAGTTTGGATTTGAATCTTGGCAGTCTAGTTTCAGAGAAAACAAAAGAAGATAGGATTCCCTTCCATATCAGAACTTATAATCTTGTAGGAATAGATAAAACAATAATTTTTAAAACAATGATAGATGCAAAATATCTTCAAAAGCAGGTACACAGGCATGACAATCCTGTGTACCATAAAAGAGATAGTTAATAGCTACTTCCCTGTATATTTGAGGATATCTGTAATCAGAAATGGCTTACAAAAGGATTTTATCAAGGAATTACAGCAGATCTATAGTTTTACAAGAAGTTTAAATTCCTCCTGGAAATTTGTTGAATCCCACTGGTCTTTTCCAACATTTTCCAGTGAGACCCTATGTATACTGCCTTATCGTGTGAAGCAGCACAATTCAAATTAAAAAAAAAAAATTGGAACAGGGGTGGTAAAATAAGACCATAATTTTGGTTTTGGGTAAAAGCTCCACTTCCCATTAATATTGGGAAATATATTCCCAATATTCCCACAGGGCAAATAACTTACAGTGTATCTTTGTTCAAGAGGATTAAATTAATCAATCCTTTAAAACCTTAGAATGGTGCCTGATAAACTGGGCGCAGTGGCGCATACCGGTAATCCCAGCACTTGGGAGGCTGAGGCAGGAGGATCATGAGTTCAAAGCCAGCTTCAGCCCTAAGCAACTCAATGAGACCCTGTCTCTACATAAAATACAAAATAGGGCTGGGTACGTGGTTCAGTGATGGAGTGCCCCTGGGTTCAATCCCCAGTACCAAAACAAAACAAAAAAGAATGGTGCCTGACATTGGATTAAAAAGCTTCTACACAGCAAAGGAAATAATTAGGAATGTAAAGAAAGACACTACAGAATGGGAGAAAAATCTTTGCTAGCAGCTCTTCTGACAGAGAATTCACACCCAGAATATATAAAGAACTCAAAAACAACACAAAAGAGCAAATAACCCAATTAATAAATGGACAGATACTTCTCAAAAGAAGAAATACAAATAACCAACAAATATATGAAAAAATGTTCAATACCATTAGTAATTAGGGAAATGCAAATCAAAATGACACTGAAATTTCATTTCACATCAAACAGAATACCAGTCATCAAGAATGCAAACAATAATAAATGTTAGGATGTGGAGAAAGAAACAGTTTTACACTGTTGGTGGGTCTGCAAACTAGTACAACCACTATAGAAATCAGTATGGAGGTTCCTCAAAAGATGAGGCTTGGAACCAGCATATTACCCAGCTATACCACTCCTCAGTATTTATCCTAAAGAATGAAAATCAGCACACTATAATAGTACATGCATATCCATGTTTATAGCAGCACAATGCACAATAGCCAAACTATGGAACCAGTCTAGGTGTCCACCAATGGATGAATGCATAAGAAAATATGGTATATACACATAATGGAGTTTTATTCAGCCATAAAGAAAAATGAAATTATGTCATTCACAGGAAAATGGATGGAACAAGAAACCATTAAGTTAAGTAACATAAGCCAAACTCAGAAGGTCAACGGTCATATGTTTTCTCTCATATGTGGTAGCTAAAGAAAAAGAAAAAAAAAAAAAAAGGTGGGGGTTGGGAAATCTCATGAAAATCAAAGGGAGATCAGTAGTGGCAAGAAGTGCTGGTGAGTGATACTGGCCAAATTATATTGTTATATTGTACACATATATGAATGTGTAACAACAAAGCCCATCATTATGTACAACTATACGGCACCAATTTAAAAATATAGAAAAAAAATAAATGGGAATTTTTAGACCTTGAAAAAAAAGACTGCCATGCACAGTGGCGCACGCCTGTAATCCCAGCGACTTGGGAGGCTGAGGCAGGAGGATCACAAGTTCAAAGCCAGCCTCAGCAACTTAGCGAGGCCCTAAGCAACTCAGTAAGACTCTGTCTCTAAATAAAAAAAATACAAAATAGGGCTGGGGATGTGGCTCAGTGGTGGAGTGCCCCTGGGTTCAATCCCCAGTACCAAACAAAACAAAACAAAACAAAACAAAACAAACCTACACAACAACAACAAAAAAAGACTTTGCTATCTAAAAACATAAAATAAAAGAGACGATTACAATAGGTGCTCAATATACAGTGGTTGCTATTGTTCATTTAGTAGTGGTGCATTATTTTTATAATAATTGAGTCAGTTTCCTCAACTGTAAAATGGGGATAATAACATTGTATTTACTTTGAGAGAATGAGATTGAATTCCAAACATTTTATATTTTGCTACTGTAATTATTCAGCCCTCAGTAAAGCAGCCCATAGTCCCTAAGGGGATCAAAATTAACCCTCCTTGGGATGGGCAGTGGGGATGCTAAAGAAGGCAGAATGAGACAGACATTATTACCCTATGTAAATGTATGAAAAACAATTAAAAAATATTTATCACTGTAAAAAAATGTAAAAGGTCAAAAAACAATTTTTTAAAGGACTGGGGGGTGTAGCTCAGGGGTGGAATGCTCCTTAATTCAATCCCACCACCACCACCACCCAAAAAAAAAACAAAAAGAGAGAGAGAGAGAGAGAGAGAGAGAGAGAGAGAAAGAAAGTGATTGAGATGAGGACCCAGGTAAGGGAGAGTAGTCCATCAGGTCCCCCCCCAACCCCCCCACCCCCGGCCTTGGCCCAGTGCAGTACTATTGCATATCTGATGTCACTCCCTCCAACTTGACCTCAGGTGACTTATTTTCAAATTAACTTTTTTTGGTTTTGGTGCGAGGACCGGACCCTGGTCCTTGCACATGCTAGATACGTACTCTACCACTGAGTTACATCCCTATCCCTGATGTGTTTTTCTTTTCTTTTCTTCTCCCTCTCTTCCTCCCTAACAACAGGGAAACAAAACTAACGTTTCTCCTGTCCAGGACTAAGCTACCATGTCCTTTACTACCCAGAAGAATATCACTGCCCACAAAAATAAAGAAACTCTAAGCCTGGAAGCTGGACGAAATGCTCTCTCAAGGACACCCGATGGTCTCTAATTTATTATATCTACCGATAATATTTGGATCTCCGCTCTTGTATTCCTCTTTTAAAAGCCCTGTGATCCCTTTGGCAGAGAGAATCACAGCCTCGGGGACTGAAGTCCCGTGTTTCTCCTTTGCTAGCAAATCAATAAAACTTTTTGCTTTTTCTAAAAAAAAAAAAAAAAAAAATAGCCCTCCTAGGAATGCATTATGACTTTCCTGGAGTCAAGGCAATTTTGCCTTCTTGGGCTCCTTCCTAACATATTAAAAATACTATTTTATGACTGCACTAATGCAAAACAAATGCAATCCAATTCATTATTACGTATTCATTAGCACAATAACTTACTGTACCTGATGAGAAAGTTGGCACTGAGCCTCCTACCGATCTACATCTTACATACTAAGCATACGTGAGTTTCTCTGCAACAAAACATCCTATGGGACTAGAACTCAGTGCAGGTGGAACTGCCAAGGATCTGGTGCCCTAGAGAGTGCACAGGCGCGACTCATTTCTAATGACTTTCAAGCCTCAAGAGCAAATTAGTACTAACTGGGATGGTGAATGGCAAAGTGTTTTACAAATGCTAATAATTAAAACGCGATTGGTCTGATTGCCTCGGGAAAATCCTCACACAGCTCGCCCGCGGTCTCTCCTAAAAGACCCAAGCCCCCAATTTGTTCCGGCTTCTCTAGATTCCACCAAGGTCACCTGGAAACAGTCCTCCCATCTCTCACCCAGCACACCCTGCACGCACTTTCTCCCAAGACAAGCACCCACCGACAGTCTTCGGAAAAACACGGGTGAGGAAGCCTCCGAATCCGAGCTGAGTGCCAGCGCGGCGGCCAGACAGAACTGTCACTGCAGTGACTGAAGCCCGCAGCAATAAACTCATGGCCGCCATGGCTACGTCTGGCAATAGGAAGAGGTGGAGAGTAATAACGGAAGCCGAGAAAGCCAATTTACCAATGAGGTCGAAGGGGCAGGACGGCCATGTTGAATGAGGGCAAGGGACTACTCTTGTTCTCCACATCCGGTCAGCGTGAGATTACGGAAGTGACGACATTGTTGGAGGAAATACGGCTGCTTAATTATGTGAAAAATGGCTGCGGCCAATATAGCCACTATTTGGAGAAGAGTCTCGCCGGCGCTAAAGGTTTCCGCGTCGTTAGTGACTTCAAAGACCCCCGCTAACCCAAGGTAAGTGATGTGAGAAGTAGGTTTGTCCACTGCTCCAACTTTTGATCTTGTTTGGTTGCCCAGATGCCGAGAACAGATTACGGAGCGAAAGGCCGTTTAGTTGGCAGCCCAGATCCCACCTCCATGAGGAGTGGGACCTTGGAGAAGCTCACCTCTGACATTTCCCTTGCCCCCTCAAACATTTTATCGCTGTCTGCTGTGGACCAGGTAGTATATGGTGCTTATAGATGCCCTGAGTTTCTAACGTAAACCTAGAGGTACAGAAGCATCCTCTTGGGCCGGGTAGGCTGGGAAAAACATTGAAGAGCTTTTTGCTGTGGCATTGAATGCTATGCCAGCTTTGGACCCCTAGAAGAAGGGGTCTTTGTATGTTTAGGTTCTGTCACAAAGAGATCATTCGGCAAATATTAAATAATAAAGTAGCCAAATCAATGGAGAGTCACCCTACAAGACTGAGAAAGGAACATTCCATAGGTGGTTTCCTTATCTTGGGGTGGAAAAAACACTTGTCTTCTGGATAGACCAATCTTTTTTTTTTTTACTTTAAGGTGTCTGGTTTCCTCCCTTTTATTGACATTTGTGTATAATGAGTGGAATTTTCTAAATAGAGGGTATCAGGGTTTATTTTCTTTTAAAGGAAGCAGTGCATTTGTTGTTGAATGCACAGTTGAGCATCTGTTATGTGCTGTTATTCCTTACACAAAACTCAGAAATAAGCAATTTCTAAAAAAGAATTTTGTAGAGGTTCAGAAGTTGTAACTTGATTAGAGTGGCAAACTTGGATCAATTATCTCTTCTTCATTCTTTTTCCTTAAAAGGGAAACAAAAATTTTAGTATTTTTCAGTATTACGAAAATCTGTTTATTTACAGACATTTTTGGGAAAATGAGGTAAAATATTATGAAGGAGAAAATAAAAACCAACTACAATTCTGCTACTCAGAGATAAACAGATTTCTTTCTATTCTCTTTAACTTTGCGTAGATATGCATGTATATAATTTAAAAATAAAGTTTGGATCATATTTACATATACACATTTTTGTTTATGACCATTGTTTTCCCTGTCTTAAAAAACTTAAAACCAACAGAAAAGTTGTTGGAGTGGTACAAAGACTAATCATATATTCTTCACTTGTGTTAATCATTAGCATTTAGTCACATTTTCTTTATCTCTTTATATTACCTTTTTATTCTGAACTGTTTGACGGCACTTTGGCATGTGTCCTCTTAAGAAACAAACACATTGCATTACCACAATGCAGTGATCACACTCAGGAAATTTAATTAGTGTACATCATTATTATACTACTGTTACCTAGCCTATGGTCCAAATTAAAATTGTCCAAATTAATTTTTTTTCTTTTTGATTCAGGATCCATTGAAAGAGATAATTTATTGCATAAATTGCCATGTCTTTTTAGTCTTCTTTAATTCAAAACATTTCCTTTTTTCTCTTTCAAATTGACATTTTAGAATATGCCTCCATTTGGATTTATCTGATTGTTTTCTCATGAGTAGATTCAAGTTAAGTATTCTTGGTAGGAAAAATACACTTAAGATACATTTTACTAGTTTCGTTTTAAATTACTTTCCCAGCTCATTAAATATTCTTTGAAACATAATTTTTAAATTACAGCATAATAGTTTATAGTGCAGAGGCATAATAATTTTTTAACCATTCTGCACATTTGCATATTTCTGTAATTATCCACTTTTTGCTATCACATATAATACTGTTTTGGGCTGTTATTCTGTTTTTGTTTTTTTTTCCCCCTTAGTATTGGGGATGGAACTCAGGGCCTTCTGTATGCTAAGCAAATGTTCTACCACTGAGCTAAACCCCCGGCACATATAATACTTTAATAGACATTTTAATTTGTAAATTCCAATCTATGGTTATTTATTTAGTTAATATTTCTAAAAGAGTCACTGAGTTAAAATGGGAAGAATTGTGGGTCGTTGATACATGTTGCAAAATCATCCTTTAAAATATTTTTATTTACTGAAAGATCCACTCACCACAATGGATGAAAGACCTAAAAATGTTACCTTAAAACACAATTGTTTAAATATATCTCTGAAATTCTAGGGTAGCAACTTGTACAATGCAATATCAAAAATACTTTCTAAAGCATCTTAAAAGTTTCCTGCTTATGGTGCTGAATTCCCAGATAGGTTTTTTTTAGCGTTGCAGTGTGGAAATGATTTGGTTTATTGCTTATAAAATTCAAATATTGCAAAACTTTAATCACTTGTTTCTATTTGTTCAGTTGCAGGTTTTCTTTTAGTTTACTACCTAAGAATATACCAAATATCACTTCCTTTTACCAGTGTAGATTCCTTCATACTACATTGTCAAGGAAAGGGCTGGAAGAATTTTTTGATGATCCAAAGAACTGGGGAGAAGAAAAAGTAAAATCTGGTGAGATATTTGGATTGGTCAATATGAAATGTATTTATTGAACCTTCCATTATTCTAGGATTATTTATCCAGTTTAGGAATTAGTTAGATGTTTCCTTTTATTTCCTTTGGACTATCTACCAGAGAAAATTTAAAGGTCATCAAAGTAATAGAGTTAATTCCTTAGTAATAGAGTTAATTCCTTAGTAATTCCAAAGTAATAGAGTTAATTCCTTAGTAATTCCAAAGTAATAGAGTTAATTCCTTAGTTCAGTGGCAAAAGGTTTAGAAGAGGAGTAGATTGAAAGTATAATTAAAGTGAAGTTTAAGACTTATTTTAGATTCTATTTTTTAGTAATAATTTAAAAGTCATTTGTAATTATGTAAAATGTTTTGACATTAGGGCCTGAAAATATATTTTGATACTGATGCTAAAAATTTCTGAGGCCAGACATGGTGGCCCACGACTGTAATCTGAGTGGCTTGGGAGGCTGAGACAGGAGGATCACAAATTCAAAGCCAGTCTCAGCAACTTAGTGGGACCCTAAGCAACTCAGTGAGACCCTGTCTCTAAATAAATAAATAAATAAATAAATAAGGCTGGGAATGTAGCTCAGTGGATTCAATCCTCAGAACCAAAAAACAAATAAATAAAATCAAAGTTTCTGAATGCTTTTGCCAGTCATGTTACTAATATTTTCAAATTGTTATCTAATTGAATTCTAATGGTATGTAACAGTGTTGTATATTTTACAGTAAGGAAACAGGTTTTGAGAGAATAATTTGCCAAGGACACTTAGCTAGAAGCATTATTTCATGTTATGAATTTGTCATTTTAATAGGAGCTGCATGGACTTGTCAGCAGTTAAGGAACAAAAGTAATGAAGATTTACATAAACTTTGGTAAGTGTACTAAGTACACTAATATCTTGGTGTTTGAAACCTTTACAGTGTAACAGTGAGGTGCATCTATCTGATGTAAGAAATTGAGTAAATTGATTTGTCTTAACAGTACTCGGAATGATATATATGATACATAAGATCATGGGAGATTTTTTAAATGTGACAGATTATTTTAAGACAAATGTATCACAGGTCTAAAGTAGTTGGGGATTTAGAAATTTTGTTATAACTACTACCAGTGATACTGATACCTTTATACTAGCATTTTCAGTACACTAATAAAATGAAATGGGAAATAGTTGGTCACATTTAGACTTCTCTTCTTTTCATTACCTTTTTTATAATAATGGTCTGGCTTCTTTAGCCTATTTGCTTGGGGTTTTGTCTTGGAGGGTGCATTTAATTGGGAATTTAGGTAAATTTTTCAGGCAGGGTCTCCTGCCTGAAGATTTGAGAGGGTTCAGAAGATTTAAGAAAGGGTTTCCTTATAAATTTTGTCTAGCCCAAAAGTATTTTGTTTAAGCCTTAGTTACTTTTAAAATTGGGAAATTGTGCCAGGCTCGGTGGCACACGCCTGTAATCCCAGCACTTGGGAGGCTGAGGCAGGAGGATCTCGAGTTCAAAGCCAGCCTCAGCAACTTAGTGAGGCCCTAAGCAACTCCCTGAGACCCTGTCTCTAAATAAAATGCAAAACAGGGCTGGGGATGTGACTCAGTGGCCAAGAGCCCCTGAGTTCAATCCCCAGTACCTAAATAAGTAAATAAATAAATAAATAAACAAACAAACTTGGGAAATTGCACATAAAAAATAAAGTTTTGATTGATCAGACCTGTGATCTAGCAACACTGTCCCTGAATTCCTACATGGCAGCAACTGGCTGGTCTGGGCAGCAAGTGTTCCTTCTAGATGGAACAATGCATACCACCTTTCCTAATCTTCCTAATTGTCCTTTCACTCAGCCCACTTAACTCATAATTGTTATCTACCTAGGCACTCTAGTAGGCCTTTAAAGTGCTTATATAAACCACTAATATTATGCATTTACTATATAAAAATAAGTGGTATTAAGCACTGTTATTGTGAGTTATCAATAAAGGGATAATAGATAGAGCTATTTCAATATTCATTGTGGCTGAAATCAAACAATCCTGTGCCATATCTTCCCCCTGATTATCTGCTTCCATACTATGAGGTACCCCAGTTCCTTTGTCTTATTTTTATCACCTTCCACATTTCCTTTATTTTCTTCCAACTGTGATTCTTTTTGGGGGGGGCAGGGAGCAGGGGTTACTAAGGATTGAACCCAGGGATTCTTTACCACTGGGCTGCATCCGAAAGCCCTTTTAATTTTTTTATATTGAGATGGGGTCTCACTAAGTTGCTCAGGACCTTGCTAAATTGCTGAGGCTGGCCTTGAACTTGTGATTCTGCTGCCTATGCCTCCCAAGTCAGTGGGGTTACAGATATGAGTCACCACGACTAACTGGCACTGACTCTGTTTCATAAACAGATATGGTCTCAAAACCTTCCCCACATCTTAGCTTTGCTACTTCAGTACCTTTAATTTTGGTTGCTTTGCTCTCCTTTCCACCCTTACAAATCCCATCTCCTCTGTGAAGCCTTTTCCTTCCACATTTCCTTTATTATCTCTTCCGGCTATTTTTTATTCTGATAACTTGTTGTCTTTCCTGCCAGCTCACATCACATTACAATCTCAGAAGTAGCACAGTATAATAACAGTAGAGTGGGTTTCAAAAATATGTGTGGAATGGGGGAACCCTAATGAGAATAGAAGGGAGACCAATAGATTATAGGAAGGGAACTGGGGGATGGGGGACAGGAGAGGAGCTCAGAGGAGGTACCAGGGAATGAAATTGACCAAATTATATTATGTGCATATATAAATATATCACAATGAATCTATTATATATAATTATAAAGCACCAATAAAAATTAATTTAAAAACATAGAATAGGTTTTGTACACAGATTTGAATACAGAATTATCTGTGTGACCCAGAATATTTGAATGCAAAGTTAGCCATGTGACCCAGAATATGTTATTTTTCTCAAACTTAGATACTTCGTTTAGGAATGGGGAAGGGGAGATAGTCACCAACCTCAAAAGGTTATTTTGAGAATGAAATGAACTGTAAATAAAATGCTTAGCTTGCTGCCTGACATATACCAGTAAATGTACTCTGCAAATATTATTTATCTTCCATTTTTCTTCTCTGTCTGCTTAGAGTGTAGAGACTGTATTTTAGGCTTTTTCTAAGTCTTCTATCATTTAATATATTACATCGTATGTGGAAAGTTTAGTGAACAAATGAATAAGCAAAGAGAGAGCTCTGTATAAAGGAGTACTCACAAAGGTATTTTATGTATTGAGAGTTCTAAAGTACTTTCAAATACTGATCATTAATTTTGATGTCAGAAATCACAACCACCGTATACTAGCATCACAGGTTTTGTGTGTTCCTTGATATAGGTATGTCCTACTGAAAGAAAGAAACATGCTTCTAACTCTCGAACAGGAGGCCAAGAGGCAGAGGTTGCCAATGCCAAGTCCAGAGCGATTAGAAAAGGTAAGGCTTGTAGGAGGCTCAGCATTCAAGTGCAGGGTAAAAGCTAAAAGGAGTGAGTATATGCGTCCTGTATTTCTTGTCAAATAGATACATTTTTTTCTATTTCTGCTTGATTTTTAGTAAACTGACAGAGTTTTGTAGCCAATACAACCATCTCATTTTAGAATATTTCTATCACCCAAAAAAGAAATCTCCTACCCATCTCTAGTCACTCCTCAATCCTGCCTACAACCCCCAACATATGGGTGGATGTATATTTTTATTTCTCTTGGGAAGATATGTAGGAGTGAAATTGCTGGGTCGTACGGTAAACCTCTGTCTAATATTATAGGAAACAGTTGAATTGTGTCCCGAAGCAGCTACAAAATGGTAAAGCTTAGCCTGGCCTGAGCTCTGGGTTCAATTCCCACCACCCCAAGAAATAAAAAACTAAACTAGGTATACCACTTCACATTTCCATCTCCGGTTTAGCCACTTTCTCACCAATTAGAATGATTTTTTTTTTATGTTATTTATTTTACTAGGGTAAAAAACATATAACATGAAATTTGCCATCTTAACCATTATTTTAGCATGTAGTTCAGTAGCATTAAGTATATTCATGTGGTTATCAAAAGGTCACTTCTTTTTCTTTTTTTTTAAGAATTTAAGCTTTTTTTTTAATACATTTATTTTATTTACTTACTTATATGTGGTGCTGAGGATCAGACCCAGTGCCTCACGCATGCTAGGTAAATGCTCTACCACTGAGCCACAACCCCGGCCCCAGTTATCTTCTTAATTAGATTTTCTTCATCATTAAGAGAAAAATCTCTGTATTTCTACTGCACTCTCAGGAATAATAAATTTTAGATGTTTCTTATTTATCCCTCAAAATTAGTCTATACTTGTAGAAGTATGTCTAATTATTTTTATGTACACAAACTTGGTTATACTGCATATTATCTCCTGAAACTTGAACTTTTCCCCTACCTGTGGATTTCTTTCTATATCAGTATATGTAGATCTGCCTCCTTTTTTTCATATTTAAAATGTGTTTTCCATGTAGAAATTTTGTGTTTTATTTAATAAGATTTATAAGTTTTTTTTTTTCTAGATTGCTTTCGAGATCAAACACTATTGATTTTTTCTGTGTCCTGGGAAATACTCAGTGGAAACACAACTTGGTTTTATAACAGTTTTAATCTTGTTGCAGAACATTAGCTACTTTAGTTTCTTTTTCCCACCTGTCCCAACCATGATTGCCACACTAACTTCAAGAGGGAAGGACATAGTATCCTTGGAAAAAATAAAAGAAAATATGGAATAAAACCTCAGTGATTTACCTAATTATGGAGAAGGTGTTTTGGCTTAATGAAAGTTGAGCTACATAACATTTTTGTTAACTTTATTTTGACATAATATTAGTCTTAGAGAAAAGTTACATAACAGTACAATGAATTCTTATATGTCCTTTACCCATGTTCCTCATTTGAATATTTTACCATATTTCTGTTATTCTTTTCTGCCTCCTGCACTTCTCTGCATATACTCTTCTCAACTGTTTAAGTTGAATATATGATGTCTCTTTAATCCATAAAAATTTAATGTTTCAAAAAAGCGCAACAGTGTATATAAATACATAATTTTAAATCAGGAAATTAACATTACATAATCATATAGTCTAATGTGTAAATCTTACTCAGATTTTGACAAATATCCTGACAATATCCCTATAATAAACATTAACAAAATCCTGGATTATACGTTTTCTGGTTTTATGTCAGTCTTGTTTAATCTGAGTCTCAGTCTTTCTAGTGTTTTGTGACACACAGCACTAAAGAAACTTTGTAAAATATATATGACATTGACATTTTGGAAGAGTATAATCCAGTCCCTCTATTTGGGTTCAACTGATATTTCTCATGATAGGATTGAAGTGTGTCTGTATTCTTTGTAGTGCATGAGATCAGGAGGGGCAGGATGTGAATTTGTTCTGTTACTGATGATGTTAGCATTAATAACTTGGATTAGGTGGTGTCTGTCAGGTTTCTCCACTATTTTTTCTTTGTATCTAAATAAATATCTTGTTAGGAAATACTTTTAAGATCATGTAAATATCCTATAAATTCTCAACTTCATTCACTAGTTCAGTATCCATTGATGAGTCTTGTCTAATTCAATTATTTTTTTTGCTAAATAGTGGTTTTCTAATCCTGTGACTCATTCTACATTTTTTAGTTGGCTTTCTTCTGTAAGGAAAGGCTTTCTTGTCTCTGCATTTGTCTTTTTTCATTTATTATCATCAGTGGGTAGTCATGAATCCCTTAATAACATCATCCCATATTTATTTGATATAAATTCCTTCAAGGTGGGTGCTGTGTCCTCATTCCAGCAAGTGGACGTGAGGCACAGCAAAGGATTTGTTTGATATTAACCTACACAACCTGTGGAATTAGCCACTTTACAGAGAAACCTGATTTCTTTTATATGATTAGAGACTAAGATGTGCAAGGTAGGTGCCCTCATTGCTATGTAACATTTAGAAACTAAAGTCATTTGTGTTCATCAGTATTTGCTGTGTAGGAAGTATTATATTTTCCTGACTCTTCTAGGTGCATAGACAAGTAAGGATGCTTTATGATTAACACATTCTTTATTTGATGAAAATACTTTTGCTAGAATGATGCTGTTTTAAGACTTTTGAACTTCAGTAACAGATTATTCCTCACCCTGCTTTAAGTATGTACTACATACTTAAATTATGAATTAGTAGAATCCAAAATAATCAAAATTACTTAGTCTAAGCTGAAAGGAATCTCTCATATATTTAGTGTTCTTAAGTGTTTCCTAGACATACTACTGAGGAAACTTTCTTAAGCAAAATGAAAAAATATTCTCAATATAAGATATAAACTGACAATTTGGAACTGTTGATGAAGGGTAAAAGAGAAACATGAGAATTATAACTGGGACATGGTATCACAGGGTTGAACTGGGTTGATACAAATTTTGTATATAGAACACTATTAAATTTGAGAAGGAATCTTTGAAATCTGGCAGAGTAGTTTGCTATGGTTAAGTAATTAACTAAAGTAATTAAGTACTCATTGAGATAAAAGACCCAGACTGTGTGTGCTGTTTGTCTACAGAGTGTCAGGACTTGTGAATCACACAAATATATATTGTATTAGTCCGTGTTTGAAATACTGGAACAAAATAAATGATAGTAGACTGATTTTTTAAAAAAGTTTCAAGGGCTACTCTATAAATTTAATTTCTGACTATAAGTAGAAGTATAGGATCTTACTGTGGTACATCCACCATTACTTTCACATTCTCTCGGCTGAGAGTCTTGGTTCTGGGAAACTTGTAAACTAGAAAAGAAGGTTCTTCGAAGTTGACTTGTTTGAGGAGTATTCTAATTGATGCTCATTGATAAGCTTATCCTTTATGAAATGCTTGGAACCTGAAATATTTCAGATTTCAGAGTGTTTTGGGTTTGGAAATATTTGCATAAACTTACTTTTTTAGCATCCCTAATCCCAAAACTTTTTGAACATTGACATGATGCTTAACCTGTATTTCTGATTATCCTTCTCATCTGTTGGAATGAACATTTGAATGTTAACTCAGTGGACTTGGTATCCATTTACTTTCATTTCATTAGATTTGAGTTTGGAGCCTCAAACCCTCCCATAGTTTGGGCAGATTCTTTAATACAGTCAGTCAACAGCCAAAGTTACTAAAGATTCATGAAGGTTTGAGAGATTTGTATTAGGTCCTTACCAGGGTGCTTCCTTCCCTCTCCCAAGTTTGTCTATCTTCAAAATAGGATTTTTCTTACCCATTTTGTACTAAGAATTTTGTAGAAATTCGTATAGTTGAAAAAACATAAATTCAGCTACTCTAGCCTTGCGTGAAGTTGAAAATAGTGCTGAGTGATGGCTAAGCAAACAGGTTAGAAGGTAATTTGTCTGAATGAGTAGCTTTCGTATCTCTTTCAAATATAGCAAACTGGGATTATCTTTATAATCTAATCTTCCCTTTTGAGGATTTTTATAAGAAACAAATATGTATATGCAGTCCTTGATGTGTTATGATGCTCAAGGGTAATACACACACCCATGTAAAAATGGCACTCGTTATTTAGAAATATGAACAGGCTTGGCTCATGTGACTTTACTATATCCAATGTATGAACCTTTATTTTTAAATACATATTATTCTGCCAGTATATTATGTGCATTAGAAATCACACAATAGAAATCTTAAAATAGATATTCTGGTAGTGTCTTTTTGTATCCTGGTTCATCTTTGAAATTACTCTAGTATTAGGATATAGACTGATACTCCTTTCCCTGTAATAGTAACAGCTACAGACCAAAATAGTGGTGTGAGCATGTGAAGATAACAGTGATCTATCTGTCCAGGCTAAAACGTATTTTTTAGTATAACAAAAATATTGAACTGTATTAGTTCACAGAGTTTTGAAGTAGCATGAGTTAAATTGGGTCTCCAAAAGGTATTTATAAAAGTATATACCATTCCAGACAAAACTAACACATGGAAATCTGAGCTAAATAAATTTTTATTTAAATGAAATTTTAAAATTATAGAAACTGATATTACAGAAACCCATGTGTAAAAGAGTTTTTAGGTAGTACTTGACAGTGGTTCCTTGATAAAAACTTTCATCATAGATTTTATGTATCCTTGGTCTTTATATGTTCTTTTTCTGTGGAATTCTCTTATAGGTGATTGCTGAATCTTTTTGCTTGAATCTTTTTTTCTGATTTCTTGTCAGGTGGTTGATTCCATGGATGCATTAGATAAAGTTGTCCAGGAAAGAGAAGATGCATTAAGGCTTCTTCAGACTGGTCAGGAAAAAGCTAGACCTGGTGCCTGGAGAAGAGACATCTTTGGAAGAATCATCTGGTACATAGATTACATTGTGATCATCCAAGATGAGAATGGAGATCCCATTTCTCATTTGCTGTCGACTATCTTTTAATAATATTAACTCTTACCATTGGAGATATATCAGAGATTTATCTTATGTAAGAAGAGGTCCCAAGCCGGGCGTGGTGGCGCACACCTGTAATCCAAGCAACTCGGGAGGCTGAGTCAGGAGGATCACGAGTTCAAAGCCAGCCTCAGCAATTTAGCGAGGCCCTAAGAAACTCAGTGAGACCCTGTCTCTAAATAAAATACAAAATAGGGCTGGGGATGTGGCTCAGTGGCCAAGTGTCCCTGAGTTCAATCCCCGGTTCAAAAAAAAAAGAGAAGAGGTCCCAGACCACTTTGTAACACTAGAATATGAATGCAGGTCACTTTGATAAAACCAATACCAGCTCAACTATCCCGCTCCCACAATTGTCATTTATGTATAGGTTCTTTATAACATTGGTTCTTTTCTTATGTCAATCATGGGACCTTTTAAGAATTTTTTGCAAGTTATGGATCCTTAATCCAGAAATATAAACATGTACAAATATTATTTCAAGTTATGAGACTCTTATTGCTAATTTCAGGACACACCATTGCTCTCTTTACCCATTAACTACTTACAACTTAAAAAAAAAAAGTTCTTGAGGAATAAGGTCACATAAATCAGTTTGTTTGCTGTTGTTGCTGTCAAAATAATCCCTAAGCCAAATTATCAGTTAATGGTTATGCCTCCTTTACTCTACTACATGCAGAATTTTATTACTTTGGGAAAGGATCTAATAGTCATTATTCACACTTGAGTTATAAATAATTAGCCCAGGGCAGATAAACCTCTCCTCTAGGGTTGAGCAGCCAAAATGAAGCTTTCTTAGTAGTATTTTAAACATCAAGGCAGCAAAGGGGAGAAGACATTTTGGGTGGTTATTAGACCTTCCTGTGCTCTTGAAATTAACACTGCAATATTACACACCTACTCATTTGGCAAGTTATTTTAAGGGAGTTTGTGATAATGGAACTGCTTGGAGCCAAATTTAGGAGTAGCTGTGCAGTCTGTAACCATCTAATACAGAAAAAAAATTATTAAAACTACTAAAAACTTGCTAGGGATGGAGTGTAGCTCAGAGGTAGAGCACTTATCTACCATGCTTTAGTCTATATTCAATCTCCAGCACTGCTTTAAAACAAAACCAAAAAACACTTATTTTCTAATTTTTATTTGGATTTATTTGAGATCAATTAGGAAAAGTTAGAAAATTAGTGAAGTAAAAATATATTAAACATTTTCTATAAGGCAGTAACTTGTTTTCTTGGCAGGCACAAGTTCAAGCAGTGGCCTATACCTTGGTACCTAAATAAAAGATACAATAAGAAACGATTCTTCGCAATGCCTTATGTGGATCATTTTGTGAGGTAAGCACAAATACCTTTAGTTTTGAAACAGCATCTTTATATCAGTTAACATATACTAAACTTTATTAATTTGTTATATTACATAAGTAACCTATTCATTGTGGGAAAAAAAATAGGAAGATTTGTTAAAGAAAATAGTCATATGTAATCTCACCATCCAGAAATAGCCACTATTAATATAGTTAACAATACTTTAAACGTTTTATTGCTTTTCATCTAGCTGTATATAAGGAAATGGGAAAATCCTACTGTAATGTTAAAAGCAAGGTTCAAATAAATCAGTTGCATAAAATATGAGCTCATGTTGTTGCAAGGTTAATGAAAAGGCTAGGGAGAGAAGTCTGTTGCATTATATATTAATTCATGCTAGCCTGCAGAAAGTTGATCATATATTTTCCATAGCAAATTTCTCATGTGTTAAGTTTTATCATTGAATAGGGAAAATATAAGGCTTACGTTATGATAGAGAAGTCAGGTAGTCCCAAGAAATACCACCTGGTAATTTTTTTAAATTATTTTCAATTTTTTTAAAAAAATATTTTTCTTAGTTGTAGATGGACACAATTCCTTTATTTTATTTATTTTATATGGTGCTGAGGATTGAACCTAGTGCCTCACACGTGCCAGGCAAGTGCTCTACCAATGAGCTGCAATTGCAGCCGATTCTTTTTTTAAAAATGCTATTTAAAACACTGGATCCACATCTAAAAGCATTTCATGGTTGAAAGTAATTTTTTTTAGCTTTACCTTCAAAGAATATAGTATTATCTTCAGAATATTCTTAATAGAAAATCTTTATTCTTTCATTCAGATGGATTTATTTTTGTAAATGGCTAAAATCTACTTGGATCAGACTGATGAATGGGTAATACCATTTCAACAATTTAGTCTCTTTTTTCCTATATATGTGCATATTTTTGTCTTTACCCAGATATGGCTTGTTATTTCAAATTTCTGTAACCTGCCTTATAGCACTGGCATATTACATTGTCTCTTATTACTGTGTATTTTATATCAACCCATGCCTACTGATCAGTAAAGTATCCTATAAAATACCAATTTCAGTAGAGGTTTGGCATCCATGAACTTATCATCCTCAATTTTGATGATTTCCCAAATGACCCTACAGATCAGTGTAATTTTGCTGAAGCACAAATGCCTAATGCCCTGGGATGCTAATGTGTGGGGACAAACTTTTTTAGAGAATGGTTAAGTCTAATCAGTGCCTAAGTGTCATCTTTTAGCATGATGTTATTCTGTGTGTAGGGAAGATAAGCTAGGGTGAGAGCTATTTGAAAATTTGGAATTCCTGTAAATCTCAGGATGTGAAAAATCCAGTGTACTCAATAAAATTACAGTGTTTTAAAATAAAGTAGAAAGACTTATTAGAATTGAACTTCAGGTCTAGTCTGTTCCAGGCTTATAAGATCTGGACATTCTTTCCAGTCATAAAATAGGAAGGGCATAGGGTTATAGATGATTTTTTAAAAAATATTTTTAGTTGTAGATAGACACATTACCTTCATTTTATTTATTTTTATGTGGTGCTGAGGATCAAACCCAGTGCCTCACATGTGCAAGGCAAGTGCTCCAACAAGCTACAACCCCATCCCTATAATTATTTTGATTTCACATTTCTCTCTTGACTTGTATAGGTTTACAGTGATTATTATAAGTTTAACAATATAAATAAAACACCAAATACAGAGACTGGCATGACTGAGGCTTTTACATAATTGATTTGAACATATTTTGATATTATCAAGTAACAAAGAAATTGTTTTATATAAATTACCATTATGCTTTTATTATTCTAGACTGAGAATTGAGAAGCAAGCCCGCTTCAAAGCAAGAAAGCAAAGTTTAGAGAAAAAGAAAGAAAAACGTCTTCAAGAAAAGTTTCCACATCTTTCTGAAGCTCAGAAGTCAAGTTCTGTCTAAAATGACTGACCTATTAATTTACCATTTGTTTTTATTGTATAATAGTCTATATACAAAAGTAAATATATGTTAAGTGGTTTATTATAAAGAAATTGTGCTTTTGATCAAATGACTTATCAGTTGTTCCAAGGGTTAAACATGGTATGCAAATTCTGAAAGTGGTCTGTCTCCAACAAGTTTTTAAAAATCCAGCATAAAGTTCAGATTAAAATAAATCCTAACATCTAAAGAGGCTTTACTATCACCTAAACAGAAAATGAAGGGGACGTGGATACTATTGTTAATAAACGGTGAATATTCCACTCAAAATAATGATTACCTTTAGTATTTAAAAGTAGGAAGTCACAGCACACAACAGTCCAAAAATATTTCTGGAATGGCTAGTAATTTTTATTTAAATTTGCAAGCCTGAGGTAAAAAGCATAGGCAGTAACTTTTACTAGTCAATAAAAAGCAATTCTACCATCCATTGGTAATTAATATACTAAACAGAGTTGGAAAGCATTTTACTGAAAGCAAAATATTTAGAGAAAATAGACATTTATACAAAATTATAAAATGCTTGTAATAAGAATAAGTGCATTTCAAGGAAAGCACAAACTCATTTTAATTTATAGAGCTAGTTAAAGCCTTAAAAAATTTAAGTGGAAATTGAAATATGCAAAAATGTATAAACATTCTACAAAAGATGGTCATTTTTTTCCTGAGTATACTAAAGCTATGAAACGTAAGGTGACACAGGAAGGTGAGAGGTTTGGGAACTGTCTCTCAAGGACATTTCCTTTCTACACATTGCTTCCCTCCTTCTTCATATTCTTGTTTGGAAATCCACATCTGCTGAAAAGTGCCCTGTAAAATGGAAAGAAATATTGTGCCTTACTTCTTAATGAAAAGTACCTTTTGTTTGTAATATCTTTGTTTTAACAACTCTTAAACTTTGAAGAACTTTTAAACCCCCTTTCTAAGAGAGTACTCCATAATTCCTCCAGACCCATCCCAAGATACTATGTAACATTGCCTTTCAGGCTATAAAGAATATTAAATCCTCTTATACCTGTGAATCTGTGTAGGACTTAGAAAATGGCTGTCAAGGAACATAAGAATGTGTCACTGGCTTGCTGTGAACTTATTAAGGCAATAACAGAAATCACTGGAAGGCCTGGGTACTTAGTGGTAGTTACTCAGCTGTTCTGAAGCAAAGGGGAAATCCTCCCAAGGCTAGGGTCCAGAAAAGTACAAGGACTTTTCCTCTGGACTCAAGGCAGAAACCAGTCCAAGACGCAGCACCACAACTTCATTTGCTCAAAGGACCAACTCCTAACTTCCTATACCTCACCAACAGACATGGGAACAACTGGAATTTTAAGAAGGAATGATATAATTTTAAATGCACTGCAGGCAAAGCCTCACCAGTGCCAACAAGGGTTATTTGAAGAGGCAGGGACATTTCAGTATTTCTACCTCTTGTTTGAGAGGGGAGATTGAAATTAGTAAGGCCAAGAGGCTTTCTGTTAGTACATATAGAACATATTCTTAATGGGTCTTCCACTCATTTGATAGTTATAAAGTGCAAAGAAATGAAGCAGTGGAATTATTTTTAGTATTTCTGTGAAATTTAGTATTTTCAGTACACTTAATTAAAAATATAGATTTGCAAAGTAGCTTATCTACTAACCAAAGAAGCTAAAATGGAGCCACCAATCCATGAACTAAACCGCCGTTCGACAGTTGTGTTATTTGCAATCAATTTCAACCGCATACTCTAAAATAGAGAGGGAAGAATAAGAATTACAACAATGAAAACAGTTTACTCAGGGAATTCAACTTTGACAACTTTTTTTTTTTTTTTTTGAACTTGGACAACTTTTAATGGCTTTCTGTGGTTCAAACTGATTAAACATGGTAATTCTGGACTGGCGTTGTGGCTCAGTGGTAGAGTGCTTGCCTAGCATGTGTGAGACCCTCCCTGGGTTCAATCCTCAGCATCACATAAAAATAAAGATATTGTGTTCATCTACAACTAAAACAAAATATTTTTTAAAAACATGCTTAATTCTGAAATAGGCTAATCTTAGGCACAGGTTAGACTACTTCATAGAAAGGTTTTTAAATATACTTTATGGCTTTTAATGTGCAACACATGATTAAATCAACTATAAACTTTAGAAAAGTGCATGCTGAAAGGATAGCATTCACAATTTATGTCCTATAATAGAAAAACATGCACTTAACATCATAAATAAGGTACTATGATAAGTCTTCCATATATTATTTATCCAACCAAGTATAATTATCTCAACTTGCTCCCTTTCCAGTCTTCCCTTTCTAAGTCTTCACGCATTCCAATCCTTCCTTAGTTTACCCTGACCCTTCCAAATCAAAAAGCAGTCATCATCAGATCTCAGGTAAGTTTTCTATTCATATTGTTCCCCTTATAAATCAGTTCTTTGGTTTTGAACTCACTTCATTGAAAATTCTGTGGTTCAATTACTACCCCCATCTCACCTTAATATGGAAAGATTTTTTTCCCCCTATCTAGAAATTTGCCTCTGGGGATAGTTCTCAAGTTGTTCTTACCTTCCAATTACTCAATATATGAAAATATGGTTTGAGTTGTCTTCAAAATGAAATAAACTCTGTGTGTGAGAGATGGGGGAAGGGAAGAAAGGGAGATAGAGTATGGGATATAGGAGAAGTGAACATGTAGGTAGGTAGGTAGGTGAGAAAAATCCATATCTATGAGAATGGAATTTTTCTGTAATTTTGTTCATTTTTAATTACAGTAAGTAAATGAAAGGACAAAAATATTTTCTAACCAGTCTTAAGCAGATCTTATGCTACCCATGTCTGTATTCATTATTCAGGGACTTTGTATAAAATATAGTGATTAGTACCATATTTTAGGTATGTTGTATATCAGACTATTTCTAAGATTGTAGTCAATCTTGTAGCTATCTCAACATTCAAATAATACTTTTAATTATAAAAATATGGCATTTATAAAACATTCCTTTATATGAGAAGCGAAAAGTCTGGTAAGTACATATATTCTATAGATGTCATCAGGGCCTAAGTAATTCCTTACAAGCTTTTTTAAAGGCAATAATTAGTGCAGAAAACCACTTGATCGAAGTTTTAAAATTTAAAGGTTATGACTTCTATATTGTTATTGATAGACCATGTAACTTACTTCTCAAACCAGGTTCTTCTATCCTTCAAGTTATCACAATGCACACAGTTATCTTTTAAAAACATACGTATGAGCTCATAGTCCATTACCAGATTTTATAATGTTTATTGTTACTTTTAAATAAAATCCAAACCACTCATTAATAAGACACACCTTGCTACCCATCTGTTGTGGGTTAAATTGTGTCCCAGAAAAAAATGTTGAAGTTCTAATCCCTAGAATCTGCGAACATAAACTAATTTGGAAATAAATTCTCTGCAGATATAATTAAGATATAAGATGAAGTCATAATGGAGTAGGGTTGGCCTATAATCCAATGAGATTAGTGTCTTCGGAGAAGAGAAGAGAAGTGCTGCAGCTATAAACTAAGGATTGCTGGCAAACCACCAGAAGTTATGAAGAGGGAAGGCTCAAATATTTCAGAGGAAGCATGGCCCTGATGACATGATTTCAGTTCTCCAGGCTCCACAACTGAGACAATAAATTTGTTGTCCCTTTTTCTGGCCTGGGCACTGAACCCGGAGGCATTTTACCACTGAGTTACAACCCCAGCCCTTTTATTTTGAAACAGAGTCTAAGTTTCTGGCTTACACCACCATGTCCAGCCAAATTTCTGGTGTCTTAAACCCAATTTATGGTACTCTGTGATAGCCACCCTAGGAAACTAATAAACCATTCATCTTTATAGTCATATCACTTTCCTTACTTCTACACTGACATAAATTGAACATCTCATTTACTGGAATATGCTATCATTTTTTTGCTTTTTGCTTATAGTATTCTCTCCACCTATATGTCCTTTCATAAATCAGCAACCACGTGAACTTCTATTCATTCAAATAACAGCTTCTTCATGAAGTTTCCTCTGATGTTTCTAGAGAGTACTGGCTTCTCAATGTTCCAAAGCACACCTGATTCCTGGCACACTGAAGTACTCAGTACCAACAGTCATCAATTTTTTCACATCTAACCACCTTAGCAGACTGAGCCCTTGGTGGACAGGAACCATAATTTGTGTCCCTAGTGCCTAAGAGACTATTGACACTTCAGTATAAAGTTAAGAAGTAATAATGATTCAAATAATTTAAGAGTAACCAAGAGATGTTATCTAAGAAATTTTGGTTAATAAAAGATACTAACTTTAAACCAGAGCATTCTAGGCACACACAAAATATCATCTACCTACTGAAAAATGAACATTTACTATAAATTACACCATCAGTGAGTACACATATCACAGAAGAGCACTGAAGAACAACAAACAGTACTTACTGGGGGAGTTTTCTGAGAAAGTTCTCTATTTAACCTATCAGTAAAACTCTGTATTAACGTGTTTCCTCCTGCCACTATCACACTGCCATAGAGACCCTAGGTTAAAAACAAGAAAAATAAATTAGTTCCAAACATTTCCAACAGGTTTATTAATATTTGATGCTGGGGACTGAATCCATGCTTCCAAAAGTTTTAAATATGACTATAAATAAATCCAAGTCCTCCACTATATTTTCCTCTTCATTTCTGCTTTTAAAATTTTTAAACTTCTACATAGAAGCAGTTAAGTTCAACCAGTGAATCTAATCCCAGTTGCACATTCAACTCACCTGGGGAGCTTTATACTGCCACTGCCTAGGAACAATTAGATAAAAACCTCTGGAAGGTTTTTATTTATTTTATCCAGGGAAGGGTTTTATTTATTAAAAAACTCCCCATGTGACTCTAACATAAACTAAAATTTAAGAATGTTAACATAACAATTATTTAAAAATCATAACTTTTTGGTAGACAGCTGCCAATATTTGTTTAGAGGCACCCTTTATAACTTCATCTTAGAATGCTCATCTGGAAGTTATGATACTGAATATTTAAAATTAGATGAAATTATTTTATGATTATGGATGGATAATAATGCACTCTGAAAATATTCCTGGCCAAAATACTGCTATCTTTCTCCTTTACAGGGGTGTGCATCAAAACCAGAGTAGTAGCTTTTTCAAAATATACATAATGATGCCTCCCAAATAAAAACAAATTCTTATTTTTAAGGAGTATATTTATATCTAATTTGCATGTATGCACAAAAAGTTAAATATCAACCAGCTTTTTTTAGTGGCTAAGTTCCTATTTTAAAAATTTATTCCAAATAACTACATCACCTAAATTTTGAAACTGAAAATGGAATGTTAAAGCATCTCCTTTGCAATCAACATTAAAGAGAAATTTTACTCAACACAGAAAGTTATCACTCTTATAGTGAATATACTTTAATTGCTTTCCCCCACCTCATAAGTTGCCTTGGATTTCCACTAAAAAATTCCAAACCTTTACTCCTTTTGTCCTAGAACAGCACATGCCTACGAGGTCACTAGTTGAAATAAAAAATGATTTTCATAGTAACCCAAAAGTGTTTTTGAACAATACAGTTTTTATACATCCTTAGCTAATAGCATCATGCTCTAAGCAAAGTAACTCAAAGAAAATCAAGGCAGTATGTGTTATAAACCGAATGTAGGGTTTAATTATAATCAATCTAACAATTACTATCATATATAATTGATAATACAGTATATAATGTATAGTTAAGACATGACAAAGTACAAAAACATGAAGATTATCTAAAATAAACTCCATATAAGTTACATTAATTTAAACCACACCATCCTGAAAAATAAGCAGAGAAGCTGGCCTAGATGCAAGAAAAATCATGAATAATATAATTTAATTTTCCACATTTTAGGAAATCTGTTTAGTAGCACTGTCCAAGGAATTTTTTCTGGTGATGGAACTGTTCTGAGTATGCACTGTCCAATGCAGTAGATACAAGCTACATTTATACTGATGTTAGTACAACTGAAGAACTGAACTACTGTTTATTTAATGTAACTTGCCACATGTGGCCAACAGCTACCATTATTGGACACTACAGCTCTAGAATTTTTCATTTTTCCTTTCTTCATATTTCATCTTTTTTTTTAAAAGAGGCATCAATCTTTTAACAACGTACAGGCAAATCCTAAAAAATAGTTAATAAAATGCAGAGTACAGCACTTACATATGCTATTATAAAATGGATTTCGAAGTCAATGGTCAAGCTGCCAACCTAACAATGATGTGGGGCATTTCACTTTCTTTCTTTCTTTTACTTTCTAAAAGATACCCTTGTATTATAACAGGAGACAGGCACTTACTGGTCTGATATCAATATCACACATTCCAACACTTGTAGTGACAACATGACTGACTCCTAACATTGTATTTCCTGAGAGACCCTAGAACAAAAGAAACATATATTCACATGAAGGAACTTCATACAATAAAGCACACCCCCCAAAATTTAGTCTTATTCAGGTTGTATAATTACACAAGCACTCTACATATACAAGAAAAGCCAAATTAATTATGCAACAAGTTTTCATACCTTTACATTGGAAGGGTCGAATAAGCCTTCAGGAATTTTTAGCCGTTCTGCACCAAAATCACAGTTGTAGCCATTGGGGAATTCATAATGAACAGTAGGCATCTGTGCAGCTACTCTGAAAATACAATAAAAAATATTATACAAAAAGCAAAAACAGTCCTCTTCAAAATCATAAACTACTAAGGAATTATCAATTTTTAAGAAATTAGAGAATATTTTAAAACATTATTCAGTATTATCTCAGCATAATGTTAAACCTTTAGACTGGTTAACCACCTTCTACAATTTTCTTTAATATTAAAAATTCTCTCCTCATTTGGGAAATATACTTTTTAAATAAGAAAACTTACTGTTCATCGTAAGTTGAATCTGACACTTGAAGTACTGATGCTTGAAAATCCTGAATAACACACTATGGATTAAAAAAAAAATAAGCTTAAGAAACAAGGTTAAGATCTGTCTTTACAATCTATACTTTTATATAACATTAAATTTAAAATATTCTTCTGAATGAAATTAGACCATATTTCTGGAGGGGGTAAGTCATTTCAAGAGTATGAATCTATCAAGCAAAGACTCTTCAGTCCTTAAGAAGTCAAATTATAAGTTATGTTTTGGAACAATGACAACTGATAAAAACAACTAGGAATCCTTTGTACCAGTCATGCATAACTAAACTAGTTTCAGAAGATCATTTTTTCCTTATATTTAGGAGCAAGATTTCACTACCTGAACAAAACCACATATGTATATATACCATATCTTATGTTAATTTTCAATGACTACACATGGTATAAAATAAGTTAAAAATTTTGCTGTAATATACACATGACCTCTCTGTGTTGCTAAGGAAAATTACTGTCCAGTATCTAGGTCAAATTATTAATCATTCTCATTATTTTTCCTTATACTAAAACAAAAATACAATCTTTAGGTGCAAAAAAACGTCAGGATACATCTCTCTCATAAATTATAACTTTTGTATTCTTTTACTGTTAGGAATTATAATATGGATCTGTGGAGTAGCAGACTGTTTTATTAACTCTTCCCTCATAAGAGGCCCACATCACGTGACATTTGTTCAGAGATGAATTTTTGATAAGGAATCTCTCATCAGCTCATTGCAATGCTTTTGACATGGCTGATTAACACTGGGAAAGAGAATATAACTGAACCACACAAGTAGATCTCTAAAAATATTAAAACAATTTTCTTAGCCAAAAAATATACAGAATACCAAATTGTTTATTTCTACCCTAAAACCAATTTTCTTTCCAGGTCTCACCATGGTAATTCAAATGAATATATAATAGTTTTGTAGATATTTGGCTAATATGGTAAGTACCTCTCCACCCAAAGCTTTGTTTTGTTTTAAAGTATCATTAAAAATACAGAGCTGGGGGCTGGGGATATAGCTCAGTTCGTAAGTGCTTGCCTCGAAAGCACAAGGCCCTGGGTTCAATCCCCAGCACCGCAAAAAACAAAAAACAAAAACAAAATACAGAGCTTGGGGCTGGGGTTGTAGACTACTTGCCTAGCACACGTGAGGCACTGGGTTCAATTGTTAGCACCACATAAAAATAAATAAAATAAAGGTATTGTGTTCTTCTACAACTAAAAAAAAAATTTAAAAAAAAACACAGAGCTTTAAAATATAATGTGCCCATATTCTATTCAAAGATTTATAGCCTTTACATGTTTGTAAAGAGAAGAGGGTTACTTACGTTACACATGTAATTATGCCAAGACCTTGTAACCTGTGGCAACTTCTCTTTTCTTTTCCAGTTTGCTGGAGATCCCTCACGGACAGCTTCCTGACAGTAAGAGTATATGCTAAGTTAACAGAATCCACAATACAGGAGTGAAGAGTTGGGGGTAAATTTCACAAGGAAAACCCAATCATTACTTACTTTTGATGCAATCATATATGGAGGAATCAATTCTATGTTCATTTCTTGGAAGAGTTCTCTGCACTGCATAGTAATAAAATCTCCAGCAAGAGGGGATTTCACAATGCCTGAGACACAAATTTAATAAGGCTGAGAGCTATAAGTCCAAATTCCTAGGGACAAATTTCGTCTAAGTACTTATATATGAATAATTTTTTCAAGGAGAATTAACTGAACTATCCTTCAAAGCACAAATAAAGTCAGGCATCAGTTTTAAACATATATACTGCAGATTAAAAAAAAAAATTCTTATGGCAGGATTAGCACTAGACCACTGTCCACTAATTGCCTAGCATTTGTGAGACCTTGGATTGGATCCTCAGTGCACACACACAAAAAACAAATAAAAACCTCAATGAAAGACATTATTTGGAAACTGATGCTTCATCAGTCCTCCACTGTTTAACATCATTGTTTGTGTCCTCATAACATCTAAAATCATCTCAGTACACCCTGGTTAAATACAGTTACCTTGCTGAAGAACATAGCCATCATGGACTGGAATTGCAGTGGTATGAGTGGCTCCACTGTCCAAAATCAGGCCAGTAGAACGACCATTAGCGAATCTAGTTTAAAGCATTAAGGAAAAGAAGGTAACAAGACTCCTAAACTAATATCTATTGCAAAGAGAAGGCTCTCAAAGTTTCAGAAGCCACTTTTAAAACTCGCATCATCATTTAAAATGTGTTAAAATAAACCTAGGGATAAAAATTGGTTTCAAATAATAATTCTAATTTTAAAAACAAACTATATAGGCAGAAATTTCAGACTGGCTCTGTGAAAAATTCAGGGAAACCTTTCTATGGTCAAAATTAACATAATCATTGAAAATCTTTGGAGGTTGATGAAAGAGATCTTATGACAAAGTGAGATGCATTTATTAACAAAATTTACAAAAATCTGGCAAGAACAGTGGGAGGCTATAGTATCTGACCAAGGGATTACAATCATTCATACATAACACTGGAAGAATCATCTCAGCAGTTTGGTTGCAAAGTGGTGGTGCTGGTCTTCAACTCAGTGAGAAGAATTAGTCCAGGTGAATTCAACAGTTGATAAATTACTGGCAAATCACATTTTCCCAAGTTCCATGTTGTAGAATGTATATTTGAGGGAATATCCTAAACTAATGCTTTAAAAGTAGGGCCATTCTCTGGTTCACCAAGTATCTACTAAGCATCTATTATGTACTTATTGAGTCTGGTGTTTAATAACATGTCAGAGGGAGAAAAGAAGGCAGACAGGCCAGCTTGCCACTAACATTCCTTCAACATGAAAGATATGCAAAGGTGAACCCAAACTGTCTCTACCCCGAAGGATGTCCTATTAGTAGAGATGAGTCTTGCTGTAAAGAGAATAACTCAGGATGTCCTGAGGTGTTATAAGGGAAGACCACCTAACCCATTCCTGGCAATTCAACTGTAAGCTGGAGATGATGTATGTGCAGGGGAAGGAATACATAGGAGAGACTGGCAAGAGAACACAGTGAGGTCAGGGAACTGCAACTAATTCAGCCCAGCTGGAAAGCAGAATGAGAGAACAAATGTGGAAGATGATCCTAGCTTAAAGCAGACTGGTTCTTCAGAAAGGTTATTAGAACTGCAGTATAAAGAAACAAGAGAAGGTGTTGCAATAATCCTAGAAATAGTTTACATCTCATGCAGTGGCAGTGGGATAGAGAGAAACAAATGGATCTGAGAAACAACAGGGAAGAATAGATGTGTCTTCATGACATTTGTATGAGGGAAAAAGAAATACCAGTTTGAACAATTAATGGAAGATTAATGGGTCTATTTTTTGGTTTTGATTTTTTTTTTGGTGGTGGTAATGGGGACTGAACTCAGGGCCACTCAGGATGGATGGATAAATGAATTGTGGTTATTTTTTGAGAGACACATACTAAAATCTTTTAGAAATATATATTAAAGTTTCTACTAATAAAAAAATATAATGTCTAGGATTTGCTTCAAAATCATAGTGGGAGAGAGAACTTAGCAAATGTGTTAAAAACAGTTGAACAGGTGATGAGGGGCCTATTATAATATTCTATCTCCTATTAGTCTGAAATTTCCTATAGCTATAAGTTAAAAATAAAAGGCCCAATTCTGTTTACACACTCCTTATAAGGAATCAATCAAATCTATATTCAAATTCAAGAAAGACATTATAAAATTGTGAACTTGGAGTAGTTTGCTTACTTGATCACTTCATTTTCTGGCAGTTATTATGAAAATTAAGTGAGAAACATATAATTAATTTACTAGTCCTCTTAAAATCAACATGCAAGGCCTCTATATACAGTCTGATCTGAAGATATTTTTACAACACCCTCTGAAGTTTCACTTCAACTATTAAACTAAGTCACAGTAACAAATGCTTATACTTTCCACTTACGCACTTTTGCTAAAGTTACCTCTAGGACACAGCACTAAAGACAATGGTTAGATAAAAGTAAACACAGTGATTCTCAAACATATAAAATACCTATTTGAAGATTATAGCAAGCCAGAAATGTATACAGGATAAATAAGTAAAAAAGCAAAGCTTAAGATCACACATTTCTAAGCCATGCAATCTGAACTCTAAAAACAGGGCTTGTTCCTCTATCACATGAAACTAAATTCTATTTACTTTACAAAGGTTTGTCAGGCTATTATGCTCCTCCTCTGAACTGTTACAATTACAGTATTGTAACAGAAATAGGAATTCATCAGGTACTTCTTTATGACTTTGCCAATGCTGTTTCAAAGTACTATTTAAACGTTACTTAGCTTTTAACAAGAATATTTGCATTACAAATTCTTGAAGTTCAGGACATGTTTTCCTGTGTACCCTCCTTAATGTCTGACAATAAATATCTGGTGACTGAGTAACTTTCAAATGATTTACAGTCAATTTATCATTTTCTGATATTGGAGGAACGAGCCCTGTACTTACGAGTTCAGATTGCATGACTTATAAATGTGTGATCCTGAGCTTTGCTTTTTATTTATTTATCCTATATACCCTTCATTTTACACAACCCGGTTAACAAGCAGATTTTAAGGGTTACTTTCCTATTTTCCTCTCAGATCTTGTGGTATACCATTAATTCTGATAATACTAAAAGATGGATAGCTTTTAAAAAGCAAGAGATCGGGAAAAAACTTTTGAATGAGCAAGAATTTGCTCATGTCTTCTGACGCATGTGTATTTAGTAACATCAGATATAATTCTAGAGAAAAGATAAATATTACACTTTTAAGGATACGCTGTCAAAACTGCAGTTTTGCAAAGAAAGAATGCAGGGATGTTGTAGTGTTCAAACATTAGCTCTGTCAGTTTCTCTCTCTTTGCTCTAGTATTCCACTTAAGAAAAAAAAAAAATCCAAGTTATTTATTGTTTAAGAATTAAAATGTTGCTGTATCTCAAGCTATACAATAGCACTATATTAACAAAGATGTGAAACATTTAGAACAATAAAATGCTATGTCTAAGCAATCTTGCATAATATCTCCTTGCAATATTTTTATTTATTTGTAAATATATTAAGTTCAATAAATAAATCAGATGTTACAATTTATTATTTAATAGGTAAAACTGCAATTGCTATGAATTGTAGAAATTAGACTTATACAAAATATGAATTTTAAACCATAAAATTCTTCCACTTATAGTTGGTGCTCATAAAATAAACTAGAAGTCAGAAACAATAAAGATGTTGACAATTTATAATCATTATGTGCACCTTCTGGGCCAAATGTATTCACGATAGACACCAATCTAGAAATTTCCAGCCTTCATCATTCCTTTCAGAGATTTAAATATAAAAGTAGATTTACAGTGCCCTTGGGGTACAAGGATGAGTCATAAATCAAAATGGAAAGCAGTACAAGGAAAATCAAATGTTAAACAAATCCCTAGAAAAACAAATAACCACCAGAACCCATTAGGACATTTTAAAAAACTCTTTGAATATTTTATTTATTAAAATAACATTATAATAGTATTTAAAAATTAATTCCATTTTCCCTAATTTTTTAATTCAAAATATGAATTTCTACACCTCTTTAAAGAAAAAGGAAACAATCTTCAAATCAGTAGAAAACTAAAGGGGGAAAAAGCAACTACAGAAAGTAGGAAAAAAAAGTCTTTGTCTCACCGGTGCTTCTGACATAAGAACAGGATGCAGGCTGGCTTCTGATTTGACATGCATTTTATAGGTATGATCCAAAATAGCCTGGAAACTATCCCAATCTTCAACTAGAATATAAAATTAAGACCTTGAAATAATGCTTAAAAATGAATACAGCATCCTTAGACTGTTTATATGACTTAGCAAGTAATACTTCAATACGCAGATCAACTTATTTTGCAGACCTACTTCATAACAGTACTTCATATAGAGCCCATCTTTGTTTTCTAGACATATAACCTCTTTTTGATCCTTCCAGCACTCAGATCTGTCCCAATATAATTATCGAGATCAAGAATATCAAATAAATGGTGTAAGTACTTATCAGTCTGTGATCAAAATAATAGGAAGAAACACAAAATAACTGTATGATCTAGACCTGGCATTCAAAAAGCTTACAATCTGTTTGGATAAAGACGACTAAAAGATGTTTAAAAATTCTGGAGAGTAACATCATGTCCTCAATTTGGCATCCACTTAAACATTCCATTAAAACTGTTCACATATGTCATTAATGACCTTGTAGGCAATTCCAGTTCTGCCACAGCCCTAAGAAGAAATATCATTACATTATACCACATGTTACAATATACTTCCACCAGGACTGGCTGTGTTGAGTTAATGAACTTAATTGGTAGCTTTAACTTCTCTCTCCCCTTTTTAGTGTAAATCACAATGTCACACCTGGGAATGTTGAGAAATCACTGGACTTTCATGCTTCCAGAATCTTTTTATTCTCTCATCCTTCTGAATTTTCTCTTAATTCCCTGTTTCTTTTTATTGTTCTTCATACTTATCTCTTCTCTCTTGGTTAATTACAGAACAAATTTTCCCTAAGTATTCAATCCTCAACTTTCTTGTCATATTCCAAAATTTTTCTGGGTAATTCAATGCAACTCTATATCTTGAAACCTTCCACATAAACCTTTATTCACCTGCTTAATGAATTATTACCTGAATGTCCTAAACACTTTGAACTCAGTGAACTCATTTACCTGCTACACGGAAGACTTAACACAGCAAGCAGGATCCTTAGCTGATGTCTGGGAACTTGACTGATAAACAGTTCCCTACATGGATACAAAACATTCCCCATATGGTAAGAGTAGCTCATTGTGCCTAAACTGCTTATATAAACACCACGTTTTATGCTGAACACCTGCTTTCCTTCTGGGAGTTGAATTTTGGCACACGCTAATCAGAAGGTACCTACATGACCAGTCACAATAAAAACCTCTGGCAGATAGCATGAATACTGTTACTTGTTGCTAAGGATTAAGCACATCCTGTGTGACTTCACTCTGAGAAGATTCTTGGAAGCCTGCACCTAGTTTCCTTTAGACTTCAGCCCCCTTTCTCTTTGTTGATTTCATTTTGCATCTTTTTGGAATAATAAATCTTAGCTTTAAATACAACCACACACTGAGTCCTATGAGTCCTTCTGGTGAATAAAAATCTAAGAATGATTTTGCCTTTTAAGACCATAAAACTTTCTCCCCCCTTTTCTATTCCTATCTCAGTGCATGGTATCTTCTAGTCAGTTACCTCAACCAAAATCTAGGATGATTTTATTCCTTTTTCTTTTTGTCCCTTTTTCTATTTGTCTCCTGGATATCCTGAAAGTCACTTCAGGATCTCCACCATCAGTTATAGCTTAAACCCTTTTCACTTCTCTTACTTGGACTCTTACTCTCTTAACAAATTTTAATCTAGTATTTCCCTTTAATCTAGCCTGCCTATTGTTAAAGCAATCTTTCCAACCGGGCAAATAAGAGCATATCACATCTCTGTTTAAATTCTGGTGGGACTATCCTTCAGTTACTACTTAACATGCTCCTTGGGATGGTTTCCAATTACTCTCTACCTTTCCTGCTACTGACTCTAACTCACACAACGGTAAAGCCATGCTTAATTGTACGACATTTCAAAACATGTGAGTTTTCTTTCACAAATCCATCCCTTTACACATGCTGGTCTCCCTGCTTTACCCAGGCTTGTCACCCAAGCAAATTCTTATTCACTGATCAAGATTCAGGACAAAAATCACCTCCTATTGTGAAAACTATCACTGACCCCCAATGATAAAATTAAATACCTCTTCTCTCTAATCCCATAGCTTATTGGGCATACCTATATAGTACTTACCCACCAGTATATCATATTTGTATGTACATATCGATCTCTCCTACTTATTGAGTTTTTTAGGGAAAAGAAATATTTCCTATGCATTCTCTCACATGTCAGAGCCTGTAACATCAGTTTGTGGAATAAATAAAAAATACATAGTTGATGTCCAAATTATAAGCAGCCACTGCTTTATATCTAATATGTATCAATGCACACTTTTTAAAAATCAAATTCATGAGAAAAGTATCATACCCATCCCATTTTTTAGTGGTGAAATGGCCTCCATATTTTCTCTTGGAACACGCAGGGCATTCGTATCTATGTAGTAGGTGGGACCGCCTTGTTTGCCTTTATCACCATCTATTTCCATCAAGGTGCTTCCATCATCTCTTTCTACCACCATACCAATAGCTGTGGGGAAATCCACCTGTTAAGAGTCAAAAAGATTACATAAAGTTTCATCTGCTTTTATTAAGAAGTCTTATTAAAAGCAAACTAATGTCTAATGCCATATTTGTTTGAATCAGAAATTATGCATGAAATTAATTTTATATAAACAGCTCTTACATATCCAACCAATTCTAACATTACCTTGGGGCAGTCCTCACCAGCATAACCAGCTCTCACGGTATAGGATCCAATATCAAAAACAAGGGCTCCAACTTCATCTGAAAAGATTAAGATTAAACATAATTAACAACTTTTAAGTATTTTATGAAAATTAAAGGTGTACTTAATGTGCTTAAATAAGAATGTGAAAATGCTATAAAAATTAGATTCTTATTACTAGCTTGAGCCTAATAGATTCATTGAATTAAAATATAATAAGTCATACACTGTGTGTAAGTACAGGTTCAATCAGGAAAGAGATGGTATACTAATATGCGGTAATGTGAGAAGTTTACTTATTAAAGGGCCTATTTACAAATACATTCCCAAGGTACAGGAGGACAACTAGAAGGGACAGTACAGTACCCTAGGACTAATGAATTAATTGCCATCTTTGGAATTGAAGAAGTAACTATTTTCAGAACCTGGAGAAAGTGGCATGGGAAAAGCTACCTGACAGAAGCTATCATGACCTTTACCTAAGGGATGTGGTCAGTCAGGGCTGACATGGAGAAGACTGAACCAGACTAATAAATATGACTACCTCTCCACAACCCCATCAACCACAGTGATCCTATAATTCATCAGTCAAATTTGGACACTTCTGAATGTGACGGGGGGCCCTATTAATAATTACACCAAGACAAGAAGCACAGCACAAGAACATGGTTATCCTGTCATTGAGCTAAATCCGAGCAAAAGCCAGAGGCCAAGAAGCCCACTGATGTTGTATACAAGGGCAAAGTGAGGGTAGAAATAGGTGGAAAATGGATCTGGTATGGCAAAGGAAAAACACCCAGTACTCTTAAGAACCATTCTATCATATATTAAGAGAGATTATATTTCATGTGATAAGTGAAGAAACTCAGCAAAACCTCAAGCAAATTAGGGACCCTGGAGAACAAGAGTTTAAAGTGTAATCACAAAAGCCAAGTAAAAATCATTAAAATTATTAAAGTTTTACATATTTTGGAGATTATTAGGAGATAAAGGTTAATGCTGAGGAAGAAAGATGGTAAAATCTTCCCCACAAATTAGTGAAAAGCCTCTAATTATACTTAAAAATACTTCACCCAAAACAGTATGTCACTTAAAGCATTTTCAGGTGTGATTTTCAAAAGATTTTTGTCAATCAGTAAAAATAATAAATTATATTTACTGTTATTAAATTGGCAAAATTAGTAAGTCTGATAATTTTATATGTGTACATGTAGTAATTACTCATCTATTCTCGAGAAATCCCCTCACATGTCACAAAGGAGTGATGTTCAAAAATGTTCACTAGTTATGTGAACTTGGGCAATTTACTAATCTCTCTGCCTCGGTTTCCTAATTTGTAACATATGTATAATCATTCCTATTTCATAAACACTATAATCATGCATTAAATGCACTAATATATATAAGCACTTAGAACAGGTACTTGACATTACAATAGGTGTTAGCCACTATTATAATATTATCATCACACTGCTTGCCATGGGAAAAGGCGGAAATAATTTGTCTCTCATTAAGTAAATAGCTATTCACAGAGTGAATACTACATAGCAGTTAATATGGTCAATAGCTACATGTATCAACATGGAAACATCACTAAAGAATGCTTAGTGTTTCTGTTGTTGCTGCTGCTGTTGTTTTGCAATGCTGGAGTCAGAATCCAGGGTTTCACACATGCTAGACAAGTGCTCTACACTAAGCTACGCCTCCAACCCCAAGAATGCTTAAGTTTTAAAACCTAATTACAAATACACAAATACACACACACACACACACACACACACAATATCATGGTACCATTTAACTAATGGATGCATATACAAACAGTAAAAGCACAAAAGTATGCACTGGGACTGAAAATGTTACATACCAACCTCAATTAAGTAGTTAGCTAAAGAAGGGGCAGTGGAAGATACAAAATCATGTAAATGAAAATTACTGGAAAGCACTGGAAGATGTATATTATCTACAGACATTTAAAGAGAAAGGCAAGACAACCCAAACTGGACAGCGTGTTTATTTTGAGGAATCACAGATGCCAAAATACTAGAAGATGAGGAAGAGAAATGGTTTTACACAGTTCTGAAGATTACAGAGAAGATGGAAAGGCTGTAGTGTTTCCATCTGACAAAACTAAAAATGACAACTATATTATTGATCCAATTTGTAAATTCATGGAAAGGAAGAAAATTAAAGTGAGGAAAAGGAAGTGCCTCTGAAAAATCAGTCTTCAGGCTGGCAGAGCCCAAATTTTAAGCTTTCTTGTCTAGTGGAATAAAGACTAACCTTACCACCCAGTGACCTGCAAGAAATCCACCTGGTTCTCCACCAGAATCCCCAGATCTACAGGCAATCCTGGATCTGTCCCTCAGAAGACATCTCAGTTGGCAGTTAATACCACAAGGAGAGGACTACAGGGTGCAGTATATTATCAAGATGAGCAGGAGGAAAATGATGAGGATGAAGGAAGACAGGCTATCATTGTCAAAGAAAGGAAAGTCTGAGTCATAATAATGGCAACTACCTATGATCAGTACCTGCTGACAAAATTGGTTCTCTATCTTTGCCTGATACTAAATCTACAAAAGCAGAGGTCTCTTCTAAATGACTGACACCAATCAGTCTTGCACACTTGACTTCTGTTTATCAAGTGCCAATTCAATGGAGCACAAGGAAGGGATTAATGATAAATGTAGGCGAAAGACTTAGGCCTCTGAGCTCTCTAGTTTAGATCACACATTGCCCTTTTCTCAGGGAAAATGGAAACAAAAAGTCAATAGGGTAGGGGTTTTGTAAATAGAACTCTGGATTGACTAGTCAATTGCTACAATAAGAACATACTCTCTTGGATCATGTTTGGAAGAACAGGCCTTTCTGTCAGTTCTTCACTGATAAAGAATGCTAGCAATTTCTTTGTATAAAGAAATCTGCTTTTAAAATCATACACTATGAACATTTTAGTCAAGCTACAACAGGTTTGGAAAATGTCTCTGGGGAAAGGGAAAATACAAAGTTTCCTCTTTTTAGTCTGTTCCCTTTGCTCTTTAAACTGAAGATTTCTTTTCTCTAAACTGGGAATTCATCCCTACTTGATTAACGGTTGAGTGGAATTCTAGATGTGATCACTTTCTTAATTTTTTTTTTTTTTTTTTTTTTTTTTTTACTTTTTTCCCTCTCCAGAGTGTATTCTTAGTTGTGGCATATATAAATTTTGGACTATTAAATTTTTTTGATGTAATATAACCTATTTATATTACATCACAGTTCTTATTTTGTTTAGAGTTTTATGAAAGATGGTAAAGTATTTATGGTCAAAAGCAAAGCACCTTCAATTACGTGCATACAAAAGCAATACTATTTTGTGACAAAATATTTTATGTTAAAAGTTACATCAGGAACTGTTTTAAGATTTCAGGGAAATAGAGTGAAATGTAAAACTTGGTTTTGTTACATCTAAAAACATGAAATTAGTATTTCAAAGAGATTCTGATATTTCTTATCTTGGGGAAATGATGGCATATTAAATCAAAATTGAGAATGGGTGATTTTAAAATATTGACTTCTGAATAATAAAGAGAAAAGGGAAGAGTAAAAGAAAAAAAGGGGAATCCAGATCAACAACACCTTATTTCCTAAAATATCTGAGGCAAATATAAAAACAATATATATATTTAATTCAGTGATAAGTATAAAAGTACTACAAATAAACATACATATATGATTTTTACTTCTTCGTATGTTTGAAATATTTTAAAAAATTTTAATTAGCATAGAAATCAACTATTAATTTGTAAATATTCACAGTTGAGATGTGAGTTTTTGCAAAACGATTCCATTTTTACTTAAATAAAACAAAGAGGCACTTATTTTAATTTCTAATTTGAAAGGAAGTTATTACATTTGTTACATTTCCCAAAGTAACAAACCTTTTCTCTGACAAATTCTCTGGTTCAAATTATTCTTTCCATGGATTCTTTGGGAAGATCAGGAACGCCACGTTAGGCGGAGTCCCTCCCCTAAATTTACCCTTTCCTAGCTAATCTACTCTACTCCTTTTGCTTCAATTTCTACCTAAATATGAATAATCCCAATCTCAAATCTCTCTCTCAAATTCTAACCACACCCTGAACTTCTTACTGTATATCAACATCAATCCACCACCAACAACATATCTGAAGTACTACCTCCTTTTCTCCATCTAGTCTTAACATTTTCTTAGCATCACCCACAGCCAGTGTTCCTAGTATTTAGAGGCAAAACCTGAGAGTTGTAAACACTTTCAACTTTCAAGTTTTGCCAAATGTTTATGCTTAAATATATCTCAAAGTCCCTCCTCTTTAAAACCATTGCCGCTGCCTTTGATCAATCTCTTATTTCAATAGGAAGCTACAATTTCCTACGGGAATTATGTTTCCATCTTTTCACCTTCTCAATCCACCCTTCAAACGGCTGCACTATGACCTTTTAAAATTATGACTGATGGATTACTCAGCTTTAAAGAAGAATGTAATTATGGCATTTGCTGGTAAATGGATGGAGTTGGAAAATATTGTGCTAAGCGAAATAAGTCAAACCCCCAAAATCAAAGACTGAATGTTTCTCTGATATGCAGATGCTAATTGACAATAAGGGTTGGGGGTGCTAGGGAAGGACAGAGTTACTTTAGTTAGAGGGGAGTGAAGAGAAAGGAAGGGGTATGTGGTTAGGAAGGATAGGAAAGTGAAACAGACATTATTACCTCATGTACGTATATGACAGCACTATGAAAGTCTTTTTAAATAAGCAATCAGGTTAAAAATACAGTTTAATTATTCAAAATTTAAGTGAACAGTTTAGATGCTTTTTATAGTAAACTCTTTGGGAAAACAACTCGCTCAAACACAAAATCAAACTTATTTTCATGAGTTTTTAACTACTGCATACACAAAATATATCTGTCAGATATATTTTTCTATCTAAACCAGTAAGAAGCAGGATGTTAATTCTCAATACCTAAACCATACAAGATTATGATGTGGTTACGGACATGAAAAATGACTTAGAGAAGCAACCAACTAACTTTCTTTTAAGAAGGGAAAGGGCTTTACTAAGATGCCCCCAGGATCTTTGTTCCCAACTTAGAAAGAAGTTATGCAATTTTCTTCAATAACGGGAGATAGCAGTACCAATTCATATGGTTGTAATGGATTAAATGAATAAATGTATTATTAAATGCAAAGATTATAAAGTCTTTGGAATGGTTCTTGGCCTACAGTATGCACTCAATAAATGTTAGCTACTAGCATTACTATTACCCCTTTCTAAACTAGTCACAAACACTGCCTTCAAAGAAATAATGGATAGTTTCAGCTCCTTGGATCAATGAGCCTGAAAGTCATAGTCAATAAGTTCTACAAGGTAAAGGCACAGACCCAGTTTTTCTTTAGGACTGCACCATCAGACTGGAAAGAGGTAAATCAAGAACATTTGCTAGAACTTCTCCCAAGTAGAAAAAGGAAACTACCCACACTAAGAAACCAAAATGAGGGACATAAACAGGAGGAAGATGAGGGTCAGCTTTACCACCTCCCAAGAGATGCTGTAATTAAACACCAAAAACTACTCTTTATAACCTTATTTTTGTTATTCCGTAAAATGCCATCCTCTTCAGAAACAGTATCATTGCTAGAAATAGTAACAACCCTAATACTTTCAATTTGTTGACTCAATCTCTAACTCTTCAAACACAATCTAAAACATAAACATAAACATCGGTGCTTCGTATCATGTGGGGATCTTGCAAAAAACAGAAGCTCTAATTCAGGGGATTTAGGGTGAAGTTTTAAAACCTACATTTCTAAAGAGTTTGCAGATGATGTTAATACCGTTGGTCCATGAACCACATACGTGTAGCAAGGGTAGCGTTATCTCATTTAACCTTCACAAATACACCAAGTGATTGAAATTATTCCACAAATGAGCCAGAAGCTGGAAAAGGGTTAGTATGAGGTTGGAATTACAACCCAGGACTATGCAATTCCCAGGCGTGGTAACCTGTCTGCTGCACGACAGCCTACCCAAAGACCGTGAAAGACCAGGCGCCTAAGCCCCAGGTCAACTTTCTGGTCATCCTTAAACTACACGTGTTCCAAATCAATCGTAAACGGTCCCGCCACAAGTAACCTCGCAGTCAACAAATAAGCAGGAATCACTGAAAGGTGAGGGCGGCGCGAGCGCGGGACGAGACAAGGGGAGGATGCTTCTTCCAATCGGTTCTACCTCGCGCCGGCTTTGCAGTCTACGGGACGTTGCGGAAACCCTCCGTACTCGCTAACCAGCTGCTAGGACCTCCCAAGTTTAAACACACGCGCGCGCGCGCGCGCACACACACACACACACACACACACACACAAACACAACCCGACAGCGGCGTTCTGCAGACACTCGGGGAGAAGCGACCCTGGATGCCGGTCATTCACCTCGGGGACGGAGCACACACCCCCAAAACCCGGCTCCACGGTGTCTGGAAATAGGAAGGAGCTGAGGGTGCGGCGAGACCCCCGGCGCTCAAGGCGCCGGCTGTGCCCGTGGGCTCCGGGGGTGGGCAGAGAGCCAGGCAGGGATGGGGCGGGGAGGCCGGGATCCCGAGAGGGGGAGACCGGAAGGGACCGCCGTGGAGGGAAGGACTAGGGGTGGTGGTTACAAACCCCACACGCCGAAAAGGCGCGCTCTTTCGTCTAAACGGGCTCACTTACCTCCCCCGTACACGCCACCGCTCATGGCTGCCGTCGGTGAGGCTCCTAGGCTAAAGGCGACCGGGTGAAGTGACTGCAGCGGCCGCAACTGCTGGCCCAGACAAGCGCTAACCCTCGACCCCCCTAACTTCCACCGCCACCCCCCTCAGGCAACAAAGCGGCGTCCACACACCCTGGAGAACAGCCACACTTGCTGGTTCCTCTGACTAGCCAATCACCAGGGGTCCGGACTGCCTTCTAGCCAATAAGAACGCACCTCTGCAGCAACCCTGCCGCGGCGCAGCATGTTTGGCCAATCGAAAACAGCCTGGGGGCGGGGAAAGGGGAAAGCGACGGAAGAAGGGAAGGAGTTGGGTTGCGGAACTGGAGGAGGCGGGGCTCCCTGGTGGGCGGGAGAGTGGGATGGAGGAAGAGGAGGAGGGAGGCTGGAGGTAAGTTTTGGGGACAGGTTTAGTGATGTGTCTGGACACGCAGGAGCAGTGGGAAGTCTGGAAATTGAGACAGTTTCTCCACGTAGCGATTTTTGGCCATGAATTGTGATGAATGTGGACTAAGAGTAGGGGCACTTTACCACTGAGCTACATCCCAGCCCTTTTTAAATTTTTTATTTTGGGACAGAGTCTAACTAAATTGCTGAGGGTCTCCCTAAGTTGCTGGGACTGACCCTAAACTTGGGATCCTGCCTCAGCCTCCCGAGTAGCTGGGATTACTGACCGGATTTTTTTTTTTTTTTTTTCCTGGTGCTGGGGATTGAACCCAGGGCCTTGTGCTTAACAGGCAAGCACTCTACCACCTAAGCTGTATCTCCAGCCCTGGAATTTTTTTATTTATTTATTTTTTAAACACAAAAGTATTTTCAAATTTTATGTTTGGAAAAATAAAAATGTGTTCTACTTTGGGCTCAGTGGAATCAGTAAATCAAACTATTAGGATCCTGCAAATTTTAAATAGCTCTCAATAATTAAAAGAGGAAAGAGATGATACATTATCTCAACTAAATTTAGGTAGCATTTTAACAAGTATTTTAAGAAATACCTCAATTTCTTTTATTTTGTGAAATATATATCAAATAAGCTAATTGATCCTCTTTCAAGGAAGCACCTAATGCTTATACATTTGCAATGTCTACTGTTCTTAGCATTCTTTTTCTACCACCCCAGTCCAGAACAGTGTCTTTTCTCCCTCCAATTACTACAGTAGTTTGTCCCTTTGCCACTTCCAACTCTACAGGCAGCTTGATCTATAAAAATGCTCAAATTTGGCCATGTCACTCCAGTTCTCAAACCCTTAAAATTGTTGCATATCCTTGTAATTGAAAGCAGTTTTTAAGTTGGTATTTCTAAAGTCTAGATAAATATGGGCTACTCAACTTTAGCACCTGTTGAATAAAGCCCCATCAATCATGGTGCTAGCAAGGAGGCAAATCATGGGCAGTAGAATGGGGAAGAAGGTTAGTAAAAAAATTATTTTCCATTCACTTGACTATATAATCACAATATATCTGGTTATTTAGGAAATCTTCACTAGCCCAATGAGATAATGCAGAGGTTAGCAAACTATATTCCCTGGGCCAGTACCAACCTATCATCTATTTCAAGTGAGCTAAGAATAATGATTCCAATTTTAAATGTTATAAACATATTTTAAGAATAATATTTCATTATGTGTGAAAATTATATGACATTCACATTTCAGTAACCTTAAACTAGATTTTATTAGGACATAGCCAAGCTTGCTCATTTATGACTGCTTTTGCTCTATAATGGTAGAGATGAGTAGTCAACAGAGACCAAGTAGTTCATTAACCTGGGGAACACATTTATTGTCAGACCTTTTAGAGTTTAGTGACCTCTGAGTTGAGGCTTGCACTGTGTGCCTGCATACTGTATATATTTATATTTTTATATTGTTTGTTCTTTTTATACAGGACAGCAGAATGCATTTTGATTCATTGTACATAAATGGAGTACAACTTTTCATTTCTCTGGTTGTACATGATGTTGAGTCACACCATTCGTGTAACCATACATGTAAATAGTGTGATGATGTTTGTCTCATTCCATCACTGAGGACTGTATATTAACTGATGTCCCCATGATTAAACCTCTCACTGTAGATGCATGTCACAACCCCAAAATATTTCTACTTTCATACTGCTTTTATGATATGCTTGACTAATAACACTGATGAGTAATAAAATATTGAATGCTTTCCAATAATTCAATATTAAATAAATATACTATTTGAGTTTATAATTCACACTAATCCATTTAAATCAATTTACCATTTAAGTTTCCAGTAATTCATATACAGCAAATTGAATAGATTATATATATTGATAGCTCCCATAAATACTATCTCCAACATCTCCTATGCATCTAAAAGAATGTATTCAGCCCTATCTGGGCTGAAGAAGAGTAAAGTATTTGTTTTGGTAGCCTAAAGTTCACTAGAAAATAAAACATTTCAGCAGGGTTAATGAGGACCATACCTCCAGCCTCTGAAGTCTGAAATATTGTGATTACCTTCACCACAGAGACCATACTGTGCACATAGTGCAGGGGAATCTTAAATCTGACAGCACAAAGACAGCTTGAAAGAATATTGGAAAGTCATGCTTAAATGTTTTTGATGAAGTAAGGGATTTGCTCCATTTGGTAATTGGGAAACGTATTACAAAAAACAGATCATTTGTTCATTCATAATTTCAGGTCAGTGTGGTCTCTTGATGTGTCACCAGGGTCATTGCTTTATTTAATAATAACCATTTCAATGAGCTTCAAAGGAAATGAACTTCTCCACAGTACATCTGATGTGTCAGGACTAATCACATGTTAACACAGATAAAAGTCTACACTTACCTTTGGTACATTTTATTCATCAAAAAATACAACAGGGTAGTAATATTATTGACCCTAAAGTATTGAATTGATTAAAAAAAAAAAGGATTGAGAAAGAAAACCTATTCAGCATCCAGAGAGAATCATGTTGGGGAACTGTGCATTCTTACTAATAATGATATTTCCTTTGAGATGAGACTTACAGTATGGCAACTTTTCCTTTTATCTATTCTTAAAAATTAGAGAAGTAGCAGAAAATACATTAAAAGAAAAATACTAAATCAGGCTCTGTGGCATATACCTATACTGCCAGTCCTAAATTAATGTTACCAACAACTAGTCAGATTAGAGAACAAGAACAATCAAACAGTATTTACTGTCTGTTATTCTCAGGGGCACACCATATCAAAACTATCAACGCTTGCATTATCTCTCTGAACCAGTATATTAGATATATCAATCTAAAACAAAAGACACTGATGTAATATTTAAATAAATTTAGCCCACAGTAGATGTTCAATGATTGACTCTGAATCCAGACCTATAAAAATAAGTGCCCTTTCAAAACTCCTTTGTAATAGCCAAGAATTTAGAACTTCTGTACCAGGTGCAAGGCTTGGCTTTGCCTCACTGGGTCGCTGGTCTCCACTCTTGTAACACTGCTCCACTCCTTTCTGATACAGCCTCATTCCTTTCTTCACCAGCTCTGTCAGCACTCTCATTATGGAATTGCAGCAATCACTACAAAATATTACCATCTTGTCCTCTGTCTTAGATGTTATTAAATTCAGTGTTAAAAAAATTACAATTGTATGAAACATTCAAAAAATTATGTGTATTCAGAAATGACAAGAAAATGTATGTACATTTAGAATTATTTCATTCTGTAAAATACATGAAATGAGCAATTATAAAATGCAATATATATTTATATATATATGTATGTAGAGAGAGAGAGAGAGAGTCATTGTAAGTACCATCTTTTATTTACTGAAGTTCCAAAAATATGTACACACTACTGAGCTAAATAATAAACATCTGGAATCTAGGTTTTTTCCTTTTTTTTTTATTTGTTCATTTATTTATTTATTGCTAGGTCCTTGCACAAACTCTACCACTGAGCTACATCTGTACCCTAAATCTAGGCTTTCCAACCATAGTAATATGTTGCTACCCATTTTAATAATATATCCTGGATATATGAAGAAGCAAAAGAAGCAAATGAAACTATGTTTTATCATAGCTGGTACATTTATAATATGCCAATAGGTATGTTAATAGTATTAACAATGGAGAACATTTAATCAATTGGTGCTATGAAGTGACACTGTGCCACCTTGGGTCACTTTGGGCAAGTCAGGCTTCCCATAGATTCAGGTCAGTGGCAACATCAAGTTTGGGACTGTTACAAGGAGCAACCATGACCCTATCCAGTGTTCTTACTCTGTATGGTTTCTTTAGAACCCTTGAAACTTTTGGAATAGGAAAGATTTTATCTGCCTTATGATATAAATTGGTACAAATTATTGACCCCAAAAATGTGCTATTACAGAAAAAATGCTTTATATAATACTTTCCATATGATCCACACAACATCCCTATGAGAGTTTAAAGAAGAGGATCAGAGATTCAGCAAGTTGTTAAACATCACACAGCTATTGAAAGATTCAGGATTTGAAATTGACCCTACCAACCATGCAATTTCTATTTCAAGATACCTTTCCCTTTCTATGTCTATGCTTCTAGTAAATTTGAAAAATAATTTCAATTGTGCATATAATATAATCTGTACAAATATTATATATATATAGGTACACGTGAACATAATGTATATATTCTCCCTCCCCATCTTTTTTCTGATGCAAATGAAAACTCACAGAATATCAGTAAACTTTCAGAAGCATTTTCTTTGAAATTGATTTCAAAGTATTTACACTTAAATTTTTTTATTTTAAAACTGTTAGAAGATAGTCTACACAAGTTAGAAACTGAAGCAATACAGAAGATTGAAAAGCAAATCTTCCTCCCTCCTCTTCGGGTCCATCAAGTTCCTCAGTTCCTCAGCTCCTCTACCCAGACTGAACCACTGTTACCAGTTTCTTTATGTAGCCTATTAGAAAATCTTTTTGAAGAAATGCATATCTTTATATCTTACCCCCACCATCATTTTTCTTGGTCTATCTACATAAATAGTATCATTCCAAACATTTATTTTAACCTGACTTTTTTCACTTACCCATATTATCTTGGAAATCATTCTGTGCCAGCATTTATTTTTCTATCTTATTCCTTTTTAACATCAGCACAGAATTCCATTGTACGTATATACTATACCTTGTTTTATCAGTCCTCTATGCATGGACATTTTACATTGTTTCTAGTCTTTTGTTATTACAAAGAATGATACAATGATGCTATCCTTTTCCATGTACATATGTGAAGAGTTTTTATTCAGGATGCATTCAAAGAAGTGGAATTACTGGGTCATATGCATCTTTTATTATATTGATCATTGTCAAATTACACAGGATTTACACAATTTGCACTCCCCCAATAACATGTATACTTTCCCCCCTAAACTTTACCAATACAGAATTTTGTCAAAATTCTGCCAAGATAGAGCTATTATATACTTAAGATGTTTTGTTCATTTATTTAGCATTTAGGAAGAGCCTCTCATTGCTCTTTGTACCGTCAGCAGTAAACAAATCCAGACGTACATTTCTGGGGCCATATACTCTGGGTGAAAGGATAAACAGAACAGTTTACAACCTGAACTTGTTCCTCCAATAATGTGAAAATGACTGTCAACATATTGCAATTGCTACCTGGAGAGTGGATCCCGAATATTCATCAGAGCTTAGGTTTCCATTAAGGCTTGAAAAGATATGGGTACTGATTGCACAATTCCTTCCATTTAAAGTCTTTTTATCTCCATACTGGCATGTGATTAAGACACTTGCAGACAAAGAAAAGGCATTTGGAATACCTAAGACATGGTGCTTGTATTTATTTGTGGCACACAATTTATCTCTAACCAGGAACTTGTAGAGTTCATTTTGTTGGAAGGTAGGGACAAAGTGTTTCTTTTGTTCTTTTTTGCGGGGGAGGAAATGTAAAAATTTATTTTATTAGAAATATATGAGAAGCAGAGGGATTAATTATTAGTTGCCCAAACCATCCATCTTTGCAATGGTTCAAATAATCACCAGCTTCCAACTCTACCTAAAATGACTGCAGGAAAACCTGTTTAGGTATAACAATATGTTTATTTATTTAAAAAAAAATTTTAGTTGTAGATGGACACAATACCTTTATTTTGTTTACTTATTTTTATGTGGTACTGAGAATCAAACCCAGTGCCTCACACGTGCTAGGCAAGCGCTCTACCACTGAGCCACCAACCTGCCTCCCAATATGTTTATTGATATCTAAAAAAAAACTGTCCACAAGTGCCCATAATCCAGATGGGAAAGCCCCATCATTGAGGAATTTGAACACTAAATTAGACCATAATTAGCCTATTGTTCTCAATACTGTGAGGTTGTGATTCTTGAGTGCAGTCTTCTCTGCCCTCCTTCCTGTCTTCCTCTAACCTCGTGTAGCCTGTACAATCACATTACATTGCTCTAGGATCACTCACCTTGCTTGTCAACTGTCAGACTATGATAAATTCATGCAAGGATTAAAAAGACTCTGATTTTGCTATTTGTGCCCTCAGCTGTACTCCAGATCCAAGCGTACAGTCAGAGGGCGCTAGACTCCAGAGGACAAAAGCAAGCAGAATAGTTTATGCACAGAAGATGTGATCACTCTGTATCCTTCCAACAGCTGTTAAAAGCATCCATCATTCCCACTTTGTCAACTGGGCTCAAGTAAGAAACAGAGACAGGAATGCTCCTGGGAACTTTTTGGGGTCTATCTCTTGGGACATGTGAACAAAGAAAATCTAAAGGAATGACCATCATGTCCCTTGGAAAGATTCATTTGTGATTGCAGTTGCTGATTTTTCCCAACAAGGCTATTTAAAAAAATCAAAGACAACAACTTTATCTAAAAGTGCTGTATTTCAATATCATCATCCCTACAATTATAATCACAACTTTTCACTAATATTTACTGGTTAGTTGAAAACTGCTGACCCTGAGGATCCAATAGATATAAAACAAAGAAAATGAAGAAAATATATGTACTTTGACAAGCATATAACAGATAATGAGTGAAAAGAAACAGATAAAAAGTTACACATGAAGAGTAGAGTTGTGTGTACATTTTTAAGTGTTGCACTTTTTATCATAAATGTTTTAAACATGATTGCTTTTTAAAAAACATTTAAAATTTTACACTAGCAACATAATTTTACAATCCTAAATTGTGATTTTTTTATCCTCAGGTTAACATTTGGTACATATTACATCAGGTTTTTTTCCTTTGCTTATACTATTTACTTATCTATATAAAGATACAATTTTATATATAGTTATATATTATTATGATACATATTTTATATAAGTACATGTAGTAACACATAATTTTATTTGTATAATTCAACATATACAACTTTTAATAACAGCATGCTATATAAATATATATTTTGCTCTGAAACATGATTTTCCACAATAAAATGTGAACAGGTTTCTGCAATATTGTGTATAGATTCACCTAATAAAAAAAATGATTATTTAGAACAGGGGTCAGCAAATTATAACCAGTGGACCAATCACCTTATTTTTGTAGTTTTATTGGAATACAGTCACATTCTTGTTTCCACATTTTTTATGGGCGTTTTGTGCTACAACTAAGAAGTCTTAGGCCCACAAGCAAAAATTATTTACTATCTGGCACTTCATGAGAAAAAAGTCTTTGACTTTCACTGTAGGGATATTTAAGAAATCTCTTATTGATTAACATTTCAATTATTTCTAATTTTCAACTATATAAAGGTTCATGTAGTCTTATAAATATCTTAGGTATGTCTGCATATTTTTCAGTATTGTTGATCTATGTAAGTTTCAAATATTTAGATATTTATTTTGATATAATGTACTGATCTTTTTCTTTATAATTTTTGCATTTAGTATCATACATAGAAAAGGGGATGCCTCACTTTTGGTAAAATATCCAACTCAGAGTCACCAGGAACTGTGGGTTTTTTTGTTTTTGTTTTTTTCCATAAACCTAGCCTATTGCTGAGTTTTCCAGTTATGAATGGGTCTGCTTGTCTGTTGTCCATTTAGGTCAAGAAAGCCACTCCTGGGGCTGGGATTGTGGCTCAGTGGTAGAGTGCTTGCCGGGCAGGTGTGGGGCACTGGGTTCGATTCTCAGCACCACATTTAGTTAAATAAACAAATAAATAAATAAATGTCCATTAACAACTAAAAAAAAAAATACAGAGAGAAAGAAAGAAAAAAAGGAAGAAAGAAAAAAGGAAAAAAAGAAAGAGAAAGCAAACAAACCACTCATAACCAAACCAGAATGGGGATAGCTACTGTCTAGAGTTTTCCAAAACTCTACATAAACTGATAAATATAACTTCAAAACACCTTGGAAATCAGAAGCATAGGACCATTGTATTTGTCCTGAAAGAGGATTTAGCCATTACTTCTGTTAGGTTTTAAAGATGAATATCAAATAACAACTACTTATTTTGTCACCCAACTCCAGTCCTCGCTTTCCTGCCTTGCCCTGAGCTGGGAAAGCGAGAACTTGGAGAACACTTCATCATCTTTTTTTAGATGCTGTATTAGTTTTCTATTGTTTCTATGACAAACCAAATAGTTTATAACAATACAAATTTATTTTTCTATATTTCTGAGGATCAGAAGTCAAAAATTGGGCCTCAAGGGGAGATCAAGATGTCTACAGGACTACTTCTCTTCTGAAGCCTGCAACTCAAAGGGAAAATCCATTCCTTGCCATTTCCAGCTTCCTCTTCGGGCTGCCTGCATTCCTTGCTTTGGGCTCATATCATTCTGACATCTGCTTCTGTCATCACTTCTCTGATTCTCAACCTTCTACCTCCTTCTTATAAAGACCCTTGTGATTACATGGATCTTGCCCAGACAACCCAGTATAATCTCTTCATCTCAAGATCCTTGCTGTTAATCACATTTGCAAACTCCCCTTTTCCATGGAAAGCAATGTATTCACAAGTTCCCAGGATTAGAAAGTAGACACCTTTGAAGGGGGGACAATTATCTGTTGATCACAGGTGGAGTCCTAATTCAGATATATTATACTTTCTCCATTTTGTAGGTTTTGTTTAGTTAGCATACTAGCCAGAAGACACCATTAATGTTTTCTGCCTTTAAAACTAAAATATAAAGGCAATTGCTATGCCATGAAAAGAGACAAAGAAGGTATTGGGACAAATAGTTTTCTGTGATTATATATTTCTTTGATTGTATAATCACACATCCAGCCCGCTAGTTTTCTCTTTCATACCTGACTCTGAACCCAGGGGCACTTTACCATTTAAATGCATGCTCCGTTGGCCTCCGTACATTGAATCCATGGGTTCTTTACCACTCAGCCACATCCCCAGCCCTTTTTTATTTTTAACTTTGAGACAAGGTCTCACTAAGTTACTGAGGCAGGCCTTGAACTTGTGATCCTCCTGCCTCAGCCTCCCCAGTTATGAGATTATAGGCATGTACCACCAAGGCTGGCTTAGTATTTCCTTTCATGTTTTAAGACTTCCTATTCTGGGATAAAAGCTCCCCTACCCCTTGAACACACTATTCATCCTAAATCCAGATCATATGATTAAAAGGTTTCATTCTACCAATTCCACTGTCACCACCAATGGAAGCCACTTTCTATCACGTTTCTCCATCATTCACAGGGTAATGAAGCATTGGTATATGTTATTTCCTTGTACTTCTCTACTTTTTCTTCACCAATACTCTCAGCATTGTATCTTTTTTGGAAGGAAGTTTATGCCATTCCTGTATGTGTCTCCAGCCCTATCTTCCCTATTATCGTTTGTGGAGATCAGGACACTCTCCACTTTCCTAGATCATTTCAGAATCTCATCCTTCTTTCTACTCTATCCTTTTCCCATAAACCTCAACACAACTTTCTAACAGACTGATCTCAAAATTCTTATAGAGTCAACATAATTTCCCAGCTTTCACCTGACATTTCATTAATTCAGTACCAACCTGGTCAAAGACCTCAAGAAACTCTCCTTTACCCCCTCAGAGAGCTCAAAATGCAATAGACCTCCTTCAAGTTGAACTTTTACCTTGTTTTTCAGTTTCAGAAATGGCTTTGACTTGATTTCAAGAACTGACCAAGGAGTAAAAGTGGTTTTGATCTTCCTCCCTTGTGTAAGTCTCCATGGGTCCTGACCTGTCTCCTCTGGAACTTCAGTCCAAAACTGGGGCTTCTCTGTGGCAAACTTTCCTGATGTTTATACCCAAGGCCTGTATCCTTGTATCATCTCAGCTCTCTAAATATTACCTGTGTCTAGGTTTCAGCAGCCATGTTTACCCTGAGGTTAGGCATTCACCTGGGATGTAACTTTCATAGGTTCACATACTTCCTAACTACTACGTTCTTCCTGCTTGATAGGATTCTCCCAGTACTATCAGCTGGAGCTATATCCCTGGGCACTTGTTTGCCTAAGAAGACAGGTCCAACTTCAATTCAGTCTACTCCACCAACTTGCTGTGAATTGTTCCGTGCCCAGTTAAGAAACAAGATAGGATAAATAGCTCCTTAGCCTTCTGCCACACATGTTCTTATCACACTGGATTTTCTCTCTCTGTCTCTAGTTCTTTAATTTCTCCCTGGCCCCATACACTCTCAAATTATTTCTTGAATCACTTGCTTCTTTTCCTGCTCCAGGATATTCTAAACATTTTAGAGTCTCTCCTGTCTTGGTTTCTTTGCCATAATCTCTCTGCCAACCTCCAAACTTAATCCCTCAGATCATCATTGGGGTCAGTTAAAAAAATTTCCAGTTCTATTCCTCCAAGTACACAGTAGAGTCTTACTTTCCCATCCATTGTACTTTGGTCAACAGCAGGTGAGTAATCATGAAGGACTCACTTCCAGATGGAACCTTTAAGAGAGAAGTTGCCTTCTCCATATTCTCTCTTCCTTTGCCTCCATGACCAGTAATGTTCTCTGAGTGAGACAGTGGTCCCAACCAAACTTGAATGAACATGCAACAATGGAAGCAATAAATCTTTATTGTTTGAAGCCTGTGAGATTAGGAGGTTATCTGTTATTTTGGCATAACATAGCCTATCATGATAGATATTTGCCTTACTGTAGTCTTTCTCCACTCTTGTTCTCAGTTATGGTAGGCCTGGTTGTTTTACATGACCATCATTCCTTTGAAGCACCAACCCTTCTCCATTTTGGGTCCATGTAATTCATGGACTCAGGGGTGAGTGGAGGACCCAGATCCAGCCAAGCAAACTATTACATTCTCTTGGTCTCAGTGATTAGTCCAATGATGGACACATTTTCCAAGTTGGCCCAGTTGTGATCTATAACTGGGGTTGGGGTTTTGGTTGGAAAAAATAAGGAAAAGTTCATCTTTTTTTGTGTGAGTTTGCTGAAGCAGGTAGACTGTATTGAAGGAGCTGCTATTTTGGTGATTGACCAGGAAAGCTGAGTCAAACAGTGAAAAGAAACATATTTTTGGAGACATTTTTTGAGGCCTTGATTTAGCCATGCCCTAATTTATTATATTCTTTAGACATTTCTGTTATGTAAGCCAAATACATTTTTTTTATTTAATCTAGTATGAATTGGAATTTCTATCACTTGAAAGTAAAAAAAGCACTGACTAAAACTGCTGCCAAGCATTAATGGAAACACAGAAAACTATGAAAATTTCCCATATACTTTTTTTTTTTTTACTATAGAATACAAACTGAATTCTCACTAGGATAGCAGTTCTTTTGTTCAACTTTCTAACTTCCTATCATATTCCTTATGGTGTCTATTGCAAAAGATTTCTACTCTCCTTAATTCCTTTCAAGCTCTTTAAGATAAGCTGGCCTTTTAATTCTCTAATAGCACTTTCATCTATTTGGAGCTTCCATAGCATTAACCCCATTCTTACTTATTTTTATCTCTATGTTTTCTTTCCAAAGTTGACTACAGCACTTGTTCCTTGGCTGGACCCCCCCCACACACACACACACCAGTGGTTTTCTCTTTGTTTTTCTTTTATATTGCTGACCACTTTTCTATCACTCCTTGCTCCTACCACAGCCTAGGAACAACTATTCATAGCCTCTCCCCCTCTTATCCTTCCAGTGCTGATCCAAGGATATTTTATCTACTCCTTTGGCTATGTCTGTCAGCCCTAAGTAAATAATCCTCATATGAACATATTCTAGTCTTGACCTGGTAGACTTTTGCATTTGCATATCCCAATTGGAGATGTGCCTCACACTCAACATGTCCAAAAGTAAAATCATTTTCTCTTCTAAAATTCAAACTTTATATTGTTTAATTTTTCAACCCAGACAGTCTCAGTTACTTTCTCCTGTACCCTCAGATCTACTCAATTACTATGGCCTATCACTATCATTCAGCCATGCCTGTCCAATGTGTACTCTTCTGACTATGTGCACAACTACTAATTCTGGCTTTTATGATCTGTTTTGATTCATACAATCATTGCCTCAGTCTCCCATGGATGATCAGACTCCAGAAGGAAAAAAAAATGAAGTGAAAAAAGACACAAATTTTATATTGCTACCTGCCATGGTTTATAGGTCATACTGGATTAGAACCCACTCTGAAGACCTCATTGCTAAGCTATGGAACCAACCTAGATACCCATCAACTGATGAATGAATAAATAAAAATGTGGTTTATATTCACAATGGAATATTACTCAACTGTAAAGAAGAATGACTTTATGACACTCACCGATAAATGGATGGATCTGGAGACTATCATACTAAGTGACTAAGTGAAATAAATCAAGCCCCCAAAAATTAAAGGTCAAATGTTCTCTCTGATGTATGGATGCTAACATACAACAAAGGTGGGGGGAAGAGAAAGAATAAAGGGGAATAAAGGGAAGGGATGGAGAATAAGAATAGGAAAGTCAGTAGAATTAATCTGATGTAACTTTCCTGTGTATATATAAGAATACACCACAGTGAATCTCAATATTGTGTATGTCCACAAAACTTGGATCCTAATTAGAATAAGATGTATTCCATGTTTGTATAAATATGTCAAAATAGATTCTACTATCATGTATAACTAAAAAGAACAAATAACATTTTTTAAAAAGAGACCTCATTGTTATTTAACTTAAATACCTCATCTCCAAATACAATCTCATTCTGAAGTACAGGGGTTAGGGCTTGAACATGTGACTTAGAGGAGACCCAATTCTAACACCACCCATCTCTAACACCACCCGTCAATTCTCCTTTACCCACACCTGATTCTCTATACACCCAAACTGGCTGCTGGTTATCCCCTGAGATTTCCCTGCCTCTTGGTTATACTCACATTTCATTCTTTCAGCAACCTTGCACGTCTAAGTCAAATGTACCTGCAAAACCAACTCAAGCACCACCTCCTCCTCTGATCTCCCAAATGGATATAAAACACTCCAGATGTCCCTATTATTTTGCCTCTTGCATGACTATTTCTGTGCATATCTTATTTCTTCTATTAGAATTTAATTTCTATCAGAGCCTATCAGGCACCTATTTGAAGACCAACACCACTTCCTACAAACATATAAACGCACGCACACACACACACACACACACACACACACACACACGCCTGGGACCTTGCAAAGTGCCTCATCTAAAAAGATACTAATACATACTTCAAAATTCCTATTTTTAAGCTCAACACAAAAACATTCTCATTCTCATGGGGCCTTGAAATAATAATATTAATAAGTTTCATGTCCAAATACATATTATATACCAGGCAATATATTCTATATTCTACCTATACCTACAGCATGACACTTATTGTAGAAGTGAAGGAATAAGTCCATTTCAAATGTGTTTACTCTTAGGCTTATAAAGCATTGTTATGGATTAGACATGAGGAATCTCCCAAAAGCTAATGTATGAGATAATGTAAGAAAGTTTAGATTGAAATGATTGGGTTATGAGAGCCTTAACCGAATCAGTGCATTAATCCACTGATATGATTAAAAGGAGGGTAACTATAGGCAGGTAGGGTGGGCTGGAGGAGGTAGGCTGGGTTACTGGGGGCATGACATTGGGGTACATATTTCATCCCTGGTGAGCAGAGCTTTCTCTGCTTCCTGATTGTCATGCTCTGGGCTGCTTTCCTCCACTACGCCCTTCCACCATGATGCTGGACCCAGAGTTAAAGAATAGGCCGTCTGTGGACTAAGACCTCTGAAACCATGATTCAAACTTTTCCTCCTCTAATTGTTCTTGCCAGGTATTTTTGTCACACTGGCAATAAGGTGGACTAAAACACTCATGAAATCCTGAGAAATTTCATTTAGGACTTATGTAAGATTCAAGTGTTTTATTCCAACTCTTAAAGAATCCTTAGACATCAAAAATCAGTCCATAGGTATCGGAAATTTGGAGATAGCCGGGCGTGGTGGCGCATGCCTGTAATCCCAGCACTTGGGAGGCTGAGGCAGGAGGATCACAAGTTCCAAGTCAGCCTCAGCAACTTAGCAAGGCCCTAAGCAACTCAGTGAGACTCTGTCTCTAAATAAAACACAAAATAGGGCTGGGGATGTGACTCAGTGGTGGAGTGACCCTGGGTTTAATCCCCAGTACCAAAAAAAAAAAGAAAAAGAAAAAAGAAATTTGGAGATAATTCCTCTAGTCCTTTCAAGCTCTCTCTAGTTCTGCCCATGAGGCCTTTTACACTGTACCTTGGGAGGACACAACCTGATCGCCTGTATGGCTGGCTAAGAGTATCCCCTGAGGTACCTCCCACATTTGTATTATGACCCTTCTTTTATTCCTCCACTCCCCAGCCTTGCCTCTCCTTTCCCCTGTCAGGTATTCTGCCTGGTTCTACTGTTAGAAAGAGGTTGGGTAAAGGCTTTGATGCTGAGGAGAGAGGAGACCAGTATGAGTAAGTCCTCATGGTGTTCTAGCCTCAGCTTGACTCTTTTTACTCCCCCCACGGTGCTGGGGATTGAACCCAAGGTCTTGTGCCTGCGAGGCATGTACTCTACCAACTGAGCTGTATCCCCAGCCCCTCAGCGTGGTGACTCATTTGAAAGGCAGTCAGACTTTTTTTTATATTATGATGGCTTGATATTCTCTTTGTTATACTAAAAAGGAGTGTCTGTATTCCTCCAACTTTTTTTAAAAAAAGTTTTTTTAGTTGTCGATAGACATTTATTTTATCCATTTATTTATATGTGTTGCTGAGAATCAAACCCAGTGCCTCACACGTGCTAGGCAAGCACTCTACCACTGAGCCACAACCCCAGCCCTCCTCCAACTTTTAAGTCACATGACAAAATGCTTTCTTCTTTTTAGATGGGTCAGACAGGGTGAGGGAGAAAAAGGAAACCTGCCCTGCCACACACATTGAGTCCTTACATAAACCATGAAAGACAGACAGTTGATTCTCATCATTCACATCAACCATTTTTGTAAAGTCACTGTGAACACGGAATTAGTGAATATACTGTTCCTAGGGGAATAGAGGATGAAATTCCTGTCAGCCTCTAATCACAACATGTTCACCAACCAATCAATAGTCTTGTCTTATATCTGTCTTTGTTCAACATCTTATTTAATATGTATTGTTGATTCACGACCATTGAACTCACAACCATGCACTGCAGCTCATGCCTGAACACAACTCATCTAACAGGCGGATTTTCTTTGTAAGGCACATCAAGTTCTCTTGTCTAGGAACACTGAATAGGGCTTCAGCACTACATCAGGGGCTACTTTATACATCAAAGTCACACAAAAAAATCATTAAATTGTAAAATAATGGCACTAAGTGGACCACTAAAAAGACCCTTGTTTACAGTGTGAGCCAAAAGCAGAAGGCAAAGTATCACCTCCTTTGAACTCAACCAGGAATGTGTGTGTCAGGCTCCTCAAACCATTCATTGCACTACACATGTTCATGAATGACTGCAAAAGCATCTTTCCTAATACAATTTAAAGGATCCTGTTTCTAAATACATCTCCATCCATCTTCACAATGCTTAAAGTAAAGCTTCTTCTAAAATCCAAATGCTTGGCCAGGGGTGTAGTTCAGTGGTAGCATGCACAAGGCCTCAGGTTCAGTCCCCAATGCATACATATGTGCATACATATATGTATGTATCGCCACAGACCTTAGCAAACCTGTGTGATTATAAATTCATTTGCAGACATTACCTGGAAGTGGTAAATAGGAGAGTCCAATTTTTCCAGTAGAAGTTGGGCGATGGTAGGAACTGGGTCAAGAAGAAATACCTGAAGAATGAGCCCTTTGGAAAAAAGTTATCTTGTGCAACAATCAGGAAAGCAGGATCAGCAACCAAAGGCAGTTCTAGCCATTGATAACTTGGGTTCACCCAGAGAGAAGAGAATCCAGACTACATTTTGTCTCCTTCATAGTTCTACCAAAGACAGGGTCTATATCTTGATAAGGCTGAAAGCTGAGATGCATTCAGCTGCAACCCCTGCCTTACAGGCCACACCCCTTCTGACAGTTCCTTACATGGCTCGTAAAGGCACAAAGCATCAGCAGCTTCACACCATCTAACTCATTCCCATTTTTTATACTCCTTAAGCTGCTCCTGGGTCTTGAGCTCCTACTGGTCCCAGCTCCATGACTCTCTAATTCCTGGGATACACCAAAGAAGGTAAACCAGGAGGGGAGGTGCTCTAACCCACAGCATAATTATGGTATATCTTCTTGGAGATTGTCTTCTTTTTTTTTCCAAAATCAGAAGAGAGGGACATATGGAGAAGGGCATTAAGTTACCTAACTGGTAAGTAAGTGGAAACATCATTCAAAGTTGAAGCAAACACTGACACAGCACTGAGTAGGAGGCAATATTCAAAAGGATTTTTGGAAAAGAAACCCAAACTCCTTGTTTGCTGCAGGCCATTTCAGATCTGTCCTCAGATAGTGACCATTCTTCACTCCAGGGCAAGACACACTTCCACTCATACCTCTGGTTTGAGGAGAAGGGAGTGGAATGTGTTTTGGTGGAAAGATTTGAGAAATGTTGCTAATTGAATAAACCAAAAAAGGAGAGCACAAGGTACCCAAGTTCGTGTCCAAACTTAATTCTTACTCCTAAGACAGAGAGTTAGGATTTAGGATCAGTTGATGCATATTTTTGTGTCGTTATACTTTTGCAACCGTGTTTTAAACAGTAATACAGATGCGAGCAACCACCTGGCAGGCAAGTAAAAAAGGTAATAGCTCAATAGCATTAAGTGGTGCCAATAAGCAATCTTCATAATGATGGGACTCAGTAAAACATTCTTCTCCCCTTGTTTTTCCAGCCACCTTCTGCAGCAACCACCACCTTCACTGGAAGACGCTACACCCACACCTGCCCCTTTTTGTCTATAGCACCCTTACTGCAGAACTTTAGGTTTTTAGCTTACCCAGAGTTCTCCAAACTTTATATTCTTCAAACTAAGGATTAGGTTGCATGGTCTAACAAGCCAAAGAGTAAAAACTTTTAAGCAGGAATAGTACTAGAAAATATCAGAATCATGGTTAAGTTAACCATACTGAGTTACTCAATATGGTCCTCCATTTTTCCTCAGCAAAAATTTGGAGGCCCTCTATACTGACATCTGCTGAGTACAAAAGAGATGCCATGGTACATACAGGAATCTGAGGCAGAAGGATCAGAATTTTGAGACCAGCTAGGCAATTTAGTAAGACCCTATCTCAAAATAAAACTTAAGAGGGCTGGGGATGTAGCTCAATGGTAGAGCTAGTGGCTACCAGCATGCATGAGGACCTGGGTTCAATTTCTAGTACCGAGAGAGAGAGAGAGAGAGAGAGAGAGAGAGAGAAAGTTCTTTGATTCACTTATTACAGAATGTCATATTAAATGTAGGAACTATTCCAATTAACCTTCTGAAGAGATGACTGCATTTTAACGTAGATGCCTGTGAATCCAACTGGATGAAATCTTTGCTTGGCTAAACATGTGGGGGCGATATTGCTCTTCTTTATTTTCTATTCAATTTGAATTTCTTTATACATATACTGTAATTTTACATAGATAAATAAATGCCATCACATTGCACATACTGGGTTTCCCAGTGAAATCTTTTATTTATTTGTTTATTTATTTATTTAGTCATGGCTCCCTAAGGCCCACTTTACTATCAGTAACATTTTCTAAGGCCACCGTAATAAAGTGTCATAAACCAAGTGACTTAAAACAAATTCATTGTTTCACATTTCTGGAATCTACAAGTCCAAAACATTCTCCCTGGAAGCCACTTGGGGAGGATCTTTCCTATGTCCTCTGGCTTCTGATAGCCCCAGGTGATTTCTTGGCTTGTGACAATGTGACTCCAACCTTCCTGCCTCCCTGCAGTCATCTCTTGGCTGTCTGTTCCCTTCGCATCTCTGCGTTGTTATTCCCCCTGTGAAAATCTGTTCCTGTGTCCAAATTTCTTCTTATAAAGACACCAGTCACCAGCCCAAAACCATGAAAGATTTTCAGGAAGTTGTAGAAAAAGTTAAGTCCTCAGGAGACTGGAAAACAGGACATGATTCTGATCGAGCAACATTTGGTTCTTCCCAGAATTAAATGCTGCATTTAAGAAAGATGCCACTTTCATGTTAAGCAAAATAAGTCAAACTCAGAAGGTCAAGGGACACATGTTTTCTCTCCTATGCGGAAGCTAGAGAGAAAAAAGGAAAAGAAAGATGGGGGTGAATCTTATAAAAATCAAAGGGAGATCAGTAAAGGAAAAGGTCAGGGAGGGAGGGGGAAAGTCCTGGGGAGTGATATTGGCCAAATTGTATTGTTATATCATGCACATGTATGAGAATGTAACAACAAATCCCATCACTATGCACAACTGTAATGCACTACTAAAAAATCTGGGGAATAATACCCTTGAAGACTGGGATTAGTGCTAAATTTGTGAATGCTGTTTATTATGCATTACTTAATACTCCTCAAAATATTCAGAAGACAATGTTAAAGGGAATAATTAACAGACTATCACAAGAATGGAAAGGCCCATGAGTAAAAGATGGTCTTAGAACATTTTTCATGCTTTTATAGAATCCTCAATTTAATAAAAATCAGTAAATAAAGACACCAGTCATATTGGGCTAGGGCCTACCCTAATGACCTCATCTTAACTTGATTACATCTGCAAAGATCCTATTCCCCCCATAAAGTCACATTTGTAGATAAGTTAGGACTGCAATACATCATTTTATGGGGGAGCTGGTGGACACAGTTCAACCCAAACTCATGCTACTCCTTCGCTTTGCATTCTTCAGTACTTTCTCACTTGCTCTCCTGGCTTACCCTACCTGCAGGGAGCCTTTCCATTTCCCCAACTCTTTCATCCATCTCTCCCACACCAAAATAACTGGGTCAGCAGCTTAAAATCTCATGCATACATTAGACTCGGCCTTGGCTGCAGCATCACCAGGACAAGCAAGAGCAGCAATCACAGCATCAAACCCGAGCGGCAGGAAAACTCTCCTGGAACTTTTCCTATGAATAAGTTAGGTGCGAGTTCTATATTTGTTCAGTTGCTCTAAGAACAAGAGACAAGCAGGAGACAGAAAGGAACAGATCTGTTCATCTCGATTGAAAGAACATTTCCTTAGGATCTTGATTTAGGAGGTACTTAGATACCAGCTCCCCTCCCAGCACTCCTATCCTCACCTCTGCCCTGATGTTTATGTCAGTCTCAATAGCACGGCAGCATTTTTTTTTTTTTTTTTTTTTTTTTGAACCAGGGATTGAACTCAGGGACACTCGGCCACTGAGCCACATCCCCAGCCCAATTTTGTATTTTATTTAGAGACAGGGTCTCACTGAGTTGCTTAGGGCCTCGCTAAGTTGCTGAGGCTGGCTTTGAACTCGCGATCCTCCTGACTCCTCCCAAGTAGCTTGGATTACAGGCATGCGCCACCACGCCCGGCAGCACGGCAGCATTTTAATCACAGGGTAGATAATTTTCTCACAGACTTCTTTCTGTGTCCACATCCTCTGTTTTGATGAAAGGCACTGAAAATGCACGTGGCATTTTGGAAAAACAAAGTTTAACAACTTAAAAAAGCAAATGCCTTGGAAAATTTTATCTTACCATCTCTTTTCCCATTCCTCAAAACTCCCCCAAAGGCTGATACCAATCCAGTTGGGAGAATTGTGGATAGGGAAAGCATTTTTTGAGGGACTCAAAATTGAGGTCAGTCCTGATCCAAGGTCACTTATAATTCAGGGCAATTCCGGGAGTTGCAACCCATTCCATTAGACTTCAACTCCGTTCAGAATCTGAGCAGTGTGGCGTCTATTCCTGTCTGCCCAGAATTTCCCCTCCTCTTCTCTTGAAGAAGGACTCCCGCCCTCCCCGCAACCACTTGGTCCTGGTGGGGCCTGACAAATACTGATCTCAGCTTTGGGCCAGTGACACATGCAAGGACCATTGTAGTCCTTCAGGATTTTTCAAACTGGAAAAAAAGGAAGTATTGACTGTCTCCTCTGTGAGAGGAGTGGCAAGTGGGAGAGGTGAGTCTGGAGGGAACTCTAGACCTCTCAACCCACAGAGTCCCAAGAAAGAGACAGGGGTAGGGAATCCTATTGACACTTGACTTCCTGCTTTCAGACATCCTTGAAACCAACTGTGCCCTGCCCTTCCTCGGTTTATGACAGCCTCCAATCCCCCTTTTTGTTTATTTTGCTTTGGACTAGATTTCTGTCACCTGCAACCAAAAGAGTCCTGATAAACACAACACTTCTAATCTATGTGGAACACTCAAGAACCACTTTGTTCCCTCACCCAGAGTCTAATAAGACTACAACGGCCCCTAGTACCTCCAGCTGGCTATTAAGCTGTTGTCTCTCTCCTCACACCTGCTTCCTACATCTGTGTGATGCTGAGCCCGAGTCTCTGAAACATGCACTCATCTTTGGTCACATGGTCAAATATTGAACGTCACAGCTTACTTGAATGGAATAATGCTGTCTCGCCCTACCTCCTATAAAAGTAAGAAATAAAAATGTTGTGCTGGATGAAATTCAAATATAAATGTATATCTATATAGACACATATACATATATATATATCCATTTAAAAATATATTTTAAGTCTAAAAACTCAGCTGAAGAGGGAGATTGTTTTTTCACTGAAGCTGTGTTAAGATATAACACAAAGCTGAGGAGGAAATCAGTCAAGCACACTAATATGAGTAAAGAACAGCCTTCGTGAAAACTTGCCAATTACACGAAGCATACTTTCTGGGAATGGCACCAAGATATTAGTGAATAGCAGTTCACATTTTAAAACAAAGAGAATTGTTGTTAGGGATACAGTACTAATATATTTACCCCGTGTCTCCAGAGCCCAAGTGACCTAAGTCCACAGCCTTTGTTTCTCCAGTTCATGTTGTCATCTTCTCAATACAATTCTGTTTAAGGAGGTGGGGGGGAGGACATTCACCCAGGCATTACACAATATTCAAAAGTATAACTAGGGATATGTAATAATAGGGCAATTCAAGGAATTAGTTGTCAAGTTTCTAAAGGGGCTTTCATGCACAAAAAAGTGTAGTATAACTATAACATGCTAAGCCATATTTTTAAAAAGCATTAATTCATTTTCCAAAAACTAATTGAACTCCCTCTGTGTGCTGGGTGTTATGTTAGGTACTGAACATCAATGGTGAGTGGGGAAATAGTTCCTGCTTTGGTTATATTCTCAGGGTTGTACCAAAACAGGTTTAAAATATAATTGTGTGTGGGAAATAGAGTGTATGCCCATGTTGCCACTTTGTTTCCCTCTCTTTCCCATATTTGAGGCATCTGTAGCCATGCACCGCTGTGGGGAGCCTCTGTGGAGAGCTCAAACCATTATCTCCCTTAGGCTTCTGACACAAACAGCACATTAGCAGGTCTGGGCGTGTCAGAAGTGAAACTGCAAAGCAATTTCAAGACCCAGAGAAAAAAAGAGGTCGAGAATGATGAGCAAGGGCAATAAAAGTTCCTGGCAGTCCCAGGGAAATGGTAGCTTGGGGAGCTTTAGGAGATCTGTTTCTCGAACTCATCTTTCTGAGCCACCACCCAGACACCAGGTTCCATATGCTCCTGATTTTCTTCTGCCTCAATGACTCCCCTGTGGTAGACCCTTCCTCCTCCTCCTCTTCAAATTCTTCTCTTTTACCTATGATGACTCCCTAAGTGATTGCATCCAATCAGAAGCAGTCACTGTACCTAGAAAGGGACAGCTGTGTGAAGACCTGATACTCTGGTGTGAATATGATTTGTCCCTTCCAAAACTCATGCTGACATTTGGTTGCCATTTTGGTAATATTGGGAGGTGGGGCCTTGAAAAGGTCATGCCCACTTGCCTTCCCAATTTCTGCCATGAGTTGAAGCAGTATGTGGCCCTCACCAGAAGCTGACCAAATATGGCCTCCCAATCTTGGACTTCCCAGTCTCCAGAATCATGAACTAAATAAACCTCCTTTCTTTGTATATTATTCAGTCTCAGGTCTTCTGTTACAGCAAGAGAATAGGGACGAAGAGACCTATCTGAAAGAACCTGTGGCTTTTGATCAAAGGACAGAGGCAACTGAGGGGAAACTGCAGGGAAGGAGACAGGGGAATAAAAAATTCCCCTTGTTCTCCTCCCTTCTTCTGACCTGCTGCTAAGCTGGCCAAATCCACTAGAAACCAGAGCATTGGTGTCTATTGAGTTAATCCATACAGGCCAGGCTGATTGGAGGCAGAGAGCAGGACAGAGAGGCATGAAGAGGGACCTCGCAGCCTACAAACATACACTGCATGCTACATATGCTAGAGACTCTTATCTTCCAAGGTGAATCAGAATGGCCCACTTGCACCTCTCGACCTGAATTCTCAATTGATTGTCCCATCCCCCTGCCTGGCCCCCTATTCCCTTCCTCTCTAACTCCCCTCCCAGCTTGTTTTAGTCAGCTATTTTGCTGCTGTGACTAAAGGACCCAACCAGCATAATAATAGAGGAGGAAAAGTTTATTTGAGGGCTCATGGGTTTCAGAGGTCTTAGTCCATAGCAAGGGCTCCACTCCTTGGGGCTCAAGGTGAGGTTGAACATCATGGCATAAGAATGCGGCAGAGGAAAGCAGCTCACTTAGTTATCAGAAAGCAGAGAGAGAGAAAGAGACTACTTGCCAGATACAAATATATACCCCAAAGCCATGCCCCAATTCCCACCCGCTCCAGCCACACCCTACCACTTCAATTACCACTCAGTTAATCCCTATCAGGGAATTAATTCACGATTGGGTTAAGACTCTCCCAACCCAATCACTTCTCCTCTGAACCTTTTCACATTGTGTTACACACAAGCTTTTGGAAAACACCTCACATCCAAACCATAACACAGTTTCACCACCATTCACTCAGTTACACATGCCCAAACTTAGTTTTATCCCTGAATCCTTTCTTTCTTTTACACTCAACCTATGACCACGTTATGTCAGTTCAATTTTTAAAAGATGTCCAGAATCCAGATTCTTCCCACCACCATTGCTCCCACCTCATCTGTGCCATTTCATTTCTTGTTTGTCTGATTGCAACAGACTCTTAGCCGTCCTAGTGCTGCCCCACTAGGTGTTCACAGCCTCCAGAATGACCCTTCTTCAGGCATTCTCTATTCTTTTACTCGGTTATAATTTTCATCTCAGCAACTACTCCATATAATGCCTATTATATGTTTATACATTTGTTTATTATTATTCCCCTAAAATGCAGGTTCAATGAGGGCAGGAATCTTCTTATCTACTGAGTTGTCCCTTCAGTCAAACAGACTACGGGTTGAATGAAAACAATGAATAATACCTCTTCAAAAAGTACTGTCATGAAGATGAGACAAGATGTGACTTGTCTAAGCCACAGACTGGGAAAAAAATACTTGCCAAATATATGTTTGAGAAAGGACTGTTGTTCAAAATATACAAAGAACTCTTAAAACTTAATAATAAGAAAAAAAAACAATTTTTAAAATGGTCAAAGACCTAAACGTACACCTCAATAAAAAAGACACACGGATGGCAAATAAGCATATTAAAAGATACTCCACGTCACATGTCATTAGGGAAATGCAAATTAAAATAAATATCAGCACACACCTCTTAGAATGGCCAAAATTCAAAACACTGACAACATCAACTGTAGACAAGAATGAGATCCATGGGAACTCTCATTTATTCTGGTGGGAACACAAAATGGTACAGCCACTTTGGAAAGCAGTTTGGCAGTTTCTTACAAAACTAAACATACTCTTACCATATGATCCAGCAGTTGTACTCCTTGGTGTTTACCCAAATGAGTGGAAACCTTATGTCCAAAAATGTGCACATGGATGTTTATAGCGGCTTTACTCATAATTGCCAAAACTTGAAAGCAATTAAGATGTCCTTCAGTAGGTGAATGAATAAATAGACTGTGGTACATTCAGACAATGGAATATTGTACAGTGCTAAAAAAAAATGAACTCTTGAACCATGAAAAGGCATGAAGGAACTTTGAAGGCAAATTGCTAAGTGAAAAGAGCCAATCTGAAAAGTCTCCACTCTGCTCTATTCCAACTATGTGACGTTATGGGAAATGGAAAGCTATGGGGATGGTAAGAAGTCAATAGGTGCTGGGGGATTATAAGGAAGGAGGGATGAACAGGGCAGCACAACTACTCTATGTTACTTTGCAAAGGTGGGTACAAATGACCACATGTTTATCCAAACCCACAGCAGGTACAACACCGCAAGCCAACCCCCGTGTAAGCTATGGATTTTAACTTTGATGTAGGTTCATCGACTAGCAAATACATTACTCTGGCACAGGATTTATATAGCTGGGAAGGCTGTACACAGATAGGGGCAAGGGACATGGGAACTTTTTGTACTTCCACCCAGTTTTACTGTGAAACTAAAATTGCTTTAAAAAAAAAAGTCTATTAAAAAAAAACAATATGTATGGAGACTCTAGAGGAAGAAAAGGAACCACAAATTTAGAAAAATTGATCCACTAAACTCGGAAAGGCATCAGATCCTGAAAAGTCCTGATTTGTTCCTCTTCTAGGAAGGCAATTGGGGGTGGGGATGGGAAGGTTCTGCTTCTACAAACACCACCGAGAAGGTCTCCAATTAGCCTATCTTGGGTTAAGATCTACTTCCTCACATACTCAAGAGAATGGGCTGCTTCATAGGAGGAGTCTGATTCACCCATCAGGAGCTGGACTCATCTTCAGCCAGTGGACACTAAGAGGACCCTGGGTACTTCCCAGCCGCCCAGCTATCTGGCTGGTCACCAAGTACCCTAGACTTCCCCTCTCCTCCAGCTGCTAAAGGGGTAAGACCAGGCCCAGCAACTGCTGCTTTGCTTTGATGGCTGATATGTAATTTAATCATCTGAGTCACACCATAACACTTATTAAATATTTTGTTCAAAGCCGGCTTCATGAGTGTGCAAACTGTTTAGTCACACAGGTTTTGCACTGAGTTTATTACTTGGCTGTCACTGTTTAAAAAATTTTTAATAAATTTTGAAAAAGTCCATGCATTTCCACTCTGCACAGGGTCTCACAAATTGTGCAGCCCTTCCTTTTTGTGCCTATCGTCCCTGGAGGTGGGGTATTGTGGTTACATGGCTAAAGAAGAGGGAAAGTAATCACTGGACACAGTAATGCTATGTATCACTGCTAACTGAAGGGAATATGTGCGGTTATACTTTTTAATCTGAAGGGTGAATGAAGACCCCAGCACGGTTCAAGGGAGGAGGTTCTTAGAAGTAATAAGTGCTAATACCAGGCTCAAATATATTTTCAAGTTAGTGAAGAATGCTCACAAAATGGAAGCTTCCTTGTGCTCACTTTAAGCCATTTAGTGTCTGCCTGAGTCGAAATCCTCAGAATTATCTATAATGCATGGAGTCTGTGCTCTCAGCAGTGTTTTTCCTCTTTTTTTGACGTCAGTTGCCATTTGTAAGGGTTGCCAAGGTAATGACCAGACACATCTAAAGACAAGCCTACAAGAAAGGACAACATACTTATTTTTTCTCTTTTAGCATCAAATATACAGTATTTAAAATTCATGACACATTCAGTTTGATGAAAGTCTACTTCACAGAGAAACAAATTTCACAGTGCAGAAAAGAACTCCCCCACCTTTGTCTTTACAGCTCTGCTTTTAATGACGGCAGTTGTTCACGAACACTATATAGACTTTTTACATACCACAAATTTTTTTGTGAAGAAAAATATGAGGAGGTTTTAGGTATAGTTCATAAAATAATTTTGGTAAAGTCATTAGGAATATCTAATTTACCTTAAAGGCAGGCACAGAAAAAATTTGGACCTGTTCAAGAAAGGGATAGAGTTGTCCTTTGGCATTCATGGGCAGTTGGTTCCAGATCCAATGAGCTTACCAAAATTCTGGGATGCTCAAGCCCTTATATAAAATGGCATAGCATTTGCATATAACCTAAGCACATTCTCCTGTATTCTCTCAATCATCCCGATAATACTTAAAATACTTAGTACAATGCAAGTGTTGTATAAGTAGTTGTTATTTTGTGTTATGTATGGAATAAAGACAAGAAAAAAGGCCATACATGTTTAGTACAGGAACAATTTTTTAAAAAATCATTTTGATCCATGGTTGAATTCATGGGGGCAGAACCCACAGACATGGAAGGATGACTGTATTTCATGTTCCTTGGAAAGTATGTGGTTTTAAAAAAATACATTAAGATATGGGATTTTCAATCAATGGTTAGTTGATATTAACAATTCTATCTAGAAAGAGCTATGACATCACATCAGTTCTAAGTTTTGCTAGCTATTGTTTTTATAGTACTGGGGATGAAACCCGGGTGCTACATTCCCAACCTTTTTTTTTTTTATTTTGTACTTTATTTAGAGACAGGGACTTGCTGAGTTGCTTTGGGCCTCACTAAGTTGCTGAGACTACCTTTGAACTCACAATCCTCTTGCCTCGGTCTCCTGAGCTGCTGGGATTCCAGGAGTGCACCACCATGCCTGGCCATTCCTAGCCCTTTTATTTTTTATTCTGAGACAGAGTCCTGCTAAATTGCTGAGACTAGTCTTGAATTTTTGATCCTCAGCCTCCTGAGTAACTGGAGGAATAAAATATTCATATAACTTTATGCATTTAACAAATATGTTTCTATCTGTGGGATCAAGAAATAATCCATGATGGATTGAGGAGGAATTCCATCACAGTTCAGTTGAATTTCATTATACTTTAATGAACTTTAATTAGAAAATTAAGTTCTCACATTCACTTTTTTAAAAAATTTATTTTCTTTCTTTATTTTTGTTTTTTTGTACTGGTAATAGAATCCAGGTGTGCTTAACCACTGAGCCATTTGAAGCCCTTTTTATATCTTTAAATTTTGAGACAGGATCTTGCTATGTTGCTGAGGGCCTTGATAAATTGCTGAGGATGGCTGTGAGCTTGCAATTCTCCTTCCTTAGCCTTCCAAGTCACTGAGATTATAGATGGGTGCCACTGCTCCTGGCCACTTTTTTTTAAAATGGTGCTGGGGATTGAAACCATAGACTCTTGCATGCTAGGCAAGCTCACTACCACTGAGCTACACTTTTAGCCCTAGATATTTTGGTTTTGTTGCCAGCTTTTTAATTTCCAAATAAATACTTACTATTGTATACTCTTAAATATGTATATTTTTGGCATTATGAAAATTTATTTATTTACTTTTTAAATGAAACTCAAAACATTAAACAAAGTTGTTTTCTATGGAAATTCCCTGTAAGACAAAGAAATCTTTTGTGTTTGAACAAACATTCAAAAAAATATTTTATGTGGTATACAGGGATATTTTGTTGTGAGAGATGCTTGTCTTCTATGATGCTATGACCTACAAAGGGTCAGCAATATACCTGCCCTGAAATATCCTGTTTCTTTTAATAATCCATTGTGAATTTGATAATCAGATATATCCAAATATTTTTTACCCCAATTCTATTTTCATTCTGAACCATTTCTTTGGCCAAATGTTCAATAAACTCTGCCAAATGTGTAAGATTATGGCATACCTCATTTTTATGCACCTTAAAACCATCATATTCAGGGGTAAAATCATGTTCCAATCTTTTGATGTAGAGTTTGTTGGGAACTTCTGGGTTCACTCACCTAGTATACTCCTTTCCTGACCTGGTAGGATTGGATCATTCCTCCCTCCTATATTTCCAACAGGGGCTTGGTTTTCAGAATCCAAACCATCCTTGGCCATTCTCTTTCCTTTAATTTCTTTGGAATTTCTATTTTAGAACTTCTCCATTTTGGTTATGTCTTCTTTGAGAGTAATCAGCATTGCATTTGAATATGCAAATATATTTTAATTTGATCCTTAAAACTGAAATGGATTAATATATATTGAAAGATAACATTTTCATGGGATATAGAAATTGCTGGTGTAGGAAATGGACAGGGCAGGAGAAAATTGCAATTTGAAATACCCATGAATTAGTTTTTTGGGTTTTTTTTTTTTTTTCAAATTTTCTGAAACTCTCTTTTGCTTGAATTTTGAGGATAAGAAACATCTATTGACAAACCCCTATGGGCAACTTAGGGCAACCAATCAGTTGACCTTTTTTTTAATACCTGGAACTGCCCTGAGGATTTGTTCCATCCTGTGATTGTCTCAAGTATCAATTTCAGAGACCATGTGAAAAACCATGTGACCTTCTGAATGCAGGCCAATCCATCCCTGCCTGAGCTCCCATTCCTCTCAGATGCTTGGGCTCTCTGCTCTTTTTTTCTGGTTTTCCTTATTGTGACTTTCTCAGACTCCCTTTCTGGCTTCATTAGTACCAACTCTGTACTTCCATAGTCCACCTCACTTTGCAGGAATCTGGGGGACTCTGCTCTCACTAAAAGAGTTTCTCACCTCTAGCATCAGCCTCAGTATCCCACCTGGTTCACTTTCCCCCTCCTTTTTCAGACTTCTTAGCAAAGGAAAGGATTAGACTTAAAAGGGAGAGGTGGAGCTACTCATCAAAGTTCACAGAACACTAATCCTGGAAGGAGGTCTTGCTGAGAACTGTGCATTCTTGAGCAAATGGCTAACAATTCTGAATTTCTTTGCTTCTCAGTAAAATAGAGATAATAGTGTTCATTTCACTGGATTATGGAGGGGTTAAAAAAGACCATGTACAGACTCCTGGAAGACTTTTTTAAAAAAATCAGAGTTATTTTTACTTAGAGAATATTTCTGAATTAGTGTGTGTAACATTTTTCACACTTGAGTGCAAGTCTGAGCCTAGGGTTAAAAGCAACAATAAAACAGCAAGAAATAAATCAGTTTGGTTCATGGAAACTTAAAGTAAAAACGAAGAAATGGACCATAGTGATTCTATGTAAGGTTTTCATTTTTATGTACATGAATTCAACTAATATGTGTGACAAGCATTAAAAGGGCCATATTGACCATTGCAGTAAGAAACCCTTGACTCTGTCTGGAAGAGTCACACCCCTGACCTCAGTTATTTGCAGAGGCAGCAAGGCAAAGAGGAAAACTTATACACTACTGAGCTAGCCAGGGTTGAAAACCAGTGACTTGTGGATCATAAGAACTGCAAACTTGGGCTGGGGGTGTGGCTCAGTGGTAGAGTGCCTGCCTGGCATGTGTGAGGCCCTGGGTTCAATACTCAGCACCACTTATAAATAGAATTAAAAAGATCCACTAACAACTAAAAAATATTAAAAAAAAAAAAAAAAAAAGGAACTGCAAACTTATTTCTTTGGTCCACACAGGATTTTAAAAATCAAGACTATCTTACACAAAAATTCAGGTTGGTAGATTTTCTTGAAAAATTATACAACCCGGCAATGCTGGTCTATGATCAATGGATCTAAAATAGCCACTTTCAGCTTGTTTTTATAACCAAACCATTTGACCCATCTTCTAGAGCAACTAGGTCCTATAGAGATTTTAGATTTCAACTTCTCAACCAGATAGCCTTGGGTCCCAATCTCAGTTTTACCACTGACTAATCATTTTACCTTCAGCAGTCACCTGTTACCTGTTCAATGGGATTGCTAATACCATCTTTGCCTGTTATAAAGAATGGATTTTGGAAGGGCATAGATTGAACCAGCACATCTCAAAATGTGATTGACAAACCCCCATTGTCAGTATTACCTACAATTGTGCTTCTAGAATTTACTGTGCATGTGGATCACCTGGGTATTCTGCAGACTGTGCTCTTTTAAAGTCATAAGGCTGGTCATCCAATATGATAGTCACTATTACATGTGACTATGTAAACTACATAAAGTTCAGTCCCTCAGTCCCTCTGGCAGTCACATATCAAGTTACCAAGAGCCACATGTGGTCTCCCTGGACAGGCGATTTCCATTATCGCAGGAAGTTCTGTTAGTGCTGCATCTGATATGGTCTTGGTCCATTCAAGTTTCTATCACCACATAGCATAGTCTGGGTGACTTATAAACAATAGAAACTTATATCTTACAACTCTGGAGGCTGGGAAGTCTGAGATCAAGGTGCTGGCAGAAGCAGTATCTGGCCAACTTTTCTGGTACATAGAAGATACTTTCTCACTGTGTCTTCATATAGTAAAAAGGGAAAAGCGGTTTTCTGGGGCCCCTCTTAGACGGGGACTAATCTCAGTTGTGAAGGCTCTGCCTTCATAACCAAATCACTTGCCAAAGGCCTCACCTCCAAATACCATCACATTGGTGATGAGGTTTCAACATATGATTTTGGGGAGGACACAAACATTCAGACTGCAGCTAACATTGCCTGCTAAGTCCACCTATGATCACCTGATTATCTGGGCACATAATTTTATTTGATCTACTATGTTTCATTGTTTAGGGTTTTAAGTGTTTAAAATTAGATGTGAACTCCTATAAGATTGATAAATTGCAAATTATTTTCATTCTATAAAGATGCAAGTGGTTTGTGTACAATAGAAAAGGACTCTAAAGACTTTGATTTTATTGTTCTGTAGGACATTGTGCTTCTCAAAATCTACCTGGGTATTCTGCAGACAGTATTCTTTCAAAGCCATTTCAGTTCTCTAATGAGAATGTTCATGAGAATGCATTTCTATCCAGTACTCTTTTCTTCCACTGGTGAAATGTGTATACACACACACACACACACACACACACACACACATGACCTATCCTCCTCTTTGAACCAGCTGTTTCTCTCATATATGAGGTAAGTAAATCATAGATCTTTACTATGTATTTACATGAAAATTATTCTTTCTTACTTTTTCAAAATTATTATTTCTAACTTTTGCAAGTTGAAGAGTTTAAGTGGTTAAACTATTTAACTTGAAAATCCTCATTTTGCTTATTTGTAAAAAGAGAAAAAATTCCTAAACCAGAGACTTTCTTTATAGAGTTCTTGAAAATTAAATAAAATAATGAACAGAAAATGTTTAACGCAGTTCCCGGCATATAAAAATTGTTAAATAAACGTTAAACATTTTAGACATTATTATTTAAGAAAGCTTTCTCAACTATATTTCCAGGTGGCTAAGCCACGCAGTTCCTACTTTTGTACAAACCCATTCAAATGTTGGAAATTTCAACTGTATTCTGGGCACAACGCCTGTATCTCTCAACCTTGGCTTCCCTCTATCTGTATTCAACACATTTTCATCCTTTCTGGAGCAATAGGAAAAGTTTTCTGTCCAATAGCTGGCTTCAAAATGTGACAGAAAGTCTTCCAGGCTGAGAACAACTAAGAATCTTCCTTCTGGCACTCTGCTTGCCTCTCCCTCCCCCTTCCTCTGGGCTCCTTCCTGCCAGCAGAAGTCATTGACTCCATACTTCCGGCCTTGCACTAGGCACTCCCTCCAGCTGCAGCCTGCTTTCCCTGGAGGTTTAACTGTTTAATTACTAAAGAACCTTTTTCCAGAACAATGAATAAACTTACAACATGCTTATCCTCTGGGTTGGAGAAGTGTTCACACACACACACACACACACACACACACACCTCCCCTTTCTCTTAATGTTCCTTATGCATTCTACAAAAGTGCATTTGACTGTTCAGATATAGGAACTAATCTTTGTTGTTGTTAATTCTGGAAATGGTGCCAAATTTTTTTCCATAGCTCAGAACTATTTATTGAGGATTTTCTATGTGTTTAACACTGAAGTTATTTATCACCAAAGGAACTAACTGATGAGAAAAAGAGAGAGGAAAAAAATCTGTTCTGTTTTCCAGAGTTTATACAACCAGTTGAAAAAAGAACTCAAATCTACAGTATAATTTGACAGAATCTTGGCACTGAAGCACAGTTCAGATTTTTGCAATAAAGATAACAAAGGCAGTGCTGAGTTGGAAAGAAAACGAAATAGAGATGTCCAAAAGAGAGGTGAGCTTTATAGGGTATCCCTCTGGGGTTCAAGGGGTGTCCCTCAGTCTCTGAGTCCAGAAACTCCTTTTTTTGCTTAGCCATCAGAATCTTGTGAGGAATATTTGGTCAGATATCTGCAAGTTTGAGTGCCATATGTTTTACCTTCAGCTGTGGTGGGGTAAAGAGAGGCACAGAATGCCTGGTGTTTGGATATGAGCCTGAAACCAAATGCTCACATCCTGCCTTTGACTCACATCACACGTGGCATGGAATTTCATCACAAAATTCATTTTCCATTGAAATTTTGGGTCACATCTAAAAATAAATGGTTATACTTCCTGTTAGCATTTTAATAATAAGGACGAATGTCTAAGCAAATTAGGTCAATCCTAGTTCTGTATTTTCTGTCTTTAAAACCTGACCCAAGTTATTTCACTTTCCTGTGCCTCCTTTCCTTATCTGTGAAGCAGAGATGATATAACTACCGTTTAGGGTTGTTGTGAGTATTCAATGACTATAACATGAAAAACACTTAGACTGACATCCGATATATTGTAGCTGCTCAGAGTAAGCAGCTGTGCTAATTTCATTGTTTTATTTTTGTTATTAAGCCTTCTCACTGAAATCACTGAGGGTGGGATTGTGACTTTTGAATATTTGTACAAAAGTGAGCATACCACAAATATGAAGGAGTATTCAATATCAGGCTGTCAAATTAATTTAAAAACATAGCAATAGAACCAGTCTCACTTCTTTAGATAGAGAACCAAAGAGCACAAAGAGTGAGAGCAATCTCATCATTTTAAGATGTGACCTTTCTAAAACACACCCTTTAGTAATAGCAAAGAAATGTTTTAAACCAAATGATAAGCTCTGTGCCATGACAGTCAGTGTGCTACAGACAGGGTGGTTTAAACAACATATGCTTTGTAACATCAATCTTCTTCCTCCCACCTACCTCTTTTTAAAACTGAGGTTTTAATATTCTTGCTTATTGGAGAAATTATGTTTCCAAGATGGTGGTGTGCACCTATGGTTCCAGCTACTTAGGAGGAATTCCAGAAAATAAAAAATGAAAGCCTTCTGAAATTGTACTTCTCCAAAATTCAATGTTTATTCTTCCTCATCTCTCAACTCTTTCCAGCTCTACCTGGTTATGAGTAGTATGCAGCAAACATCTCACTCACTCATGCTACACATTTTTCAAGCATCTATGTAGAATAAGGCACTGTGCTGGGGAAGGATCATGGCAATGACAGGGATGACTCAGAACCAGTTGGCACCCTAGGAATTCATGGAGGAGCTGAGGATGGACTGATATAAAATGGAGCAAATGAAAAGTGATGAAAGAGATATGCTGCTACAGAGCTGCTGAGAAGAACAACCTTCCCCTAGAACAGCCTTTCTAGGGGAAGCTGCATTTAGCCTGGATTCTGAGATACAGGTAGGTTGTTGACATATAGACACCAGGAAAGGAAGTGTAGAGGCAGAATGAGTGCAAAGAGGATTACACCTTGAGCAAAACAATGTCTGATGAATTTTATTTAAAACACAGAAAGAGGCTCTAGAAACATCTGAAATTTTATTTTTTCATAGTTCTGGAGGCAGGAAGACCAAGACTGCAGTGCCAGCAGGGTTAGTTTCTGGTGAGTCCTCTCTCCACATGGGCAGGAGAGTAAAGGAGGATTTTGGAGGTAACTGCAGAGGTATGTACATACACAGAGGTGCTCATCCTAAAAAAATTAATTATAATATTTGTGGGCTTATTTGATTATTTAAACCATGTATATATATACCTGATGAAAATGAAAACTTTTTAAAAATTCCACATGATAGATGACTTATGCTTTCTCAGTTACTGAAAAAAAATAAGTGTACATAATACAGTCCAGTTGAACATATAACTTTTGTCATATATTAAGCCTGTTACTTACCTCTAATTTTCTTCACCACCAGACAGAATTTTATCACAAGTAGAAGAGAGACCACTGGTGCAGAGGAAGGGGATATGTGGGGTGGAGGACGAAAGGGTGAAAGGGATGGTCCTGGGAGTGAAACTGATCAAATTATGTTATATGCATGTACTCTTATGCCACAATGAAACTCAGCAGTTGCCTAATTAATCAGGAAAGATATCAGAAGAAAATTGGGATTATTCTGGAAATTAAAAACCAAAATATTTCAGTGAAAATTAGCAGAAGATAATTTTTAGTGAATGATAACATGGTTAAAAAAAAGAAAAGAAGATAAAAATCTATTTCAAATCATACCTTCAGGCACTTATGAATGCCTTAGGACTATCTACACAAAGCTCAATTCACACACTTACACACACACATGCACACACATGCATTCATACATACACACTCCTACTAAGAAAAGTTATAGGTATTTATGCTTATTACACTTGATGCATATGTGTAGAATCTAAAACTATTATGCTTCTTTTATTCTTCTTTGAACACAAAGTAGAAAGGAATTCCAAGGAAATATGAAGTGTGCTTTCCCAGCGTCCACTCCTGCCATAGAACACAGTGAGTGTTGTCCTCTGGGAGAGAAGCAAGCCATTTAAATTCAGAGAACAGATTCTCAACACTAGCAGCTATTTTTAGCTTAAGCCGTAGCTTAATTTGGAAACCAAGCAGTTGAGGTCTTGCCTTTTTTTTTGGATTGACTTTTTTTTAATGGCAGTAGATAGCTATACATATGGAAAAGTGTTCTCCAAATGTAGCATTTGAAACATTCTTAAAGAATATATCATCTTAAAGCTGGCCGAAAAAAAAGTGCTGTTGCTTTGGAAATTTTGTTGATCTGTAGACTATAGTTGTTTCAAAAATTCATGATATTTGGTCCTTTAAAAAAAGAGGAAGATGGTTTAATTGGTTTGCTCAACCTCAGTTTTGGAGGATATACCAACCTGCAAAGCTATTTGATAGAACAGCAACCTCGCTTAGAGTCAAGTGCCTAGTTTGGGAGGCCTGACCAAAATAAAGATGTGGAGAGTCTCTTGGTTCCAGGATGCTGGAATGCTCAGGCTCAGAAGGAGCGGGAGGAAAGAGAGGAGGGAAAGGGGAAATACTAAGGATTGATATTGACCAGATCATACTGTTATATTGTGTGTCACAAACCCCAGCATTGTGTCCAACTATAATGCACCAATAAAAATATGGGAAAAAACCCTCAGGAGTTGGGACAGCCATATGCCTATTCCAATAGCCATGATAACTTGGCTGCTACAATTCCTGTTCCTGACTATCCATCAGGATAGTCTAAATTCAAATTTAAAATAATTAAAATTAAATTAAATTAAAAACCATTTATTTAGTCACACCAGGCACATTTCAAGTGCATAGCTGACTACAGCTGAGGTGTAGCACCTTACCATTATCACAGAAAATTCTATTGGACAGCACAGCACTGGTCTATACCAATGACAAAATAACACCAGGCAGTGTTGTGAACAGCCCAGGCAGGATATCAAGAGGCTTAGAATTTGGTTCTATCCCAGTCTCCACCTTTTTTTTTTTTTTTTTTGGGCAAACAATTATCTAGTGCTTAGTATGTTCTAAGTACTATTTTAAGCACTAGATCGTCATACTTCACCATCTGAGCTACTACAATTGTACCCATTTTCCAGATAAGGAGACGGAAGCAGAGATGTTAAAGAACTTATCAAATTATTGAGCAACAGCACTAGGAATATAAAACCAAACATCTTGAGAGTCAGTGGTCTTAATGACTGCTTAATGTGGCCTCTCTGAAAACCCATGTTATTTGGGAAATTTTTTTACTATTATATTCATCAGTCAACTGAAGAAAGCAACTGGATTTCATCTAAGGCCATTTCCACTGCCAATAGTCCTAGCTTCATTCTCTTTCGTGGTTCGTATTTAGTGCCTACTCCAGGTAGAGAATACTAGATGCTGGATAGGCATAGATGAACAAAGCAGACGTGATCCCTGCCCTTATATCTAGAGAAGGCGGCATTCGACAAGCAGATGAACACAATGAACATCGCCATGGGGAGCACTGTGGAAAAAGAATGGTTCTGGGGACTGAGAGTATTCAATGAGATTTGACCCAGAGAGGACAGCCATGGCTCCTTTGAGCAGATGGAACTTGAGAGGAGGGAGGTCAGGAAAGTCTCCACCCACCAGCTGCTGCCACCCAGCAAGGGGTCAGCCGTACCCACTTGCCCCCAGGGTGGTAGATTTACCATCTGTCCCTGTTGGGTTGAGGTTGCAAGTGATCAGGACCACAGAGAAGCAAAACTTGCCTCTTCCCAGGCCACTCTTTTCCCTGGTTTGCCCAGATTCATATCGCCTGGGCAACCAGCATATATGCCTACGTCAGAGTTAAAAATGGAATGTAGGAGAACATCTGTAACAGATCAAATTTAATTTGGGTCTCAGCCTGCCTATAGCGCACACACAGGGGCGCGTTGTGCACATGCCTGAGTCAGTATTGTCAGTAACATGAGTAGCGAGGTGAATGCATGTGGAGACTCAGCAAGTGAACTGAAGCAGCAAAATTCAGGTTAGAGATTTGCTTCATGGCTTCTGGTTATAGAGAATTTGCTTCAGGAAGAAGGACTGATTCTCTACTCTATGAGAAATGTATTAAAACAATTTAAAAGGAAGGGGAAAAAAAGAGTTAATAGGAAACCCAATCTGAAGAGGATTCTTTTCCTCCTTCCACTCTTCTGCTGTGGGTTTTCCTTAAAGCTTGGGCCTTAGTCTCTTTCTCTCTAAAGAACTTATTCTATTTCATGGTTTTCATGGGTTCATCAGTAAGTGGTACCAATGTAAACAGGAGGCCATTAGGGAATGATCCTACTGTGGCCTTGAACCTGGATACTAGGATGCTTCTGAAAGTTAACCACTGGGTAAGTGCAGCAGTTCAACAGAGGGACTGATCCAACAGAAAAACCTTAAAACCAGGAGTGTGAACTCAGGACTTAGAGTGGCAAGACAGGTGACAGAAATGAGTGCTAGGCTGGGCAGGGTCCACGGTGAAACAGGGACCATGTGCAGTTAATTGGTTATCCAATTAATTTTTCTATTTTTCTTTTCTGTTTTAAAAGTCAGAGTTCTGCATTTTCATGTGAAAATGAACCAGTGTTGTGCACGAAGTGGTACAAACACAGTCTGCAGGGACAGATGTGATCTTTTGCTTGCTAAGACCTGATAGCCTTATCATCGCTAAAGAAAGAGGTTGCCTGGGAGGGAGGGTGGCCAGACGAAAAGCACAGAGAAGGGAGGGCCTGCAAGTGAACAGAGGCTGCAAGTCTCTGGTGCTGCAGTTCCAGGTGAGCTGGCACAGGAATCCACTCCATGTGGCAGGTGCTCGCTGAGGTATCTGTGGGGATGTGTACTCTAGAGGATCGTGGCTTGATGACATCAGCCATGGGGTTACCCCTGCTAGCCCTCCTCACTCGGGCTGTGCTCACCACACTACTTCTGCTTTCAATTTGGCTGCTCAAGATATGTCTGCACACAGAGAATTTGACTATCCAGTTTATTTGATAGTTTTATTTTCCTTTCTAAAATAATAAAGAGGCATCCTGATTTTACAAATTAATTGCTTTTGGATAAACCAAGTGTGACCCCATATCCTCATTAATGATGATGATTTAATTCCTATATGATGATCTTACCAATATCTGTGGAAAAAGCAAGGTACAGTGTATGTGTATTTATAGACATGAAATTGTTCATTCCTCCAAGAATCCTTGGTTTCTTGAGTGGGAAATGGTATTTAAAGGCCACAATCTGTGCTGTCATTACTTCTAGGACTTTTCAGTGGACAGAGCTAGGAAATAAGTATTTCTGGAAATTTTTTTTTAAATCACAGGCTCATACTGATATTTCCAATTCAAATTTAACATTAAAGAATCTATGTATGTATATGGATATATAGAGTATGTAGATAGATACATAGACAGTGAGAAGGAGAGCTCTTGATCCCTAACGATATTAGCATAGTTGTTTATTTTCTCCTGCAAAATATAAAATAGTTTCAAAACAAGACTGATATTACTATTAACAACAGGACAATTTAATGCATCATGCTTATGGTTTCAGCTCTCTTTGTCCTTAGAATATATTCTACTGAGGATATATAGTCAAAATACTGTGTTAACAATGTCGTCATTATTTTCTCTATGTAGTTATATCACTACTTTGATATATATTTAAAAACAATGAAAAATTAACTATAGTTTGGGTTTTGAAGGTCACCCAAAGGCCCATGTGCTCGAGGTTCGGTTTCTAGAATGGTGCTCTTGGGCAGTGGTGTAATCTTTAAGAGGTGGGCCTGGTGGGAGGAGGGCCTAAAAGAGGCCTATGGGATCTCTGGCTCTTCTTCTCCCTCTCTTTTGGCCATGGGGTAAGAAGTTTTGCCTCACCATGTGTTCCTGCCATGATGTGCTGCCTTGCACCTCAAAATGACAGGGTCAACTGAACATGAACTGGAATCTCCAAAAGAGTGAGCAAAATAAACCTTTTCTCTTTATAAGTTGATTGTCCCAGGTATATCATTATAGTGATGGGAAGCTGCCTAACACAACATTATTTTCCATTTTTTAAATTATTAGGGATTACTTTTTATTTTCTATTTGTTTTTACCTTTTGGATGTGATAATATTAATGGGATAACCAAATCTGAACTATAAGGTACAATCTAGATGAGTCACTTCCATCTGCATTTTCGTTAGTTTTGGTTCAATTACTTTTCTCAAATATCAGCAGAGAACTATCTATTTTAACCCTATTCCCTTCTTACACAACCCTGAGAGGAAGGTTCGTTGTGGGAACCTCACACTCCACAATGGTCTGGCTGCTGCCACTTCAGTGAGGAATCACTATGCCCACATATCTCCCAAGCTGTTATATTTGCCATGGATCTGTGTGGGTGGGGGCATTGTGGTTATATAAGAAAGTGTCTGGATTTGTCTTTTTTCCATTTGGATACTTTCAGTTAAAATTCACTATGTATAAAGTCAGAGCATCAGCCTTCTCCTCACACTAACTCTGCCTGCAAACTTCCTTGTTTCTGCTCTCAGTGCCTCAATTCTCCTAACCACCCTGTATCAGTATTGGTCAATTGGACTTCTCCATTTCATTTGGTCTTTGTACCCTACCAATCAGCAAAACATGGGGTTATCCATTCAGTTAACATCACTTTTCTGTGTCAACTCTGTACCAAACATACAGTGAATAAAACATTATCTGTGATCCCAAGAAGCAAAAATTGCAGTGGAAAGAAACAAGAACAATAATAACAACAAAAAAATGATCCCAGACTGGTACAAAGTGCTGTGATTGAGATAGGCATGAGATGGTTTGGAAAGACAAGGTGACTACAGAAAATCCTACTGAAGGAGATGATGCCTGAGCTGTATTTGCAGGGGAGGCTAGGATTAGATTTTAATCATGAGAAGAACAGGATTAAGATGGAGGCAAAGAGCACTCCAGGCAGAGGGGGTGCAGAGGTAAATGAGAGCAGGATGTGTTCCAGGGACTACAGTTTTCATCAGAAGAAGGGTAATTAGAGACCTGATAATGAGGAATTTTGTCTACTCACCATGATATGAACCAACCTTCCTTTCTTTCTTTCTTTCTTTCTTTCTTTCTTTCTTTCTTTCTTTCTTTCTTTCTTTCTTT
>JAJEJO010050467.1:802404-826684 GCA_020662805.1 Glaucomys volans
CTGGTTTTGGTATCAGGGTGATATTAGCTTCATAGAATGAGTTTGGAAGGGTTCCCTCCTCCTCTATTTCATGAAATACTTTGAGGAGTATTGGAATGAGCTCTTCTTTGAAGGTCTTGTAGAACTCGGCTGTGAATCCATCTGGTCCCGGACTTTTCTTTGTTGGTAGGCTTTTGATGACTTCCTCTATTTCATTGCTTGAAATTGATCTATTTAAGTTGTATATGTCCTCCAGATTCAGTTTGGGTGGCCCATATGCCTCTAGGAACCTGTCGATGTCTTCCAGGTTTTCTATTTTGTTGGAGTATAAATTTTCAAAGTAGCTTCTTATTATGTTTTGTATTTCAATTGTCTGTTGTAATATTTCCATTTCCATCACGAATTTTAGTAATTTGGAGTTTCTCTCTCCTTCTCTTTGTTAGCGTGGCTAAGGGTTTATCAATTTTGTTTATTTTTTCAAAGAACCAACTTTTTGTTTCGTCAATTTTTTGAATTGTTTCTTTTGTTTCAATTTCGTTGATTTCAGCTCTGATTTTGATTATTTCCTGTCTTCTACTACTTTTGGTGATGATCTGTTCCTCTTTTTCTAGGGCTTTGAGCTGTAATGTGAGGTCATTGATTTGTTGACTTTTCATTCTTTTATTAAATGCACTCTCTGCAATGAACTTTCCTCTTAGCACTGCTTTCATAGTATCCCAGAGATTTCGATATGTTGTATCTTTATTCTCGTTGACCTCTAAGAATCTTTTAATTTCCCCCCTAATGTCTTCTGTTATCCATGTATCATTCAATAGCATATTTTTTAATCTCCAGGTCTTGGAGTAGTTTCTGTTTCTAACTTTCTCATTGATGTCTAATTTCATTCCATTATGATCTGATAGTATACAAGGTAGTATCTCTATGTTTTTGTATTTGTTAAGAGTAGCTTTGTGGCATAACATATGGTCTATTTTAGAGAAGGACCCATGCGCTGCTGAGAAGAAAGTGTATTCGCTTTTTGATGGATGGAATATTCTATATATGTCCGTTAAGTCCAAATTAGCGATTGTGTCATTGAGTCCTATAGTTTCTTTATTCAATTTTTGTTTGGAAGATCTGTCCAACGGTGAGAGAGGAGTGTTAAAGTCTCCGAGTATTATTGTGTTTTGGTCTATTTGATTCCTGAAATTGAGAAGGATCTGATTGACATACATGGATGCGCCATTGTTTGGTGCATAAATATTTATGATTGTTATGTTTTGCTGATTTATGCTTCCTTTAAGCAGTATGAAATGTCCTTCTTTATCCCTTCTGACTATCTTTGGTTTGAAGTCTGCTTTGTCTGAAATGAGAATAGAAACCCCAGCTTTTTTACTCAGTCCGTGTGCATGGTATGCTTTTTCCCAACCTTTCACCTTTAGTCTGTGGGAATGTTTTTCTATGAGATGAGTCTCTTGAAGGCAGCATATTGTTGGGTCTTTCTTTTTAATCCAGTCTGCCAGTCTATGTCTTTTGATTGATGAGTTTAGGCCATTTACATTCAGGGTTATTATTGAGATATGACTTGTATTTCCTGCCATTTTAGCTTTTTTAGGGTTTTTTAGCTTTAGGGTTTTTGTTTCTCCTTTGATTGACTCTTTCTTTAGGGTAGTTCCTCCCCATGGTGACCGAGATTGTTATTTTTCATTTCTTCCTCTTCAATATTTTGTTGAGAATGTTCTGTAGGGCAGGCTTTCTCTTTGTGAATTCTTTAAGCTTTTGTTTATCATGGAAGGATTTTATTTCGTCATCAAATCTGAAGGTAAGTTTTGCTGGGTATAAGATTCTTGGTTGGCATCCGTTTTCTTTCAGAGCTTGAAATATGTTGTTCCAGGCCCTTCTTGCTTTTAGGGTCTGGGCTGAGAAATCTGCTGATATACGTATCGGTTTCCCCCTGTAGGTAATCTGATTCTTTTCTCTTGCCGCCTTTAAAATTCTATCTTTGTTTTGTATGTTAGGCATTTTCATTATAATGTGCCTTGGTGTGGATCTGTTGTAATTCTGTGCATTTGGTGTCCTGTAAGCTTCTTGTACTTGATTTTCCATCTCATTCATCATATTAGGGAAATTTTCTGATAATATTTCCTTGAATAGATTATTCATACCCTTGATTTGTATCTCTGCACCTTCCTCAATCCCGATTACTCTTAAATTTGGTCTTTTCATGATGTCCCATATTTCTTGGAGGGTTCGTTCATGATTCCTAACCATCTTCTCTGTTTGTTCGACTTTGTTTTCAAGATTAAATATTTTGTCTTCATTGTCTGAGGTCCTGTCTTCCAAGTGATCTATTCTGTTAATTATGCTTTCTATTGAGTTTTTAACTTGGTTGATTGTTTCCTTCATTTCCTTGTTTCCTTCAAGGATTTCTGTTTGTTTTTTTCTCAGAACTTCTATCTCTTTATTGAAATGATTTTTTGCTTCCTGAAATTGCTCTATTAGCTGATTATTCATAGCCTGAATCTGCTCTCTCGTCACCTCATTCTCTTCTCAGATCATTTTAATTATGAACATTCTGAACTCCATTTCTGTCATTCCCTCTACCGTGCTGTCCTTGGGATCTCCTGATGCACCATCCAGGTTTGTTTGGGACACTTTCTTCCCGTGTCTTCCCATGCTGCTCCTATATCCTCCCCTCTAGTAGTGCAAATCAGAGGGATTGCAACTTCCCTGTAAAGACCCAGGGCGTCCCTGCAGATTTCCAGCAACTCACCAGATGTTTGAGAGGTGCTTGATCAAGTGGTGACCCAAGATAGCTGCTGTCTCACAACCTCCAGGTTGGGAATGATCAATGCTTCTGGGCAGAGGCAACCAGGAGATGCAGCACTGTGGCCCTGGAGCCGCAGCGCCGTGTCCCCGCGAAAGGGGTGGGCTTAGGTCCGAGGGCTCAGACAGCTCAAGATGGAGTCTCTCCGCCAGGGAAGCTGTAGAATGGCACCGACTGGGCCCAAATTCCCCGCTGGAGCCGGCAAGCAGCTCCACTCCCGGCCAAATCTCACCTGGAGCCGCAGCACCGTGTCCCCGCGTGAAGGGATGGGCTTAGGTCTGAGGGCTCGGACAGGTCAAGATAGAGTCTCTCCGCCAGGGAAGCTGTAGAATGGCGCCGACCGGGCCCAAATTCCCCGCTGGAGCCGGCAAGCAGCTCTGCTCCCGGCCAAATCTCACCCCAAATCCCACTTATTATAATGTGTGTGTGATCCTTTTAATGTGCTGCTGAATTCAGTTTGCTAGTATTTTATTGAGGAATTTATCAGTCTTCATCAGGAACATTGGCCTTTAGTTTTCTTTTCTTATAGTGTCTGTCTGGCTTTTGTATTGGGATAAGACTAGTCTCATAAAATGAATTTAGATTTATTTCTCTTCAATTTTTGGAAAGGTTTTGGTGATATTAGTATTCTTCTTCAAGTATTTGATAGAATTGACAAATGAAGGCATGAGGTCCTAGGCTTTTATTTGTGGAAAGAGTTTTGATTACTGACTCAATCTTCTTACTCATTGATCTATTCAGATTTCTATTTCTTCCTAATTCAGTTTTATTAAAAATATGTAACGGATACATAAAACATAAAACTGTACATATTAATAGGATAACATGTAAAGTTTTGGTACATGTATACATTGTACAATGTTCAAATCAGGTTAAATATGTCCATTTATCATTTATTTATGGTGAAAACTTCAAAAATTCTTTCTCCCAGTTTTTTGAAATATACAGTACATTACATTATCTATAATTATCCCACTGTGCAATATTACACCAGAACTTCTTACTGGTATTTAACTGTGACTTAGTATTCATTGACTAACCTTTCCCCATCCTCCTTCCCCAGCCTCTGGTAACCATCATTTTACTCAACTTTTACGTGATCAACTTTGTTGGCTTCCACAAATGAGATAATTCAGTCTTAGTAGGTTTTATGTTTCTAAAAATTTTTAAATTTTTTCTAACTTATCCAATTTATTGGTGCATAATTGTTCATTCTGGTCTCTTATGATCCTTTTGTATCTCTCTGGTATCTGTTGCAATGTCTCCTCTTTCATTTCCAATTTTATTTATTTGAGTCTTGACTTTTATTCTTAGCTAGCTAAATATTTGCTAATTTTACCTTTCAAAAAACCAATTCTAATTTCATTATTCTTTTCTGTTGTTTTTCTATTCTCAATTTCATTTATTTCTGCTCTGACCTTTGTTGTTTTCTTTCTTCTACTAACTTTGAGCTTAGTTTGTTCTCTTTTTCTAGTCTCTCAAGGTAAAAATTGGGTTATTTAAGATTTTTTTTCCTAAATGTATGTGTTTTTTGATATAACCTTCTCTCCTAGAATTGATTTTACTTCATCCCATAAGTTTTGCTATATTATTTCCATATTTCTCTCTCTCTCTCTCTCTCTCTCTCTCTCACACACACACACACACACACACACATACACACACTAAGGATTCAATGCAGAGCCCTGCACATTCTAAACACATGTTCAACCACTGAATTATATACCCAAGCAGCCAAAATATTTTTATTTTCCTTTTGAAAAGGAAAAGTTCGCTCTGAGTATGGTGTTTAATTTTCATGTTTGTGAGTTTCCCAGTTTTCTTCCTGTTATTGATTGATTTCTTTTTCTTGCTATTATGATTGGAAAAGATCTCATTATTATTTTCTCTCTTAAATATGCTAAGGCTTATTTTGTTGGAATAACATGAGCTATCCTGGAGACATAAACTTGAAAGGAATGTATGTTCTACTGCCATGGAATGGAATTTTTCTGCACATGTCTGTTAGTTCATTTGGTTTCAAGTAGAGTCCAAGTCTGATGTGTTTCTGTCTGGATGATCTATCCATTGTTGAAAGTGAAATATCAAAGTCCCTACTATTATTGTACTGATATCTATTTCTCTTCAGTTCTGTTAATATTTGCTTTGTAAATTTTGTTGTTCTGATGTTGGGTGCGTATATAATTGTTATATCATTTTGATGAATTGACCCCTTTATCATTATATAATAAACTTCTTTGTTTCTTGCTAGTTTTTGATGTTACATCTGTTTGTCTGATATAAAATTAACTCCTTCTTATCACTTTTTATTTCCACTTTTATGAAATACTTTTTTCCATGTCTTCAATTGCAACCTATATTTGTTCTTAAAGTTAAAGTGAGTTTATATGCAGTATATACTTAGGTCTTATTTTTTAACCCATTTATTCATTGTATGTCTTTTGATTGGAGAATTCAGTCCATTTGCATTTTGAGTGATTATTGTTAGGTAAGGATGTACTATTGGCATTTTTGTTGATTGTTTTGTGTTTCCTTTATTCTTTTCTTCTCTTTTTCTGTCTTCCTTTGTGATTTCATAATTTCTTGTAATGGTATGCTTCAATTCCTGTCTCTTTATGTCTTAGGTATCTAAGGTTTTTTTTTTTTAAGAATTTAAATTTATTTTTATTTATTTGTGTGTTTTTTTAAATGTGGTACTGAGGATTGAACCCAGTGCCTCACACACGCTAGGCAAGTGCTACCACTGAGCTACAATCTCAGCCCTCTACTGTAGGTTTTTGCTTTATGGTAACCATGAGGCTTACAGAAAATGTCTTACAGTTATAATAGTCTATTTTAAGCTGAAAATAGCTTCGATTACACACAAAAGCTTCCTACTTTAATCTCTCTCCTACAAATTTTGTGTTTTTTGATGTCACAATTTACTTCATTTAATATTATGAATCCCTTAACAAAATATTTCAGTTCTATTTAATCTTTATGAGTTTTTGTCTTGAGTTAAAAATAATTTATATATTATTATGGTTTTAGAACATTCCTGAATTTAAATGTACAGTACTTTTACAAGTGAATTTTATATTTTCATGTTTTTATGTAACTATCAGGGTCCTTTCATTTCAGTTTAACGAAATCCCTTCAGCATTTCTTATAAGGAAGATCTAGAGGTGATGAATTGCCTCAGCTTTTGTCTATCTAATAAAAATACACTTCTCCTTTATTGATGAAGGATAGATTTATTGGATAAAATATTCTTGCTTTGCTGTTTTTCTTTTAGCACTTTGAATACATCACCTCATTCTCTTCTGGCCTTCAAGGTTTCAACTGAAAAATCCACTGGTAGCATTATGAGAGATCCCGTATTGTGATGAGTCACTTTTCTCTTGTTGCTTCTGAAATTTTCTATTTGTCTTTTGATGATTTAATTATAATGTGGCCTTGTGAAGTTCTCTTTGGGCTGTTCTTGTGTGAGAAATTTTGAGCTTCATGAATCTGTTATCTATATCTCTCCCAAGAGTTGGAGAGTTTTCTGCTATTATTTGTTTAAATAAGTTTGCTTCCCTTTTCTCTCTTTTATTAGGGACTCACATAATTCATAAATTGTTTTGCTTAATGGTGTCCCATAAGTTCTATAGGTTTTCTTCATTCTTTCCTTCTTTTTTCTTCTTTTTCCTGAGACTGGATAGTTGCAAAAGATCTGGCTTTGAGTTCATAAATTCCTTCTTCTGCTTGATTAAGTCTGCTTTTGAAGCTCTCTATTGCATTGTTTATTTCATTCATTGTTTTCTTCAACTCTAGGTTTTCTGTTGGTTCCATTTTATGCATTCCATCTCATCATTGAATTTCTCATTTTGTTTATGTATTTTTCCTGATTTTCTTTTTAGTTGTCTATATCTGTTCTGTAGTATTTTACTGGGATTTCTTTTTTCCCATTGTTTACAGTTTTATTATAAAAGATATAACAAAGGAAACAGATAAAGTGATGCATAGGGTGAGGGATGTGGTGGGGGGTGAGGAGTATGGTTTCCAGCCCTCTCTGGGTTGCTGTCCTCTGCTATCTGGGGAACTGCTATGTTCACATATCCTGGAAGCTCTCTGAACATAACTTTTTTTTTTTTTTTAAAGTACTAGGGATTTAAGCCTTGGGGTACTCTACCACCAAGCTACCTTCCCAGGCCTTTTAAATTTTTTTTTATCTTGAGACAGTGTCTCGCTAAATTGCCCAGGCTGGCCTCAATCTTGCAATCCTCCTTCCTCAGCCTTCATGAGCTGAGATTACAGGTGTGTGACACTGCACCTGACTCTTGTTTTCCTCCCTTGAGGGTGTGGGGCAGGATGCCTCTGGAATGTGGGTCTTAAGACTCATTATTCCAATAGGTAGGTCAGAGAATTTCCTTTTCTTTGCGATGCTGGGAATTAATTCCAAGACCTCAAGTATGCTAGTGCTAGGCAAGTGCTTTACCACTGACCTACACACTCATACTCCCGAGAATACCTTTATGACCATATAAATGCAGAGGAAAATTAAAGGGAGTTAGAAGCCATAAAGAGTAGACATAAACATTGCATACACACACACACACCCATGTTTGGTGTGTGTATATATATGTGTGTGTGTGTGTGTGTGTGTGTGTATATATATATATATTTGATATGTGTATACATATATATATATCATATCACACAGATGTTATGTGAAACAGATGTTCTCTCATTTGGTGCTTTCACTAAAAATCTGTATATGAAATAATACGGACAAAAACCTACCACAGTAGCTGCCAAGAATAAAACCTCCAGGATGCTGTGAGATGCTAAACACTTGTTCCCACCTCCAGCAGAGACTTTACTCTCATCTTAAAGCCCCTAGCTTCTTGGCATCCACCAGTAGAATCTGGTTTGGGGCTGGGAGGGGCCACCAAAGTGCCAAATTTTCTTCAGCAAATCTCTATTCCAAGCAAAAGGTATCAGGGCTGGAAAGGAGGAGAAAACCCAGCTTTGGAGGTCGGTCTCAGCTATCCCCAGAACTGCAAGGCTGCACTGCTATTGTGGCCCCACCAGAGACAAAGTTGTATAGGTCAACTAGGTCAACAGAGGAATCCTGGGAAACCAGAGGCAAACACTCAAAGGTCTTTTTTCTAAGAAAAGTCTCTTGCTGTCTACAGGGTTATAACTGCAGACCAAGTTTTATTCTTTATGGAAAAGTCAGTTCTCATCACCCACACTTATCTTTATCAACAGCAAAACTAACTGTTCCCTCCAGAGGGGCAACAGCCATTCTGCATGGTCTGACAGAGACTCAGAAGGTGCTAGAAGCCCTTCAGTCCTGAGTCCCGGAGTCAGTGGTTCTGGTCGTCCTCTGATTCTTCTGAGGACTCAGATGCACTTTCTGGCAAGTCATCCCCCCTCTGCTGGAATCTTTCAGACTATGCATCCCACATGCATTTATTTGATGGTCACCTTGAATTCGGCCATCTCATATCCAAAAAGCTTCAGGACATGGGCTTGCTCCTGAGTTAGCACATCACCCTCCTTGCTCACCTCTCGTTTGGACAGCAGGGTCACCGCACCTCTTTTGTGGGCAGAGGGCAACTGTGGCTCCATGGAGTCAGGGGACTGCTCCAGGCCCTGGATCCAGGCTCAGGGTGAAAGCTGCTTTATTGCCAGCTCGGGCAAAGACCATTTCTGTGTATTTTTTGAACCACTCATTCACCTCCTCCTTTGTGTGGTTGGTGAAAAGGAGACCAAATTCACCCCTCAACTTCTTGCTGACCTGGTGCAGGTTGTCTTTGTACTTATCAGATGGGCTTCGACCCAAGGCCACCATCATCATCTTGTTTTTGCCAAAGAACATCCGGCTGTTTCCAAGCGTTCCTGATGTCTTTCAGCTTGCTGTTCCTCATGTTGGTCAGAGAAAATGAAGAGGTACTTGTGTGTGTCCACATATTTCCAAAGCTCTTCCTTCAGGTTCTGTTTCAGTTCCAAGCCTTTCTTGGTGGTTTTGGTTAAGGAAACCTTCTTGTTGCCCTTAGATTTCGGAAACTCACTGAAGCCACGTGCAACCAACAGTGGTGTGGCCTGATGGGAGGTGACTGGTGGGCCTCTGCGTTGTCCCTTGAGAGCTGTACTGGGATTTCTTAAAAATAAGTATTTTTAAATTGCTTTTCAGACAATTTGTCTCTAGTTCTTTGAAACTGGTGAATGAAAAATTACTGCTTTCCTTTGGTGGTGCCAGTTCCTTTCTCTTTTCCAGTTTCTTGAGGCCTTGATGTTCACACATTTGAGGAGCAGTCATTTCCTTTTAAAATGGCTTCAGTGGGGAAAGACTTTCCCCTGTGAGTGGGTGTGAAGGCACTGGCTGGGTGAAAAGTGGCAGTGATGGTGTTGATGGAGGTCTCCATGCAGCTCCTTAGCTAAAGTATCAGCCACGACAACCAGGGAACCTAGCAGCATAGATGGCAGGCATCTGCAGTGGCAATGCTGGTGGCTGCAAAGATTGTTGGGGATGTCAGTAGCAAAGGCTGATGGTGTCTTCCTGTCCTACTTTTCCTTGGACGGGGGGATGTCCAGGCTGAAAGGATGCCCCCTGGCATGGGATCTGGCCTACAAGCACACAGGCAGTCATAGTGCTGCTGGGTTCTAGCATGAAGGCACTTGGCAGGATCCTGGGCACAAGGACTTATGAAGCAAATATGAAGCCTGGGTCCTGGGACACAGACAGACTTGCTGTATTGTTGACGCCTGTATCTTAAGTGTGTGTGTGTGTGTGTGTGCGTGCATGCGTGCGCTGATGACCCATGTAATTGGGTTCTGGGTGTCTAGAAACCAGATTCTAAGGCTCTTAAGAATAGGGAACAGAAAAAACTCCGGCTCCAGTGGGTGGGGTGGGGCCTAGCACAGCCACAACTCTGACCTTGTAGATGATGCAATGCTACAGCCGCTCAGGCCATGTTGTGGGGACACAGTTGTGTTTCCCTCTCCAAAGGGAGCATAATGACATGGACTCTGGGCAACTCCATCTGCTGAGTTTTGCATCATTGAATACTTTGGAGGTCCTTGGTGGCAAAGGCTGCAGATGTTGCAGTATTACCAAGAACTGCTGGGAGTTCCCTGATCTCTTTTCCTAGCAACCCTGGACTAAAGGATAGGAACCCAAGTAAAAAGGTTCCCTACACTTTTTTATGTGGCCATCATCAATTTTTGTGAGTTTCTGCTACTTCTTTATTGTACTCCAGAGCTATTTTTATTGTACAGGGTTGTTTATTCATTATTCTTGTTATTTCTGTGGGGGGAGATGAATGTTGGGACCGCTTAGTCCTCAACCTTTCTGATGTTACTCCAGAATTCTTTCCAAAATAAAGACGACATTTCACAGTTTGCCTTAAAACTTTAAATATGGTGATATTAACTAAGTTCTGATCAATGATATTGTCCAGAACTGCTTCAGGGAAACTTCCTTAAAAAAAATCATCTGGGGGCTAGGGATATAGCTCAGTTGGTAGAGTGCCTGCCTTGCAAGCACAAGGTCTTGGGTTCAATCCCCAGCACCGCAAAAAAAAAAAAAAAAAAAAAAATTTTAAAAAAATTTTAAAAAAATCATCTGGGAGTATTTTTCCCCTCCTTGTTCCCTCCTCGCTGTGGCTTGGAACATGCCTGAGCAGAAAGTTTCTGTCATCCTGGGGTCCAGATGTTAGCACTTCTATACCAGCTCTTGAGTGCTTCCCTATGAAATTTTACAAGAAAGAAAAAAACTACTGTTATGATTTTTGTGCCTATCGTTCTTGGGCCAACCTAATCTTAAATGGTAAAACTGTGATAGTCATTATTCTCCTTATGGACCACTCCCTCCTTCTGGCTTTCCTGTTTTTTGTTTATGCCTGTATAACAACACTTTCAATAATATATTGTTACATGCCTCAGTAGGTGCTCTGAGTTTGTTGAAATCTCTGAATGATTTTTAATCCTTTAATGTGGATCTTTTTTCTCTTATGTATTCTTGTAAATTTAAAATTTATTGTCCTTCTAATCGGATGGCAAGCTCTTTGATCATGGAAACATTTTAAAATTTATCTTGATTTTTTTATTTGTTCTTTTTAGATGTACATGATAGTACAGTGTATCTTGACATATTATACATACATGGAGTATAACTTATTCTAATTAGGATCCCATTTTTTGGGTTGCACATGATGAAACTTTTTAAAATTCAGCTTCATAAAATTTCCATTTGGTTTTCCTTTATACCCTGTATTTCTTTGCTGAGAAGCTCTGGTTTTTATTTGTTTCAAGAGTGTTGATCCTTCGTTACTTTTTAGAGTTATTTTGTAATAGTTCTTTGAAGGATTTGGTCAGATAATTCTAATGTATGGGTCATGTTAGTGTTGGCAGTTATTGTCTTCCTATGAGAGTTGAGACTTCACTTGTTCTAATGCTGAATTATTTTGGATTGCACTTTGACATTTTGAGTATAAGGCTCTAGGTCTTTTTTAAATCCTGCAGAGAGTGTTCATATATTTTGGTTAAGCAGGCAACTGATCTGACTGGGTTCAGGTTGCAATTTTTGACTATACTTTTGTGTTTGGGACTCCCTTGAGTTGAGACTAGGGAGTACTAGAGGAAAAAAAAAAAAGAAAAGAAAAAAAGGAAAGCCACTGCTAGTTCAATGATAATTCAAATTCTGATCTTTTTCTCAAATCCATCTGCTATATTTATTTTTCGGAGTTCTAAAATAGTTTTTCCATGCATTCTGTCTAGGTTTTATAGTTGCAGTCAGTGGGTGAAACAGATTGAATTATGCTTACTTCATCTAACCCAGAACCAAAATTTACTAAGTCTAAAAAAAATGTATATTCTCAATTTCTGCAGAGGTTAAATAGAAGGACTGACCATCAAAGACTGGTTCTATGTTTCTAGTAAGGTCTTTAAGATGTATCCAGATCTATTATAACATTTAAAGTGCTCTGGCAAAGCAGTTAGGACCTGTGGGAAGTGTATAAACCTTGAAATTAGGTAGTACTAGATTTAAATCTACATTTTCTTTAAATGGAAAATGGATTAACATGATGTTCACTAAGAGGATGAAGTCATATCATGTATGCAAATTCCCCAGTATGCATAAGGTAGAAAATAAACCTTAAACCTACTTCCTTCTAGAATTTAGTATCAGGAGAAGCCTACCAGCTTAGAAATAGAATACTTCCATTGGTCTGGTGGTTGGAATGATTTAACTTGTGTTTCTCTCTACTTTGGTTGACAAGAGGCTCAGAACTAGGTGTAATGAGCAATCAGTATGTTCATCTGTAGACTGATTTTTTCCAATATGTATATCATTAGTCAAATTGTACAATGTAATTTTTTAATAAGTTTATTATTTTTTATGTGGTGCTGAGAATTAAACCCAATGCCTCACACATGCTAGGCAAGCACTCTACCACTGAGCCACAACCCCAGCCCTGTAACAATGTAATTTTAATAATAAAATATTTTAAACTTTTTGGACATAAATAAAAGACAATCATTAAAAAGGCAATGTATATTGTCCCTTTTTAATTGATATGGTATTACTAAATGTTTTATGCTCCCAATTAAAATTTTGCATATTCCCTGATAAAGAAAATCACTTCAAATTAAAATAGAGATAGTTATTTCAGAATTGTGAACACTTGGTCATAGGATTGTCATATCTTATAACTGGAATCACATTTCATAATTAGAGCTAACATTTCAGATCATGCATCTGGCATTGCTCTTCTATATGACCCATTTTAAAACATTAAATATTAGGTGCTCTTGCTACTCGAAGAAGATTTCTCTAACAAAATAAGAGGATATGCTAAGACTGTGGTTGTATAATCCTCCTTCCTTCAAATGTTATTAGCATATTCATCACAGTTAACAGCATGCCTTTCTTTGTTAAACACTGTAGAAACTGGCTTATTAAATATTCTGTATTTTGCTTTCCAAGTCTAAAGACATTCATAGTAAGCACATGTTGCATTAAATGACTTATTTAAAATGGGCTTGGTGAGATTTTAGAATAATGAAGTGTCTCATGCTTTGGATGAAGGCTTTCTCTGTCTTTCAATTTTTCCTTAGAAAGAGCCATTTTTAAATAGAAGTAGTTTCTGACTAGAGGTCCAATTTCTCCAGCTTGGTTTATGCCAATATGTTTTAAAAAGAACTTTCTGATTATTTTGTGAAGCCAGATATTTAAACAGTTTTTTTTTTTTTTTTTTTTAATTTGTAGGCACACACTCACCTTTCACAGGGCAAGACAACTTCCTAATTATTGAGTGAGTAAACCTTGGATGTTCACTAGTAATTCAGTTTTGGCAGTGCAGTAGTTTGCTCGTGGCCCAGTTTCCTGAATTTTAGGCAAATCTTGTATTTTAAAATGGATTTATCAAGCAGGTGTGCTGGCACATGCCTGTAATCCTAGTGACTCAGGAGGCTAATGCAAGAGGATGGCAAGTTCGAGGCCAGCCTCTGCAACTTAGCAAGGTCCTAAGCAACTTAGCAAGACCCTGTCTCAAAAACAAAACAAAACAAAACAAAAACAAAAGGCCTGAAGATGTGTGACAAAGTGTTTAAGCACCTCTGGGTTCAATCCCAAGTACCAAAACGAAAAAATAAAATGATTTGTCAGTGTCAGCCTGCTCAGATCTTTTCCTTTGGGCTTCTGTGTGATTATACTTAGTCACATCAAGTGAAATAGAATCAAAATCTGTTCTATATCATCAAGAAATCTCTTGAAAACTCATTGGAATCCTATGCAGAACCACTGGCTTATTGTTGGAGACATCGAGGATATTCTCATTTATTTCTTTACATTTGTTTATTTTTGTTTAGCTGAGAAGTCTTTAACTTCATGCAAAGATTGATGACAACAGAATTAAATTTAGATTAAGAGCTCCTCAAATTAATATCACAATATTAAGATGGAGAGTAATACAAAATAAGCTTCTAAAGCCCACCTAATAGAGGATTTATTAATAAATAAACACATTAACTTAAAGAATATTTATGGTTCATGGAGAAAGGGCAGGTTACAGAACCACATCCCAATCCATCCTTACCATCAGCTATATGGGCCCTCCGTTCACACTGGATTTGAAGTTTCCCAAGGTGGACACACTCTTCCAGATGAACCTTCGCATATGTTATTCCTTCTTTCCCCCCATTTTCTTTAAGGTCCAGCTTCAACAGCACTTCTTGATCCCTGGGGAAAGGTTAGACCTTTGTGCCCTATGCACTTCTAAAGCAATAAGGGAGGTAAGCATGCTAGGCAATTACCAACGTCATTTTAGAGATGAAGAGCAGAGATAAAGAAACTGAAGCCCAGAGGGGTTAGTTGGTTTATCCATGATCTTACAATGAGTAAGGGGAAGATTTTGATGAAACTTCTTCAGATGCTACTTACCAAAGTCTTTTAAATTAGCCAAATGGCTCTTATCCTTAACGATACTTCCTAAATAAATTCCTATAATCTGAAAATAAACAAATCTAAAGGGATTGCAATAGTTTAAACCATCATTTTACATTCGGATTAAAGGAAAAAATTTTTATAACTGTATAATTGAAATATGTTTTCCAAGGACAGGAATAGCAACGAAAGATTTAAGAATCAACGATGAACAGTTTCAGCATGATTTTTAAAGTGAATGTTTAATGCACATGACACTGAGGGTTTTTATGTATAATATTTTATTTAACTAATTCCCTATTGATTGCATTTAAACTATTTTTAATTTTCACCTTTACAAACAATTTTTTTTCCTCTTTGGTACTGTGAATTGAACACAGAGATGCTTTACCACTGAACTACATCCCAACCCTTGTTCATTTTTTTTAAATTTTGAGACACAGACTCTCTCAGTTGCTGAGGGCCTCGCTAAGTTGCTGAGGTTGGACTTGAACTTATGATCCTTTTGCCTCAGCTTCCTGAGTCACTGGGCATATATGGTTTTGTACCTACAACTTTGCATGATTCTCTGATTCTCTTTCCTTAGGTCACATTTGTCAAATGGGAATTACTGAGTTAAAGGGAATGTGTATTTTAAGTTTTTTAAAATTTGTTCTTTCTAGATATATGTGATAATAGAGTATATTTTGATATATTACCCATACATGGAATAAGTCTAACTTGTACCAATTAGGATCCTATTATTGCGATTGTATATAATGTGGAGTTAATTTCACACATAAGGATAGGAACGTTGTTTGATTCATTCTACGGTCTTTCCTGTTTCTATCCTCCCTTCCCTTCATTGAATGAACTTCTATTCTTCCCCTCCCTTGTCATGGGTTAGCATCCACATATCAGAGACCAGAGAGAACAGTCTACCTTTGCTGTTTTGGGATTGGTTTATTTCAGTTAGCATGAGAGTCTTCAGTTCCAACCATTTCCTGGCAAATGCCATAATTCTTTCTTCTTTAAGGCTGAGTAATATTCTTTTGTGTATATATACCATAGTTTCTTTATCCATTCATCTGTTGAAGGGCACCTAGTCAACATAGCTTGGCTATTGTGAATTGAGCTGCTATAAACATGGAAGTAGCTGCATCACTGTAGCATGCTGATTTTAAGTCTTTTGAGTATATACCAAGGAGTGGGATAACTGGGTCAAATGGTGGTTCCATTCCAAGTTTTCTGAGGAATCTCCATACTGACTTCCAGAGTGGTTACACCAATTTGTAGTCCCACCAACAACATATAAGTGAATTTTCCCCCCACATCTTAGCGAACATTTATTGTTACTTGTATTCTTGATAATTACTATTCTGATTGGGATAAGATAAAATCTCAGTGTAGTTTTGATTTGCATATCTCTAATCGACATTGAGTTTTACGTATTAGAAAACAGTGCTAGTTGAAGTTTGGCAATGATCAAAACATTAGAGAAGCATATTCTGCTTTATGCTTCAAACTTGAGAGAGCAGAGGACTTTACTGAGGTCAGGGTAATTTTGCAAAATGAATTAAGTATTGCCAGAAACATTATCTGAAACTTGGATATAGACAAAAGAAATACTAGGTATTCCTAGAATTCCAAGCTTGACTTGATTTTCTATTTATAGAGCCTCTTCTTAATTCTGTAGAAGCAGAGATTAATCTGTAGATACAATTGAGTCCACTATTCATAGTAGTTATATTCTATAAAGTGACTGTGAACACTGAATTAGCAAACACTGAACCATTGCTTCTATGGTAAATACAAAGTTAAGCTCCTTTGAGCTTCTGGAACAACTGAACAATATATAACCCTGTTTCAATGGATTTTTTTATTTTATTTTATTTTATTTTATTTTATTTTATTTTATTTTATTTTATTTTTTGGTGGTGCTGGGGATTGAACCCAGGACCTTGTGCTTGGGAGGCAAGCAGCCTACCAACTGAGCTATATCCCCAGCCCCTGGATTTATGTTTAAATATGCTTTATTGATATATATTTCAATAACCAATTAACATTGAACTTGTGGCCAACAGTACTACAATTCATGCCTAAACAAAGCTTATGTAATATACATGTTTTCTTGGTAAGACACACCACAGCTTAGGAACACTAGACAGCACTTCAGCATTACGCTGGAGGGCCATTTTAAACAGTGAAATCACCAAGAAGAAAGACAAAAGAGCAAAACCTTGGCACCAGATAGAGTGCAAAGGGATTTTTATTTAAAATGCCCAAGCTGAAGCAAAAAGGTAGTACCACTTTTTTCAACCTCATCTAGGAACACTTTCATCAGGCAACTCAAAGTTTTCATTGCTTGGTTCAAGTCCTGAAATGACCACAAAGGTGTTTCTAGTCTTGATTTAGGGGTTGCAAAAATTTTAAAGGGTAGGTGAATTTACAGATATGGATATCTGCAAATTATAAATATTGACTGTATTCGTTTAACTGTGATATAAATAATTTCTATCCAGAGGAACAGAACCTCAAGGATTATGTGTATGGCCCTCCCAGAGAGTTAATCTATTTTATGTCTAAGTTAGAATTGCTTATATTAATTTTATATCTAAGGCAAATTGCTTATATAAATCTAATTCCTCAATTGCTCTTTGATCTGGTTTTAATATCTTATTAGTTCTGTCATTAATTGGTTAAAATCAATGTGCTATAGTTTAGATCTAAAATTTCCCCCAAAGGCTCATATATTAAAGACTTGGATGACAGCCCATGATACTATTGAGACATGGTGGAACCTTCAGGATGTAGAGCCTAGTGGAGGGAAGTTAGGTCATGGGTGAGCATACCCATGAAAGGATATTGAGATTCCACCCTGTTTGCTTCCTGGTGACTATAGGTGAACAGGTCTCCTCCACCATGTACTCCTTCCATGATGTATTGTGTATCACAGGCCCAAAACAACAGAGCCAAGAGATTTCTGAGACCACGAGCCAAAATAAATCTTTTCTTTTATTAATTCAGTTACCTCAGATATTTAGTCACAGTGACATAAATTTGACTGACACACATTGACATATGTTCATTTATATTTGTCTGGGAGCCATGCATTTTTACAATTTGAGAATTGTACTTTTCAAAATTTCAGAGACTAAGATACTGAGAAAACATACTCTCATCTACTACATGAGGAGACTCAACTAGAAAAGAACTAATGTCCTTTTCTTCAACCCTAAATTAGAAGATTAAACAACTTTGATAATGAATGGTGAAGAATAATTAAAAATTAAACTCTACTGACTATAAAGAAATGTTGGTCAATATATTGACTTTAATTAGCTAACATTTTTTTCCTTTGGTACCTGGGATTGAGCTCAGGGGTGTTTAACCACTTAGCCACATCGCCAGACCCTTTTTTATATTTTATTTGGAGACAGGGTCTTGCTAAATTGTTTAGGGCTTTGGTAAGTGGCTGATGCTGGCTTTGAACTAGAGATCCTCCTCCTACCTCAGCCTCAGTTGTTGCTGGAATTATAGGCGTATGCCACCACACCCAACAATTTGTCAAAATTTTCTAACCCCAATATTTACTAGGACTGTATCAAAAAAGGGCAAAATCTCTTAAAGTCAAAATGGAAATGCTCTATCTAAATAATCTTCAGAGAGTAGCAAAAGATTATTTAATCCTTTATCTAGTAAGAGGTAAAATTTTCTCCAGTCCTAAAAATAGAGGTTATATTTAGCATCATGAGGAAACAATTACCTGTTTATCACAGCTTTTCTGCCATTTGGAATTTCAATAATTGCTTCATCTAGTCAATCTTCTATAAAGTCCTCCACTGAATTCGTGAACAAAAATGAAATTACACTGATTGTTTCCCTTCCTTAGCTTATTTACCAGATGGCTTGGAGTGAAATTGAGGCTTAACTTTGACAACTACATGGCTTTCCAAGACCTGTGTTTTTATGGACCTTTCCCCCTTTTTGATCTTATTTATAACTTATCCTATTTATTTAAATTTTATTATAATACAGTAAGGGAAATTTCCCAAAGCACCCTGTCACCATGAAGGCCAAATTCTTCTGTAGAAGAGCTGAGGAGATGATGAATGGGTGGTGTATGATGGCATGAAGCCACATGGAGAAAGATACTTTAAATGCCATCAAATACTTATAAGTAAATAAAACAAATGTTTCAAGATTTCAAAAGCAGGATGTGCATATTTCTAGAAAATTCAGAAAAATTAGGAAAAGTTCACAGTAGTACCACAGCACTGCCACACTACTACTCAAGAAAACCTGGGTCCATTGTGGTGGTGCACATCTGTAATCCCAGTAACTGGGGAGGCTGAGGCAGGAGGATTGCAAGTTTGAGGCCAGCCTAAGCAATTTAGTAAGACCCTAAGCAACATACTGAGACCCTGTCTCAAAATAAAAAATACAAAAGGGCTGGGGTTGTGGCTCAGTGGTTAAGTGCCCCTGGATTCAATTCTGAGTTCCAACAAACAAACAAAACAACAACAACAGCAAAAACCAGTTTCCCTTGTGTCCCCATTACTTTAGCAGATGTTTAATGAATCTGAAAATCAGGTAGAGACTGACTGGGGTTTAAGTAGTCACTTCATTATGAATATTTTCATGCAACAATAAATGTTGCTTCTTTATACAATATCTTAGAAATGCAAAACCCTCCTTACCTGAGATCAATATCAATAATAGGTAGAGATATGCACGCTATAAAAGCTATGTAGGGTTGGCGATGTGTTTCCAGGCTCCTCCTAGAGGAAATCAGGACCTTGGGAATGATAGAAGCTGGTTTCTGATGGAGAGAATTAAGAACAGTGAGGGCTAAGAAAGATAGTATATGGACAGGTTTCAGAGCTGTGCATCTGTAAATTGTTATCACAGGGTGCCAGATCATCTGGATTTAGCTACCAGAGGTATTCAATACATTTTGGCAAGTCTCTTCCGTTGGTGACACCATTCCTTTATAAAATGATGGGTTGGTCTATGCAATCCTTACAAGATTCTTCATGCTTTGAAAAATATTGTATTTCTATGACCTGAGAATATGCACTATTTCTAAAGGATGCTAGAGCACTTAAGAACATTTGAAAACTGTAATAATCCTGATCTTTATTATCTAAAAAGAGTGTTTTGCTGAGTATTTTTAATGTACTCTTATATAGTTTGCCCTTAAGTTTTTATTTTACTTTTAATTGAACTGTCAAAGGCTCATGGAATACTTTTAAGTGAATTAGGAAAATGTTCCTCTCTTAGCTTGTCAAAATGACTGTGATTTTTTTTTTTCAATTAAAGCATTCCTTCTATTGGATAGACAAAGCCAAATTATCTCTGTTCTGGGTTCTTGGTCTGATAAGTGAGGCCCTTTGGTTAACAATCTCACTTGATTTTCTCCCAGTTTTTTTCACCTTTTACATGTTATGAACACAGAATTGTTTAATTGTCTGAACAGCTATAGGAGACAAACACAAATTTGGTGAAAAGGAAATTTGAGGAGTACACAGGAAATATGGTCAATTTCTGGAGACATGTATTGGGAGAAGAGCATACCAATCATTTAAAAACCAGCTGGACACCAGAGATTGTATAGCATGAACTCTTAGAGGTCGGATCATCCTTAGAGAAAAGGGGGACAGTAAAACGTTCTCTTAATGATCCCTTTCTGTTCCCCAAAGCCTAGCCACGTTGAGGAAACAGAGCAAGCCAGTGCTGGAATGCCCAGATAAATATTGCCTTAAAGGACACTGACTTTCTTCAAGTATGCTGAGAATTAGAGCAAGTTAATGTTACCTGTAGAAAATTCCTTTTTTGCTGAGACACTAGGACAGTTACTCTGGAGATGCTGGTCAGATAAGCAAACTAAGCAAGCTAAGGCTGATGATGTCACTGCTTCTGAAGCCTAACGTATAAAACCTCTCTTGTGGCAACTGGCGCAGAGCTGAGGATACTGTGGAAAGGATATGTGTCACTCATCCAGCTGGCTCACTTTAGAGAACCTGCCTGGTGAAGAACCATGATGGACAGAGGTGCTGTCTGTTCAGCCTATCACCACAGGACCTTCCCCATAAGCACTTCTCAATAAAGCCTGTGCCTCATACACTGTCTCCAGGTATTGTCTTGGTCTCCCAGCAACCTATCTCACTTCCCTGGCATGACTGGGCTATGGACCTGGCAGGGCATAACTTGGTGTCTCATAAATCAGCAAGATTATAGTGCTAGTTTTGAAGAACTCTTGAATAGCTCAAGCAAGATTGTTATTCATGTCTGAAAGGACATAAATTAACTATTTACAATTTCTGTGGTGGGAATGAGAAGTTTAGTAATAAGAAGTCACTCAGGCTGGGTGCAGTAGCACACACCCATAATCCCAGTAGCTCAGGAGGCTGAGGCAGGAGGATAGTGAGTTCAAAGCCAGCCTCAGCAACTTAGTGAGGCACTAAGCAACTCAGTGAGACCCTGTCTGAAAATAAAATACAAAAAAGGGCTGGGGATGTAGCTCAGTGGTTAAGCACCCCTGGGTTCAATTCCCAGTACCAAAATAAAGGAAGTCACCCAGGTCTGCACATCACCAAAGTGACAGTGACCACGATTTAAATTTGAGCAATGTGACTCCACATCACAGTCCTCTGATTCCTGAGTGGGACACTTAACCATGAGCCCCATCTTCCTCTGTGAAATAGTGTTTTTACCTTTAGTAATGTGGCAAAAAAAGTAGTTTGAGTTTTGTCTTTTTCAATCAGGTTCTCTTAAAAGGTCATCAAGCAAAAGCCATTTAATGGAGTATTATCTTTTTCAATTCCCAAACGTTTAAGTTGACAAAGCCTCAACGTGTCAAAGGTAACGGGAAAGAAGTACTAGTTTATATCAATCAAGACTGTCTTTTCCATCATCTTTCTCCTCTCCCCTGTGTTATCTAAACCAAAGAGAGTAATTGCCAGCATTTGGTAATTCCTTGTAATAGCACACATAGATATTGCAGTGGAGGTTATACAACAGACTGGAATTTCCTTTCAAACATCTGTGACTCGGGGTGAACTATGGGAAGTTAGAAAAAAACTTATTTCCATGTTTTCAAAATAGAGAAACAGAAAGGACTGGAAATGTTTTTAGAACTCACACTGCTTCTCAGTGCTAATCTCATGTTTTAAAAGTGAAGGAATTAAATCCATGAAAGAATTCATGTTTAAAAGTTGCTTCAAGAGAAAATTAGGTGAAGGGTACAAAAGATTTCTCTTTATTACCTTTGTGATGTCTGGTGTTTTATAATTATTCCAAAATAAAGTGGGTTTTTAAAAGTTATTTCAGGAGGGGAAATGGACTTTTGACCTTGGAAAGAATTACTGTTATATTCTACAATTTAGCAGAAGAGTAAGAGAAGCAATATCTATAGTCAGAATTTTGTCATTTTTAGAGAGTATATTTAGTGTTCATGGAGAATCTCTTCTTCCAAATCAGTAGCACTGAGTAAAAAAAAGTGATGGATTATCGCATCAAAAGTATGTTCTTGGGCTGGGGATGTAGCTCAGCAGTTAGAGTGCTTGCCTAGCATGCACAAGGCCCTGGGTGCAATCCCAAGCACCACCAAAACAAACAACAAAAAAAGTATGTTCCTTTCCCAGTTCAAGACTTGCACTCAGGAGTAGTAACCAGCTTACTTGATTACTTGGATTTAATTAATTTTTTTCTAACAATAGAAATAACATGTTCACTATAGAAAGTTTGGTAAATATTTAAAGTCATAAACAAACAAAATTTCCCCTAATCTAAAACTAGTAGTAACTACTGTTGATATTTTGGCATATCTTTTCAGTTTTTTTCTAAGAATAAATATTTCTGTATGAAATTGGGATCATACTCCATTTTTTAAAATATTTTTAGCTGTAAATGGACACAATATTTATTTTTCTATGTGGTGCTGAGAATCGAACCCAGTGCCTCACACATGCTAGGTGAGTGCTCTACCACTGAGCCACAACCCCAGCCCCCAAACTCCATTTTTATTTGGTCAGTTTATCTTTACATTTATTATATTGTGAACTTTTCCCAAATAAAAAACTTAATGGCTGCATATGATTCAATTATGTGTCTACATCATAATCTAGTTAATCATTCAATTATTGTGTTTACAACTTTTCACAAACATAAAGGTACATACAAAATTTTTATTAATTGATCTTGTGTGCAACTTATTTAGAATAAATTCTTAGAATAGTATCACTAAGTCAAAGAGTTTTAATGTTCTTACTATATATTTGCCAATTTGTCTTGCAGAAAGGCTACACTAACAAAATATCCATGTAAATTTAGAATTCAACCAGCAATGGCCTCTCTGTTCTGCCTCCTCAAAATCTGTTTTCGTGTGTCTGTCCCTAACACAGTTTGGATCTTGAGTGTCCCCCCAAGGCCCATGTGTTAGAGGCTTGATCCCCAACTGGGTGGAATTGGTAGATTGTAGAAACTTTTAAGAAGCGGGATACAGTGGTAGGTCTGTGAGTCCTTGTGAATGCCTTCCAAAGGGATTGGGGGCCCCAGTTTCTTGCTAATTCTTTCACTTCAAAGCCATGAGGTGAACAGTTTCACTCTGCCCATGTGATTTCACTAAAATGTGCTGCCTGGTCACAGATCTAAAAGCAACAGGACCAACCAATCGTGGACTAGAACTTCTCAAACTATGAGCCAAAGTTTTTTCTCTTTACAATTTGATTGTCTTGGGTATTTGTTATAATAATGGAAAGCTGGCCAACACCATCTCACAGTGTATTTTATGAAACTAATACTAACCCCCCATACCCATGATCAGCGACAGGGGACTAGGAAAGAACTTTTAATTACAGACTGCCATTCCTTGGCCTTAGTAAGGGAGAAAAGGTACTGTCTCTTTCAGAACCATCTTACAACTATATTAACATTAGAACAGGTTTGCATTTTCCAAAACCTAATATTAGCCCAAATCATTACCAAACACTAGAAAAAACCAAATGACGAAGACTAGGGTAGAGAGGAAAGAATGGTGCCCTAATGTTCAGGATTTCAGTCCTCACAGAAAGGACCTTATTCATTAGTGCTTCTCAAACTTTGTGCTTATAAATTACCTGGGGATCTTTTATTATTTTTACTATCATTATTGTTACTATTATTTTGTTATGTTGGACATTAAAGCTGGTGCCTTGCACATTCTAGACAAGTGCTCTACTACTGAGCAACATCCCCAGTCTATTTTTTTTTTTTCGAGATCTTTTATTGCATCACTGAAATATCACAAGTTGACTCCAGGACTGTGTGTCTGTGACTGGATAACTCTTAGGTCTTATTCGTCAGCCTGCTGAACTGCTCCTTTTTCAGAGACATAGATACCAAAATCAATAATTTTCTGATATCCTTGTTTTTCACTGTTGTGTCTTGCTGAGTTAAAGCAGCTGAATTTGAAGCAAGTTCAATATCATTTCCTTCGAGGATTAATTCATCTTTCTGAGCTTGAGACACTGGCCAGCAACACCTGTCCTCATCTGAACCCTGTGGATGTATTTTTCACCCAAGAAATTTCAGATTTTAATAAGAGATCCATTCTCCTGAATAACAATGTTGATGGGGAAGTGAGCGTACCCAGACTTCATCTTGTAACGGAAGCCCAATGTAACACCCTTGATCGTGTTTGGAATGTGACTGCTGCTGATGTGAACAGTAAGCAGTTCCTTTCTATTTCCCCACCATTTGTCAACCTGTAGCCTCTTCTTCTTTCCAAGGAGACTGAGTTCTACATTGACATAATTTTTTTTTTTTTTTTTCTTTTTTATTGAACACAAATGGAGTACAGCTATTGTTTCACTGGTTGTACACAAAGTAGAGTCACACCATCTGTGCGTTCATGCATGTACACAGGGCAATGGTATATGTCACACATTCTGTTATTAATTTTACCCCCCACCCACCCCCACCCGTCCCTTCCCTCTATGCTAGCTATCTTTCCTCCATTCTTGCCATCTTTCCCCCCCACATTATGCATCATCATTCATTTATCAGAGAGACCATTCGGCTTTTGGATTTTTGGGATTGGCTGATCTCACTTAGCATAA
>JAJEJO010050467.1:834857-1009251 GCA_020662805.1 Glaucomys volans
CGCGCCAGAGTCCGCGATCTCCGCAGCTGGCGGCCCCAGGAAGCTGGAAATGGACCCCCTTGGCCTGGGAAGCCACCAAACTCAGAGCAGTTCCAACTCCCCTCCGGAGTCAGCGATCTCAGGGGCTCGGGGCAGACCCCTCCCGGTGCAGCTGGATGCCAAAGGAAGCTGGAAACGGAACTTCTCCGCCAGTTAAGCCGCCAAAATGGCGTGGATTAGTGGATTAGTTCCAACTCCCTGCCGCTGGAAGTCCCAGGTAACCCGAGATGCTCGGTCTCCGCCTGGGAAGGCCACCGGCCGGTGTCGGAGCCGCGGCCAGCGACTCCAAAGCGCTGCTGGGGACCCAAACTCACCCGTTGGCTGGCGCAGACCCAGGTCGGCGGCTCCGAAGCAGCTGCCGGGCCGACGCTTCCGGATGGCAGCTGCCTGTGGCGGGGCCGAGCCCAGCCCAGCAGAGTTGGCTCCGGAGCGGCGACTGGGGATCCCCTATATGTGCCTTGAATATAAAATCTCGTTGAGAGTCATATTCCTGCTGTTTGAATCCCGAGCAAGTAGGAATCCACGGAGCAAGTAGGAATGCAGCCTTCCTCTAGTCCGCCATCTTGGATCTTCCTACATTGACATAATTGAAACCCCTCCAGAGAGTTCCTCTAGGGCCCTTCACAATAGCTGTGCTTCCCTTCAGAGTGATGTCAACATTTTCTGGAATGTCAACAGTCTGATTGCTGAAAATGGTCTTCATTCTCTCAATGGATGAGGCAAAAAAAGAGCTTTTTTTTAATATTGATATTTTTTGGTGTGATTAACATTTGGCACTGAATTTACTCTGCAGTTTATTTTTTACTCAATATTATGCCTTATAGATCTTAATTCTACTTCTGCATCAATACAATATGAACCTAAGAATATGGTTCTATAACTTATAGTGTAGACCCTTCCTATTTTTGTTCAATTACAAAATTCTTTGGATTACTTGCCCTTCACTCTTTTAATTGTAGTTTATTTTTCCTGCATTATTGAGATATCATTGATAAATCATATGGTATATAGTTAAGCTATACAAAGTGATGATTTGATATATGTGTATCTTGTGAAATGATTACACAATTAAGTTAGCATATTCATCATCTTCCATACATGTAAGTGTGTGTGTGTGTGTTTGTGCAAACATTTAGATGCACTCTCAGCAAATTTAGAGTAGATGACAGAGTATTGGACACGGATTGCAAATGTGCCTTTCTAACAACCTAATAGCAAGGTTATTCAGCTTTTAAGGAGAACAGTATTGATTACCAATAACTTTACAGCCTCTATGAAGGGCCGAAAATTGCCATGAAGGTAACCAGCATTAACCCTAGAATAGCTGCCTGATTCTCTAGCAGTTTTGCTTATGAAAATTTGCATCTTGGTCTGGGATAGCAAGTTTCAGTTCCTCATGAGTTTGTAATATGGTAGTACTTACCTTGCTGAGAGGCAATATGCTGGAATAGAAAGATTGTGAATTTTAGGATCCAATATTTGGGTACAAATCTCAGTGTTCTTGGTCAAGATCTCTTAATCTCCTCAGTAATATGAATAATATGAAATTTCATCTATAACATGAATAAAATAGTCTACCTAAGAGGGCTGAGTTGATTACACAAGATAATATTCCTAAGCTCTTGGCAGAGTGCCTGGCTCATGATAAACACTTGACAAACATCAAGGGTTGTTATCTTGACTATTATCAATGTAGACATTATTTTCTTTTCTTGCAAAAGCAATGGCAAATTTATTTCAGAAAGCTGTCCTTGACCAATATGAGAAATTTCTTCTGTTTGGGGAAACAAGTTAGAAAGTCTCTCAGCATCTGCTGGATGGCCCTGATTCTTTTCAATGTCTTTTGAAAAGATCTGAAGGAGGGGCAGTGCCAGAGGGAAGTGAGTTGACTTCGTATTTTTTTAAATTTTATTTTTTATTTTTACAGACTGCATTTTGATTCATTGTTCACAAATGGGGTACAACTTTTCATTTCTATGGTTGTGCATGATGTAGATTCATACCATTCATGTAATCATACATGTACATAGGGTAACAATGTCTGTCTCATTCCACCATCTTTCATACCCCCTCCCCCTCCCCCTCTCATTTCCCTGTATGCAATCTAAAGATAGAACATTTTTTAATTAGAAAAATCTAGAAGTAAAGATAAGATCTGCCATATAAAACTTCTTATTGATTCCCAGGGGCTTGGTTGTTTTTAACAACTACAGACATTGCTTCCTGACAGTGAAGGTATACCGCTCATGAAAACTCTTTCAAGAAATTGAGAACAACACTATTCCTCTGGCTTTCTTTCCTCAGCTAAATATCTTTAACAATATTATTATTATTATTCAGACATATTTAGACTTTCAGTTCAAGTTTTCTGTCTTTTTTTTTCATTCATTAGTCCTGGTTTACTCCCATTTTCAATATTCGTAAATGGGGTTGAGTTGGGTGGAAAGAATTTTTATACTTAGAATGATTTTGTGATAACTCAAAATGTGAGAAGAAAGAGAGGGGAAAAAAGTGAATGAGTAATTTTCTATAGAAGAAGAAAAGAAGTTTGGAAAGATAGTTTACTTGTCCAAAGTCACACAGCTCATAAGTGACAGAGGCAGGATATGAAATATATTTTTCCAACTCATAGCTCATGTTCTTTCAAACATGTCATGCTTATTCTCAAATCTGGGAGATAAAGCAAGCACACCAACTATTATAATTTAAGCCAAAGTGGGCAGTAGTGACATAAATATACAAGAGTAATATAAACCAAGTGCTGCAAAGATTAGAAACAGGAGAGATGGGTTCAGCTGGCAGATTACACATGGACTGGGAACTAGGTTTGAGATAGTCTCTGTATGAAACATTCTAGTTTGTGAAAATAGCACAAGAAAAATGGGAAATCCCAGACCTTTTCTCAGAAGTAGGAGGAGACAAGTTTTAATGAAAAAGATCACAGAGAGAAAGCTGGAAATGAAAGGCTGAGGACAGATTACGGAAAGGTTTTTATGCCAGGTGGTGTAGGAACCTATAATTCAGTAAACAACTAGAAACAGGTCCTTAGCCAAAGAGTTAGAGCTGAATTTTAGGAAAATAAATTTGACAATGACATGTTCATTGTATGGACTGGGACAGGTAAAATCAAAAAACTCTGTTGGATGCCAAGAGAAATACAAAGAGGGCTGGGGATGTAGATCAGTAGTAAAGTGCTTGCCTAGGATATGTGAGACCATGGATTCAATCCCCAATACCACACACACACATAAAATAGCTACATCAACCTGGTCTATACCTTTTTTTTTTTTTTGTACCAGGGATTGAACTCAGGGGCACTTGACCACTGAATCACATCCCCAGCCCTATTCTGTATTTTATTTAGAGACAGAATCTCATTGAGTTGCTTAGAGGCCAATATTTTTAAACCTATTATCACACAATCACTTTTGCATATTTACACAAATAATGTTGAATAAAAGAAGAATTTAATGCTACTGAAATGTTTAAAATGCCATGGAAGATTGAGACAGAAAAAGATCTAAACTTTGATTGGTTAAGAAGGATAGCTGTATTAGGCAATTGTTGTCAATATAGATTTTTTAAAAATCTAGGTCTGATTTCATGGAAAAGAATTAAATCTAAGATATTTAAGCTTCTTTGAAATTTATATTTCAGCAGATGTGTGGACCCATACCATTAACTTACCATCCTTCGACCAAGAAATTCCTTCCAAATACCAATACTGAAGTCATTTTTTTAAAATTATATAGTATGTGGGTATGCAAAAAGGCAGTTAAGAGTTTGCTTTTTAGAAAAAAAAATCTACACCAAATTTTATTTTTAGAGATGCTCCTTTATCAACTAAACCAAGATGAAACAGTTACTCATTAGATGACAGGTTTATTTTTTTTCTCCTTAAATTTCTTTTGAGTTAATACATATCTGACTCATTGTCATTTAAAGAGGAACCTTCTTGTACAGGCTTGTGCAACTGCCTCAGGTTCAATTTCTATGGAAAATATACTCACGTTTATACGAAGCTAATAATGTAAATGCCAATTAATTGAATTCTGGTTTTGATTATAAATAAGCCATATTTTATAAAAATTGGATAGTAGACTACAATTTTGCTTGCCAAGATTAACTTTTAAAGAATGAGGTAATCTACTTGTTCGCTGAAAAGTCACAAATTCCAGAACACTGACTCATTTGCGGTGAGAAAGCCATGAAATTCTCGAGAGTAAGATGGAGCGGTGCAAATATCTGTAATGAGCAATAATGCCACATTGCAGAAAAAGTACAGTTAATGTCATTCTAATTCAAACCTTTTAAGCTAGGAACTCCATCCAATCGAAAGAATAAGAACTCCAGTTTATTTCAATTAAAGCAAAACAGGAAGAGCAATAAGTAGCTAATCTTGATAAGGAAGGGGGTGGAAGAGAAAAAGAAATTGATGTTTCCAGATTGAAAGCACTTGTGAAGCCTCTGGGATTTGGGTAAGTGCTCAGGCAAGTTGGGAGGGTGGGGTTTGGTTAAAGTATCTACTTACCTGATTCGTATTTAAGAGATCCAACTGGAAAGATAGAAAAACTTCTGAGGCATTCATTAAATGGAGGTTCTGCCCTGATTTACTTAGAAGGAAATACAATATGCAAAATGAAACTTCAGTGAAAGCAGTTGGGTAGCTGTTGGAGGATGGGTGCAAAGAGCAGGGTTCAGAATACATCTAAGGATTGGGTTAGAAAGTTCTGGAACATGCATGAGCTCCAGTATTTATTAGATGTTTGATCACCGTGGGAAAGTCTCAGGGGCTCCAGTGTCGCAGTGGGAGTTTGAAGCTCCTTTGGTACAACACGCATGCTCTTTTTCTTAGCTAGTGTAGTTGCTGAAGCAGCCTGGAGGGTGTTGAGTATAGGAGATTAGGGAGGTCTAAAAAGGGTGTAGACCTGAATCCCCGCCTCCTAGCACAGCTTTAGGACCTTGAGCACAATGCTCAGTTCTCTGAGCCTACACCCCTCTTTGACCTAATGGGAATAATGATATCCCCTTATAAATCTGTTCTAGCTAGTAAATAAGGGAAATGATATGAAATGCTATGAAATGCTATCTCCTACATGCTTCAAAAATACATGTTAAATTTAGAAGATGTTGAAGGGGAAATAACTAAAGTAAGAAATCTACTTTAAAGAAGATTGTTTCTGTTAGGAAAAGTCTAAATTGTTCCTAGAATATCTTACATATTTATTTTCAAATATTTAGCTTTAATTGTTTATTTTCCCCTTTTAAAGAAGAGAGCTTAAACCATCATCACCCTGTTTATACTACAAGGCTCAAAGTCAGAGGGCTGGGTCTTCCCCAAGAGCACTTAAAAACAGGTGATGATACATTCATTAGAGCACTTAGCGCAGGCTTTGCTTTGAGCAAAAAGCTGGCCTCTTCCATCCCTGGTCCCTGAGGAGAGTGGAGTGCTTCAGAAGCCCTTGTCAGCTGCTGTTGCTCAGATGGAGAAGTCTTGGATTAGCGTCCCTTCCCGCCCCTCCTCATGTTCTTTTAAGAACTAAAAGCCATGAAGACAGCTCAGTACTCAGTGGTATCTCAGAGTAAAGGAAAAGTGTAAAAATGGTCCCAAGTCTTAGAACTTGGGCCCCACTTTTACCCCAGCTTGACTGCTGCACCGAGCAGGACAAGGCTGCTCCCAGAAGCATTAGTGTGGAATCGCGTGCTTAGTGAGTCTTGTTCTGTTTGTTCCTAAATAACTATGAAGATACCTGTTTGTCTGAGAGCATATTAAATACTTACTAATGAATGAGTGCTTGTGCTCTCAGAGATTTCTCCTTAGAGCTCTGTGTCACAAAGGGTGTCAGCTTTTAGTCACTGTGACCAAAATACCTGAAAAGAACAACTTAGAGGAGAAAAAGTTTATTTTGGATCATAGTATCAAAGATTCACGCCATGGTCAGCAGAGTCCATGGCTCTAGGCCCAAGAAGAGGCAGAGCATCATGGCAAAGGGTATGGTGGAAGAAGAAGAAAAATAGAAGAAAAAGTTGCCTAATAGAAGAAAAAGTTGGCCTAAATCTCCACCATGTTGGCTTAGGGCCTGACTTCCTTAATAAGACTCCTAAAGTGCAAGAAGTCAAATTAAGAATCAATAAATTGGGTGGATTCAAACTAAAAAGCTTCTTCTCAGCAAAGGAAACAATCAATAATGTGAAGAGAAAGCATACAGAATGGGAAAAAAATCTTTCCACACGCACCTCAGATAGAGCACTAATCTCCAGGATATATAAAGAACTCAAAAAACTTAACACCAAAAAAACCCAAATAACCCAATCAATAAATGGGCTAAGGAACTGAACAGACACTTCACAGAACAAGAAATACAGTCGATCAACAAACATGAAAAAATTTTCATCATCTCTTGCCATTAGAGAAATGCAAATCAAAACTACTCTTAAGATTTCATCTAATTCCAGTCAGAATAGGGTTTATCAATAATACAAGCAATAAGAAGTGTTGGCAGGGATGTGGGGAAAAAGATACACTCATACATTGTTGGTGGGACTGCAGATTGGTGCAACCACTTTGGAAAGCAGTATGGTGAGTCCTCAGAAAACTTGGAATGGAACCACCATTTGACCCAGCTATCCCACTCCTTGGTTTATACACAAAGGACTTAAAATTCGCATACTACAGTGATACAACCACATCAATGTTTATAGCAGCTCAATTCACAATAGCTAAACTATGGAACCAACCTAGATGCCCTTCAACAGATGAATGGATAAAGAAAATGTGGTAAATATACACAATGGAATACTACTCAGCCTTAAAGAAGAATGAAATTATGGCATTCCTGGTAAATGGATAGAACTAGAGAATATCATGCTAAGTGAAATAAGTCAATCCCACAAAACTAAAGGTTGAATGTTTTCTCTGATAAGTGGATGCTGATCCATAGTGGGGGGGGGGGGGTAGGAAAGAATGAAAGAAATCTGGATTAGGCAGAAGGGAGTGAAGGGAGGGGTGGAGCGGTGGGGATGGGAAGGATGGTAGAATGAGACAGACATTATTACCCTAGATACATGTATGAAAAAAAAAAGCATGATGAGCATGAAAGAAAGGGAAGGAGGGTGTGATGGAGAACCACTGCTCAGTTCATGTCAGCCAGGAAGCAGTGGAGAGGTGCCTCAGAGAAGATGAACCCTTTCAGGGTATGCCCCCAGACCCACCTCCTCCAGCCACACCCACCTGCCTATAATTATCATCCAAACCAGAATGTAGTGATTAGGTTATAGATCTCACAATGCAGTCATTTCACCTCTGAACACCCCTGCATTAACATTGGAGCTTTTGGGGAACGCCTCATATCCAAACCACATTCGCTAATTCATTCATTGAGCGAACACTGATGGGTTCCTACTATGTGCAGATGCTATAGACATAATGTTATAAGACATGAATGAGCACTTCATGATTGATATTTTAGCACCAAATAGACAATTGTAAACCTCTAGGTCATACAAAAAATGCTATGCTCTAAGTACTTTAAAATGGACATATTACACAATGGGAGGACTACACAAATTGTAATTTTAATACATCACATATTTGACTACATGGAATTTGTAATCATTTGTCTGTTTTAGAATGTAAAACGGAAACATGAATTGGGTATTCTGATCCATCTCAAGAAGATACCAGACTTGGTATCAGACCAGAGCCATCATTTCCATCAGGAAGCTATTAATGTTTAAATTATTCATTCTCAACTTTCATTGGTGAGGAGAAGTGACATATTGTTGACAGCTATCAGAATTCTTCATGCTTTATTGGAAAGTCATTTGAAAATTACCATATAATTAAACCTAATTCTTAAAAAGTTTCAAAACTCTCTCAGAGAACTAACTGATAGGCATAAGATAGCTTCTCTCTATTTCTCTCTTTTTCTCTCTCTCCATATATATATATTTTTTTCAGTCTTTGCCTTCCAGTGTTCAGTTTCTGGTTAAAGGGGAGATGGATTTGGGATGGAGAATTCCCTCCAGTGGAATGCAATGTTCATAGAAGGAGGCTATTCCCACACCTTGAGTCCTTTCCTATCTCCAAATAAGGGGAACCCAGTAAAAGTCATTTCCCAGTTGGTTACTTACCTACTGCAGGAGTTGATGACCTTTCTGGAGTGTGCTCTAAGTCTTGGAACACATGTCTGAGATGGATTTAGTGGTTTGGCATGATGATCTAGGTAGAGAGGAACAAGGATATTTGGGCATGAGGACAGTCTCCTTATGTTCTTCATTCTTGAGAGCTACAGAAAGGACAGGGGAGAGTTTTGTGAACAATACTGTCAAAGATGGAAAGGCAAAGAACCTACTCTCAGAAGAGCAAAATGACTTAGGTGGGGTTGAAAAATGAGTAAAGTAGTACCAGATAGGTCTGGAAAGGTAATGGGAGCTAGATTATGCAAGGGTTACATGCCAGAACAAGGCAGGTATACTCAGTTCAGTAAATAACTGGAAACATTGTAGGCTCTTTGAACCAAAAGGAAGTATGACTAGTGTTGTGCTTTAGGAAAATTAATTTGAAAGAAATGTATTGACTGGGTTAGGGTGGAGAAGGCAGAAGCAACATGAATGTGTGAGGCTGAAGAAGATACAAAGATAGACCACCATTGTGAGACACTGCTACACACCTCTTTGAATGAGTAAAATATTTAAAATACCAGCAATACCAAGTGTTGGCACTGACTCGGAGCAACTAGGATTCTTATACATTATTGGTAATAATGCAAAATAGACCAGTCACTCTGGAAAATGGTTTGGCATTTTCTTATAAGTTAAACATAAACTAACCATATGACTCCAAATCCCACTCTTGATTATCTAGAGATATTTAAACATATGTTGACCCAAAACCTATACAGTTGTCCCTCAGTATCCACAGGGGATTGGTTCCAGGAAACACACACACACACACACACACACACACCAAGAATACCAAAATCCATAGATACTCTTCTCTAATACAAAACATTTGGAGATTAATTCCCAGCACCCCTAAAAGTTGTAATATTTGCATATAACCTATATATATTCTCCTGTATTCTTTAAATCATGGCTAAATTACTTATAATACCTAGTACAATGTAAATGTTATATATATGTGTATATATATGTATATATGTATATAGTTGTTGTACCACATTGTTTAGGAAACAATGACAAGAAAAAAGTCTATATTTTCTGTATAGTCGGAACCATCATAGGCCTAAAGTGCAATTCCAATTCATGGTTGATAGAAGCTGCAGGTGCAGAGCCCATATGTAAGACTGCCTGGGTATGAATGTTTGTGGCAACTCATACAGCAATTCATAATCACCCTCAAGCAGAAACACTCCAAATATCCTTCAGTTTGTTCATTTGCTAAATGGATAAGCTGTGGAATACCACTGCTCAACAATAGTAAGGAACAAAGGTGTCATTCAGAATGAAAGAAGGTGGTGCACACCAGTTATCCCAGGTACTCAGGAGGCTGAGGCATGAGGATCACAAGTTTCAGACCAACCTCTGCAACTTAGCAAGACCTTGTCTCAAAATAAAAAATAACAAGGGCTGGGGATGTAGGTCAGTGGTAAAGTGCCCCTGGGTTCAACCTGTAGTACAGAAAAAAAAAGGCCAGTCTCAAAAGTTGCAGGCAATATAATTCCATCCATATAATATTCTCAAAAAGATAAAACTTTAGGGATGGAGGGAGGATAAAGGATTGCTAGGAGTTATGTGAAGAAGAGATAATGTGAGGGATTTTGGTGGGGGTCAGGGGGTTGTGAAACTGCCCTTACCCTGACTGTAGTGTACTACATGAATCTGCAGATGTGTTTCAAATCATAGAACTGAACGCCAAAAGAAAAACAAGTCAATTTTACAGTATAATTTTAAAAACACAAATTAAGAAAGCACTCAAAAAATCAAATTAGCAAGGAAAGCAAGATATTTTCCATTGTTTGAATTATCTAACTGACAGAACATATTAGCATAAATAAAGTCAATGTTATGTGGGAGGAAGGAAAGGAACGTTAGAATCTTAGATTCTCGTAGATTAATCCAGAGTTGGTGAATGTGATGAAGGCAGTTGTGTTTCCAAAGACGGCCACGGCAATATGCTCTTCTAGGAATTTGATACTCTTCCATGAAGAGGATGCTCCCATCACGGGAATCTGTGACTACCTAGAGCAAGAGAGTATGGAGAGCCATCTTTATGTGATTGCTGAGGCAAAGTCATAAGAAGGAAAAAAAAAAAAAGGTTGCTGTTCTAATCTACTAGATTTTGAGTAGTTTATTCAGAACAATAGAGAACTAATATGATGTTTTTACTCACTTAACAATACAAATGGATCACTGTATCTTCCTCAAAGGTGTTCAGAAGAATTTCTGGGATAGGATGAGGCTTGGTGAGAAAGAGAACATGACTGATTAGCGGAGTTTTCATTTGGGCATAGTACTGAGCAATGACACCAGTGCTATTCGCCAGTCCTGTTGGCATTCGACACCCTCCTCATTTTACATAATTGGATAAAACAGAATGCAGGCAGTTTGTGATCTGCTCAAGATCACACAGATATTTAGTAGTGGAGCCAAAACTTTAAATCAACTTGTTTGACTTGAACTTTAGTATTTCCTCCACTTTGCCATGTCCCTTCCCAATAACAGATTCCAGAGACCTAACGTAGATAATGTAGAGCTGCAGATATACACCTGGGTGCTTCTACTTCCCCTCCCATGCCTGGGACAGACACCATTAGCTAAGTACAGCACTCTCCTCAGGTCACTGTGATGCGTATGTGTAATAGATTCCAAATTGCGGTGGCTGAGAATCTGAGTGAAAAAATACAAGAGCTACAACTAATTTGAATCATGAGTGTCAGAGGAGTACAGCAAAGGTGGGCTTAAAGTATAGGCTGTAAAAAGGTTGGTACAGAAATGCAGGTGTGTGTGAGCTAGAAGGAAGGCTTCAGACATAACCATGCTGTATCAGGGATGAGAGTCTGAAATGACATAAACTTACTTCGGACAGAATCTACTAAGGCATTGCTTCTCACATCCTTGGGGAACTCTGCTTGTAGATCTTTTTATTTTTATTTTGAGTTGTAGATGGACACAATACCTTTGTTTTATTTATTTATTTTTATGTGGTGCCGAGGACTGAACCCAGTGCCTCACATGAGCAAGACAAGCATTTTTCCACTGAGCTACAACCCCAGACCATGCTTGTAGATCTTATCAGCCTTTTATTAAACATTTTAAAGCTTACTTGTTGTAATTGAAGGAAAACCTGTTACTTTAGTTATAATGTTGCAAGTATAAAATTTGGCCTTGGTGTGGTATATTGTGGAATTGGAATGCATACAGTACATATCATATAGTCCAGTACTGAAAACGTGTCCACTTTGAAGGTTCTATTTTTTTTTTTTTTAACCAGGGATGGAGCCCATGGGTGCTTAACCACTGAATCATATCCCCAGCCCTTTTTACATTTGGTTTGGAGACAGGATCGCCTTAAATTGCTTAGGGCCTCACTAAGTTGCTGAGGCTTGCTTTTTTTGTTGTTGTCGTTCTAATTAGTTATACATGACAGTAGAATGCATTTTGACACATCATACATAAATGGAGTATAACTTTTCATTCGTCTGGTTGTACATGATGTAGAGTTACACAGGTCATGTAAATCATATATGCACAAAGGGTAATAATGTCCAGTTAATTCTACTATCATTCCTACCCCCATGCCCTCTCCCCTCCCTTCATTCTCCTCTGTCTAGTCTAAAATACCTCTATACTCAGCCCCCCTTATTGTGAATTAGCATCTGCATATCAGAGAAAATATTCCACGTTTGGTTCTTTGGGATTGGCTTATTTCACTTAGCATGATATTCTCTAGTTCCATCCACGTATTGGCAAATGCCATAATTTCATTCTTCTTTAAGGCTCAGTCATATTCCATTGCATATATGAACCACATTTTCTTTATCCATTCATCTATTGAAGGACATCTTGGTTGGTTCCATAGTTTAGCTATTGTGAATTGAGCTATAAACTTTGATGGGGGGCTGGAGTTGTGGCTCAGTGGTAGAGCACCTGCCTGGCATGTGTGAGGTCCTGGGTTCAATACTCAGCACAACATATAAATGGATAAAATAAAAGATCCATTGACAACTAATAAAATATTTTTAAAAAATTGATGTGACTGTGTCACTGTAGAATGCTGGATTTAAGTTCTTTGGGTGTAAACCAAGGAGTGGGATGACTGGGTTAAATGGTGGTTCCATTCCAAGTTTTCTGAGTAATCTCCATACTGCTTCCACCAATTTGCAATCCCACCAGCAATGTATGAGTGTACCCTTTTCCCCACATCTGAGGCTGGCTTTGAACTTGTGATCCTTCTGCTTTAGCCTCCTGAGCTGCTAAGATTATAGGTATGTGCCACCACACCCACCCAAGTTTCTCTTCTTCATAGTGCATTTAGCATTGTCTGAAAATAAGGTAAAATCAGAAAAACAACAACAACAACATTTCTACGGTATGATTTAAAGGCAAGGGTTGAATATGGGCACTGTGGATTACAGGGTATCTCACTGAGAACAGGATTCGCATTTATCCAATTAGGACCAAGAGTGGACCTTCTTTGAACTTGATCATAGGGGATCTAAGCATCTTGAATACGTAAATGTTACGAAACTCCTCCAAAAACAGTGATCACTTTCTCCCTGCCATGATTCTTAAGGGTATAGGGGTGGGATTAGATATGAAGGTTATGTGAGTAAAATAAGTAGCAGAGTGTCGTCATTCATTTGCTCACTAAATACCTGGTAAATGCAAGCTATTTTGTTAGACACCATGGGGGATACAAGAAACAGGAATGTTGTCTTCAAGACTTCTCTAGCAGGAACCCCATAGTCCTGTTGATTTGAGGAGGATTTGAGGACATGAGCCTAGTGAGTTAAAAAATCTAGATATGGCCAGTGACACCCAAACAGAAGGTCTTTGGACTTAATCCTTAGAAGTATGATATGTCACTACAATTGTCTATGTATGCATCAGGCATCAAAAATATTAATAAAAAATGTTAATAGTATGCTTCTTTCTTTTTCTCTCTTTATACATGAATTTCATTATCATTGAAAAAAATTATGAATTGCTGGGTCACTTAGATGCATTGCTGTGCTCTTAGGAAATGTTCCTGGTTATGAAATTCTTTTAATCAGCTGCACTTTCAGATTTACAGTATAGGCTTATTCTTGACAAGTGTTCTTTTCAGAAAAATATGCAGTAGATGTGGCAAAACAGAAATATTAGTTCACTTCACAATGAAATTTTCCTTTTTTATATTGAACTTTATTCTTCTCTTAATTTCTGTGTCCACATCAAATTTTTAGAAAGGTGAACATCATGATTTATTCACAAATCTTCAAGGATCAGAAACATTCTTGCTCTCTCTTTTCAGGTTTTGCATTCTGTGTTTGGGAGTTGTTGATTTATACTTCCCCTGATATTTTCTGGAGTAGAATACCTCCGTGCTTTCTATGGGGTTTTCCTAAATACTAGCAACTTGTTTTTCAGCACATAATCTTAAACCAACCACTTCTCAAAGTCCTATAGTATCTGGTAGATGCCGGAGCACAGAAACAAGACAGAAAAGAATCAAAAGAAAGAAAATAGGCGTTGGAATTGATCCATTCAGGTACTACACAAGATCTCTGCCACTTCCTGTGTGACCCCAAGTGAATTACTTAATCTTACTAAGCTTCAGTTTGCTTATCCCTAAAATGGTAATAACATGCACATAGGTCATTATGAACATTTAGTAGGATATTAAGAAAGAGAGAGCCTTGTACATAATAGACACTCCTTCACTAACTCCTTCACTTCCTCCTAAAAAAATAAAAGGGGGGGGGTTGGGGATACAGCTCAATTGGTAGAGTGTTTGCTACCCAAGGCCCTGGGTTCAATCCTCAGCATTGCAAAAAACAAAACAAAACAAATAAACAACAAAAAAAACCTCAGAACTTAATCACTAAAACAAACAAACAACTACAGTCACAGACTAGTCAGGTCCCAACCACCATTTTTTTTTGGGGGGGGGGTACTGGGAATTGAACCCAGGGGCACTCCACCACTGAGCCACATCCCCAGCCCTATTTTGTATTTTTTATTTAGAGACAGGGTCTCACTGAGTTGCTTAGGGCCTCGCTAAGTTGCTGAGGCTGGCTTTGAACTCCCGATCCTCCTGCCTCAGCCTCCCAAGTACTGGGATTACAGGCTTGCACCACTGCGCCGGGCCCAACCAACTTTTTTGACACTGAAAATAGATTTGGTATTCTCCCTTTTCTTCTTAATGAAAAAATGCACCCAGCATTATGAAAAATGAAAACTTGAGGAAAAACCATCCATAATTTCATCATCCCATTTCCATTTTTGTCATGGTCTGGCTTTATACAAAATGGTCACATTTTCTCCACAGCCGCAATCAGGGTGTTTATCTTGGCATAATCTCTTTTAAGGTACCAGTAGATGTATTCCAGGTGATAGTGGGAAGCAACTGAAGATGAGAGAATGGAAGGCTGCGGGGGTGTAAAAGTTCTTTTATGATATTGTTCAAACCTTTCTCCAGCACAGAAACTCCACAAAGAACTCCTCTGCAGTTTTTGTTACCCAGGGCTGTTCCTTTAAATTGTTTGACGTCAGAGAAGGAATGCTATAGCAACAGTCTGTCAAACTGGAATTAACTCAAAAGAAAGATGGGGGTGGGGAGAGGAAAAATGCTCCCAGGCGGTACTGACTTCAGAGGAAGCAATTTGGATACATGCATTTATTTTATGACATTTTCAACATAAAACACCCAGAGAAATGTGAAAAAAGTCGATTGAAATGCTTGTGGCGTTTAACTCATGCAGAGAAGAGCGGCTTGGCAGGGTTAAATGGAAGGCCTTCCGGTTTTGTCAGTGACAGTAGTGACAATAACTTCCAAGAATCGATCGTTTATTTAGAGGCAGGTTACGTGCAAACATTATGCCAAGGTAATATTTTCAGCACATTTATGAGGCAAGTATCGCTATCCTTATTTTGCCAGTGACAAAACTTATGCCTCGAGAGGTAACTGTCACACAACTAGTGACTGGGACTGCAAAGCAATTGGGTAGGAGTCTGGGCTTCAGTTCACTTTCCTACAACCTAGAATTCCAGAAGGTGAAACCTAAGCAGGACCTGTGGGCCGTCTAGCTCAACCTCCTATCCTGCCCAGAGCAAACCGCCGGTGCGGTGTCAGAAGGAAACTGACCACAGTACTTAGACGGGCTCTACTCGTTTCAGTGACCCGACATCCAGGCGCCGCACCAAGAAAACGAAACTGCCCTGGAATTAATGTTTTTCTTCTCCTTCTAGCAGGAAACGAGAAAGAAAATAGGAAGTAGAAGCTGCGGGCGGCGCCCGCTCCCTTCGCCCCCCGCCCGGGTCCCGCGCGCTTCAGGGTTGGCGCGCGCCCGCGGCGCGCCCCCGTCCGCCCCTAGCGCGCCTTGAGCCTCGAGCCTCGCGCCACGTCCCCGCCCCGGCCCAGCGCCGCGGAGTTGGCTGCTGGGCGGAGTGGCTGGGTGTGGTCGGCGGCTCTGGGCTGGCTGTGCGCTGTGCTCTGCACGCCGGCTCCGCGCTTGAGGCCAGCAGAGCGCACAGCGGACCCGGCCAGCGCCAGGTGGACGCGGGCCTGAGCTCCCTCCAGGTAGGTTTCGAGGCGCGAGCTGCCACTCGTCGGTGCGCCCTGCTAGGGGACCCCGGGCTTCTCGCAGGGGGCGTGAGGAGCCGCGGGACGGCCGTCGCGGAACCCGGACCGGGTGGCGGTGCGGGGCGGACTGGGTTCCTCCGGACTCCGGGACAGGGCCCTCCGGCTGGCAGACACTGCCCGAGAGGGACCGGACGGGCGCGCCCGGACTGCGCTCCGCTACCGCGCAGGGAATGACCACTCCGTCACCGTCCAGGGCACTTCTTGGGCTGTTCCGACCGCTCGCCCAGGGAGACCTCCCAGGTTCCTCTCCACGCCTTGAGGCCTCCTCCCAGAGACTCAGCAAGCTCCTGTTTGCCCCAAGACAGCGGTTATCCCATCCCGCGACTGCCCAGAGGTGTTACAGGCTGGAGAGCAGTGGGGAAGCTCACAGAAGTTCTCCACTAAGTGCTAAAATGCGTCCTGTGGTTTCGTGTCAAATTTATTTTGGAAATGATATAATGTCCAGTGTTTTTGGGGGGGGCCCGGGAGAGGACGGCAGAATAATGGATTTCGAATATTTGCAAGTTCCGTACAATGAGAAAGTGTTTTCCTTTTCTCTCCACATCTTAAAGCATAAAAAATTGCCTTAGACTTTGACATTTACAGCCATTCAGTAAGGGAAGATTGAATTTCCAAAAGTTTAAAACCAGGCTTGTTTTTAGAAGCAGTGCTTTGTTTATTTTGCATCTCTCCCTCTTCCCTTTTCTCCCACTCCTCTTTCTCCTTCAGTATGAGGATGTATCTTTCTTCTCAACCACTGACAATATAGTCAGGAGTATGGATTAGCACCCTACCCGGAAGTTTTCTTAAGACATTGGAATTTAATTGTTGACTCAGCCCATCTCATTGTTGAACACTGAGATTGTGACCTTTAAGTCCGTCTTCTAGGAGAGAGTGCACACTGCTTGCTTACACAAGATGAAAGGGAAGTCATTTCTAGTGGACGAACTTTATACATTTAAAATTGTACGATTTAAGTCTCTACATTTTAATAGTCTTCAGCATGGAGGTTTTGGTTTATCAGTAATAACTAGGCTTTGAAAGCTTATTGCATATTTCAGTATTTGGTTAAAAATCACTTAAGATTTTTCATGTTGCATTTTGGTTTGTAGATGAATTTGAAACAAATATAAACCTCTAAAATGTTTTACAAACATTGTCAACCTTGTATATACATATTTATAAGAATATTAAACTAATTAGTATGGTTTGCGATATATTTAGATTCATCTCTCTGCAAACCTATATATAATATAGGAAGTCATTCTGAGTTTTTGGTCTTTGTTAACCTGTAAAAAAATTTTTTCATCATTGATGCTTAAGTATGTCAACACATGCTTTTACACTTTAAAATAGATTCTGGGAAGTTTTTTAAATTAAAAATTGGAATTAAGTGTTGGACATTTTTCTGCCCTTACCAAATACTGCCTGAGATGGTGTGGTTTCTGATACCTTTCAAGCATGTTATGGAAGTCGGTGGCTGTTATAGTTTATTTACCTTGCTGACTAGTTTAATCTGCATTCATTATAGAAATTGCTTTACTAATCATCTATCTTGGACCAGTGGCAGTGCTCTACTTTATTTATATTTCAATAATTTGGAGGTGTTATCTACTTCTACAGGTAAGGAAACTGCCTGCAAGGTATTAAGGAACTTGCCAGTGATCACGTAGCTGTTTAACTCAGCTAGGGCTCAATGCAGGATCTGAAGTTCATGTCTCTCAAGTTCATGTTCTTTCTTCTGTGCCACCTTAAGTTAGTGCCAAGGCAAGAAGAATGATCCACAATTGCTCATTAGCATATGCATAACATTTCCAAGACATACCAGAGATATGTGTTGGTTTTTCCATCATGATTTGTACTATTCATCCATATTACTCTACAGATCCGCCACTCTGTCACTCTATTCATGTTAAATATCTTGTTTAAAGTTCAGAACCTCTCTCTTACTAACATGTATTTTACTGACATCAATCAGTAATGACGACTTACTTATTCTGCCAAAATAATGACCTCATTTTAATGTGGATTCTCTAGATACAAAGACATCACTAATTTGTCAGGTTACAAAGAGTATGACGATCTGCTTTGGAATAGGGGAACCCTTTGATAGCCCTCAAATTAAACCAAGAGATGCTTTGATAGATTTTTACCCTTGCAATTACTCCTTCTCCCCTGCATCTTCAATTTTTCAGTTTCTATGGAATCATCTATGTTCTATATAAACATACTCTCATGTCTCCCATCTTGTAGTGAATTTTTTAAAACCAGTATTCTATTTTAGTGATTACCTCATTTCTCTGCTTCACCTTGACAAAACCTAATTCTTTGACAGAACAAAATAAATACAGGATAGCTGGGCATGGTGGCCCACACCTGTAATCCCAGTGACTTGGGAGGCTGGGGCAGGAAAAGTTCAACTTTGAGACCAGCTGGGGCAATTTAGAGAAGCAGGATCACAAGTTCAAGGCCAGCAGGAGCAATTTAGGGAGACCCTACCTAAAAACTTAAAAAATGGAGGGGGCGGATTGTGACTCAGTGATAGAGCACTTGCCTAGCATGTGTGAGACACTGGGTTGGATCCTCAGCACTGCATAAAAGTAAATAAAATCAAATAAAGATATTATGTTTATCTACAACTAAAAATTTTAAAATTTTTTAAAAATTAAAAAATTATAAAAATCAGGCCAGGGATGTAACTTAGTGGTAGAGTAGCTCTGGGTTCAATCCCCCATACCATCAAAAATTATTTTTAAAAACAAATAAATACAGGACAGGTAGCCAGAAACCAGTTAGTTTCCTACAGTGGGATAGGTAGGAACTCAATAAACTGAAATTAAAAAGGAGCAGCAAACCTTCTTGAAAGCTTTTGAATTTTGGAGACTTGTTTATCTTTTACATGTTCAAAAATTAACAAAATAGGGAGTGGGCTCCAAAATTGAATACAAACAATAACAAATGAACCAATGAATAGGCTGAACTCCCTGAAGGAAAAAAATGACTCCAAGTAAGTTTTGAACATAGGACTTTGACTATATGCCCTTAATATAAAAATTTTTAAAAACTGAGAGACATCTTGAACTCTGTGTAGTAGGCTGAGATTTGTATGGCACAGGTGTAGCAACTCTGAAACTATTTTGTGTGTCTTGTAGGATTGAGCAAATGAATAAATTCATTATATTTGGAAGCTAGAGTTTTCACTCTGGGAGAAGAGAACTAAAAATGTAGAATGGATTCCCATATTCAGTGAGTTATAATATATTACCATCATTATTCATTTTGATGCTCAAATTTCTGCAGATATGGCCAACGGGAGCTCCTTCAAACTAATTCCTTTATTCTTTTGTTGCTGTTTTGAGACAGGGCCTCACTATGTTGCCCAGGTTGGTCTTGGATTTGTGGGCTTAAGCAATCCTCCCTACTTGGCCTCCAGAGTAGCTGGGACTACACCCATGTGCCACCGTGACAGACTCCAATTTCCTTCTGACATGCTCAACTTCAAACAAACAAACAAACAACAACAACAAAAATAAAAACACTGTCTTATTTTGTGGCACAAAATTTTCAAGGCTCATATTCCCCTGTTGCTGCTCTGGAAACAGCCTTTTAGATATGGGCATTAGCTGTGTACACTGCTACTCTGGGTGTCATTACTCCTAGATCCTTTTACCAGACAGAGCTAGGAAACATATGCACATATGCGCCCAGGCATATATGTATATATATTTTAATCCTGAGTCCATATTGATGCTGTGAATCCCAATCCAACACCAGAGTGTTCTTTAGTGTCTTCTTCCATTCCACATTTTTAGTTCTCTTCTCCCAGAGTGAAAACTCTAGCTCCCAAATATAATGAATTTATTCATTTGCTCAATCCCACAAGATACACAGAATAGTTTCAGAGTTGCCGTACCTCTACCATGCAAATATCCTCTAGTCTCATTATTTTCCTGCAGGTTAATTTCTGCCTTAGGACCTTTGCATTTACTTTTGTTTCTGCCTGATATGCTTTTCCCCTTTTAAGGCATAGCTCATTTCCTCACTCCATTCAGCTTTACTTAGATTAATTAAAAATGAACTTCTACTCACCCTCCAACTTGTAATTTTTTTCTTTTCTTTTTTTTTTTTTTTTTTAAGTAGTGGAGATTGAACCCCAGAGTGCTTTACCACTGAGCCACATCCCCAGCCCTTTTTTTTATTTTTTATTTTGAAACAGGGTCTTAGGGTCTCACTAAGTTGCTGAGGACCTTGCTAAGTTGCTGAGGCTGGCCTTGAACTTGGGATCCTCCTGCCTCAGCCTTGTGAGTTGCTGGAATTTCAGGCTACATCACCATGCCCAGCCATCTTCTGATATTTTCCCCCTATCCCCCTATATAGTAGCTATCTGTATTTAAAAACATGTAATTTGTTTATGTGCTTTACTATCTTCCTCTCAAACTGATACAGAAGAAAGTGGCGCAACAATGGAAACTTTTGTTTGTTTTGTTTACTACTGAATCACTAGAGCCTAGAGTATGCCTGGCATGTGGCTGGGACTCGGAATTGTTGAATGAATGCTTGAATTTATATTTGTCAACTCGTTGCTACATTTTAGCTAAAACTATTTCAGTTGGGCAAGACAGTTTCCAGAGAATCATACAGCATTAATGCTATTTAAGGTCTTTTGGTGAAGCTACTAAGGTTTCTCTGAAAGCCAGAAAGTTACCAACTTTATATCTTCACCTTTCTTTCGTCTGCCCTCTGCTGGAGGTAATACTAATAAGCAGCAAATGAGAAGAGGTCAGTGGGAAAATCGAAAATGGAAAAACCTGGATCACAAACTAGATAATTAACTTTAAAAAAATTAAACCAATTTGAAGATTTTAATTTAAGGTAAGCCTCCACATTAATCATAATATGATATAAAAGAGTGAAAAGAATGGACAGTAGTTAGATGTATAGCTAAGGATGAAAAAAGAGACATCTGAAATATTTTGATTACTTAAATACAGTTCCTGCTCAAATATACTGCTTTTCCTTAAAATAGCGTAATATTTTAAGGAAATAAATTTTCTTAATGGTATTAATAATCTCAGCTAACCCTCACTGACTTTGCTGTTTCTCTATTTACACATGCAGTTGTCGTAGCCAATGTTCTAACCCCAACAGCTGGGTTCTAGACGTGGTGCTCTTCATTATTATGCTGCACTAACCTTCTTCCTGCTGATGTCCTATGGGTGGAACCGTGGTGTTGTCAGCTTTTTCATTGCTGTGAACAAAAGACTTGACAAGAACAACTTAGAAGAAAAAAAGTTTATTTTGGCTTATTGTTTCAGAGGATCAGCCCATGGTCAGTGAGGCAGAACATCATGGTAGAAGGATGCGGCAGAAGAAAGCAGCTCAGGACAAGCAACCAGAAGGGAGGGGAAAGGAGATGAGGGGAGGGGCGGAGGAGGGGGAGAGGGAGATTAGACTCTCCTAGTCTAATCATTTCACCTCTGAACACTCTTATATTGTCTCACACATGAGATTTGGAAGAACACCTCATATCTAAACCATAACAATCAGATACCAAAAAATTCCTTTGGTGCAGTAGTTATGAACAACAAATGCTTGGTAAATTCACAACATGTGTCCGTCAATACTATTTTTCCAATGTGCATTATGAAGAACTTTTTCTTCCAGAATTACTGAGAGATGAGTGTTATTCAATATGTTTTGAAGTACAAGTCACATGAAATGATTTTCTATTATTCAAGTACTGCTTACTTGCTAAAATAATATAGTTTCTCTTAGTGTCCATATTTAATACTTAAGGAAATATATAGCAGCTTAAAAGGATTTAGGTGTTTCCCCCCCCCAATTTAACTTTAGCAGAGTTTGTTCCTGTACAGGATAGTTACTGCATGTAAGGAAAAACTCCCACCAAGTTGCTTAGCCTCCAGTTGGTGTCTGAAAAGGAAGAGTTCGTTCAGGGGCTGTTAATGCTGGTATCTTTGTGATCAGTGCTTAAACTCTGATATGCTCTTCTTCATAATTGCTCTTGAACTGATTTGTTTTAAACTTTTATTATATAAAGAGTTCATGAATATCCTGAAACATCAGTTTCTTCCCTATTATGTTTTAGAAGCCCTACCATTTCTATCATTTAGTTTGTCAAAATTTTTCAGCTAAAGAGGAATTGATAGACTCTGTCAATTTTATCAGTTTCTCTATAGCCGAGGAGAGACTACTACTTTGAGAAAGATGAAGATGGGGAAAATGGTCCCTGTGCTCAAAAACCAAATGATCTCTGGGTTTTACGTAAGATTTTTAATATTTTTATGGCAATATTTAGCAATTACTTGACTCACCACCCCTTCCCCATTTTTATTTTAAGTTCCCCACCTAAACACTTCACCTAGGAATTGTTTAAAATGAGGAAATTAGCTGTTTGGTAATGTGAAACTAAAAACCCAGTAATGTAGCTTAAGCTGAATGAGGCTTTGTTTTCTCCCTGGCAAGGGACATAGATTATATACATTATATTTAGGATAGTTAACAAGGCTTATAGTGATCAGTTTTTAATAAGATAAGAAATTTGATCCTAGAATTCTATAAATTACTTATTTAAATGGAACATGGTAGGCAGGTAATTGCATAAGGAAATTGAAATTTGTTAACAAGGGATCTACAACAGGTACATTTTGTAGAATGGGGTTGTTCTAAGAACTAAAGTGTTACCATAAAAAGCTTTGGCTAGTGCATGCACTTAGTAAGTGCTCAGTTAACATTATCTCTTGTTTCAGTTACTCCTACTTAGACCTTTTAAGTTTAGAGGACCTCCTGCCTTCATGCCAGGTAATCTTCCTTATCTGTATTACAGGTCAGTGATCTCTTATCCACAACTGAGAAATCTAAAATGCTCTCAAAATACAGACTTTTTTTCCTTCATGCATCATTTAGTGTCATTTTGGTGGCACAGTGTGATCTGAAGCTATTGCTAATCTCTTTGTTCTTGCCAGCTGTGAACATACTTTTTTGCTGCAGAAATGGCAATTCCTGATTATGTAGGATGCTGCCCCAAGGTTCATTTGGGGTATTTTGCCATAGATAATGAACATTTTTGTTTTACCTGAAAACTTCAAAATTCTGAAACACATCTAGACCTAGGGTTTATTTGGGGTAATGGGTTATGTGCCTATGTGTGTATGTATTTATCTGTCTGTTTTCCTTTTAAGACTGTAAATTCCTTGAGACTGGGGCCTAAGGTGTATTCATATGTAGCCCCAGTTCCTGGCACATTCAGTAAATGTTTGATGAAAGAATAAACTGTGGCAGAATGTAACAGCTGGGTGAAGGGAGACAGACTGGAGGGCAGGGCCTTCTTTATTTCCTGGAACACAAACAAATGGCCTTCGGTTCACAAGAAGTTGAGTTGTTTTACTTTGGGGGCATTTAAAATGCTCAAAGTAATGAGTAACGTGATGGCAGAATAACAAAATATAAAACCGCCTGTTGTGTGCTGTAATTTCATCTCCAGGTTTCCTTTTGCTCCTGTATCCACTTGCTCTGTGTAGCTCTAGGGTTTTGGTGGTGCTGGGGATTGAACCCAGGGCCTTCTGCATATAAGGCAAGCACTCCACCAGCTGAGCTACATCCCCAGCCCTTGGCTAACTTTTTGAGAAAGACAAATGTGGGATGGGGTGGCTTGTGTGTTTTATATTCCTTGGTAAGAATGATCATAAAAGCTTTAAAATATCTTACCTGATTCATTATTTTTTAAAAATATATATATGTATTTTATTACATATACAAAATGTAAATCTGATTGCAAAGAACAAAACAGAATATTAGAAAATTTGATTATAGCAACATACTACTTGAAATGAACTTTTTCAGAGAACAGACTTTTAGGAAGCAAAAGTAGTTTATGCTTACATTTTTAAAGTTCAATTTAAAATATTTCATGGCTTACATGAGCTTTCATGATCAGTGTGAAATTATCACTAGCTGAGAAGTACTTTGCTTGTTTCATATGGCTTCAAATGGCTGTTGACCAACACAGCAGTGTAATTGTGCAGATGCATAATGTCTTGCTTTAGTAAAAGTTCTGTGGACTTTTAAGATGTGGAGCGAGAAGGCCATTTGAATTATACAGCTGTATTTTTTTTCATTTTATTTAACAAATTGGCTTGGATACAATGGCTCATTGGTATCTTTCGATATGTGTAACTGGTACAGCTGAACTTTTAAAAGATAATTGATATGCTGCTTTTTTTTCACCTTAACAATGCTTTCACTATATGACAGTTATTTAAAATGTGTTAAATGGAGCAAATATCCATGTTGGAAAAGAAATCAAGAAGTTAAAGTAACTGAAAATAAGAGCACTATGCTTATCAAATAATTTTTCATAAATTATTAGTTTAAAATTGCTTTTGCAGTTTCAGTGCCATTTCAAGGATAAATTGTGATTAACAGCTGCAATTTGACCCTGAGCAAAATCATCATTGGTGAGATTCTTTTGACTATTGAACTGCATCCTTTTGGTTGTTTTTCTTTTTCTTTTTCTTTTTCTTTTTTTAAAGGAAAGTAGGACTGGCTCATTTATACCTTGAATTCTTTTTATCCTTCCTTCCTCCCAGGAGGAAAGTTTCTTAATTAGCTGGCTGAAGATAGAACCTGGGGAAACATAAATAAATATTTAAGAAATGAATGGTCCCCACAAAGCCACAGAGAAAGAATACTTAAGCACAAGGAGGGCAAGGAGCTGTGGGATTGTAACAACCATAGGAATAAAGTTGAAATAAGAAACAAAGGTCCTCAGTCAGATCCAGCAAATCCAGTGAGATGCCCTTTGAAAAGGGGCAGCGTGGAAGAACCATCTTGGGCCTTTTCAGTCATTTGTGCCTCAAACCCCAGCTCCTTTAATGTTAAGCAAGTTATTGAACTTGTCTGATCCTCCATTTCTTTTTTCTTTCCTTTTATTTCATTTCATTCTGTTTAATTCATTGTTACCGGTGGACTTCATGTGCAAGAGTTGTGTTCTTTATAACCAGACTCATCTTGTGGGGCCTAGTGCAGTGTGCCTGAAGTTCATCCATACATGACTCACTTTTATATGTTTATGTTTGCTTTCTTAATAATATGTGAACAGCTATCGAGCAAGTCCCCAGCCCAAGAATTAAAAAAAAAAATAGCAACTCCCTGTGTTTTCCTTCCTCATATGATATTATCATTCTTTTGCTGAAAAAAAAAGGTTGTTACATATTTGTACATCCTAAATAATGATATTTCGTTTTAGTGGTTTTTGAGTTTTGTAAAAGAGATATTTATGCTGGAACTTTTTTTCCTCATCATTATTCTTAGGATTCACCTATGCTGTTTCTAACTGTAGTTCATTTGTTTTCATTGCTTTATAATAATTTGCTGTGAAAATGCTACAATTATCCATTCTGACAGTGGGCACAGGTGTTCTAGTTTATTACTTCAAGTGGTGTGGTATGATGGTATGAACAGCTATGCCCTGCTCTTGCGCACATGCACTAGAGTATCTTTTAAGACTTCGTTATCCAGGAGGGGAATTGAATCATCAGTGAAAGACATAAATATCATCACCTTTGTTAGGTATTTCCATGTTGCTTCCCAAAGAGTTGCCCAACTAGAATGAGAGTTGTCATTTTTCTATAACCTTGCTAATTCCCAGTTTAGTTAAAAATGTTTGGTTAATCTAACAGGTGTGGGGGCTGGGGTTGTGGCTCAGTGATAGAGCATTTGTCTAGCATGTGTGAGGCACTGGGTTTGATCCTCAACACCACGTAAAAATAAACAAATAAAGGTATTGTGTCCATCTACAACTAAAAATATATATTTAAAAAGCAACAGGTTTGGAACTGTATCCTGTATTTTAGTTTGCATTTCCCTTATTTCTGAGGTTATTTCATTTGTTTATTACCTCTGGAGTTATTCCTACTGTACCAGTTTCTATATTTGCATATTTTCCTGTGGGAATGTTAGTTATTTGTATGGTTAGTTTGAAGGAATTGCTTTTAAAATTTTACATGCTAATCCTTTATTTGAATTTTAGTTTGTAACTATCTTTTCCCAGTCCAAGGCTTGGTTATTTTTGGGCAGGGGGATTTTGCTTTTTTCTTTCTTTTTCTTAGGGGTAGAGGAGAAAATACACTGCACTTACCTAGTGAATGCTGCTAGCTCTTATCATTGACCTTTCCTCCTCTCCCCAGTTTTCTTATACTTAGGGATAATTTTAAAAATCAGATGAGGCAAAATAAATAAATAAATTTTAAAAAATCAGCTGTAGCAGATGTGTTACGTTTGGGATAGGCAGGATGCAGCTGATCATTGAGCTGTAAGTAAACCATTGTGGAGATTCTGTTTCCATATGTTGGAAGATTAAAAAAAAAAAGCATGTTTGAGTGTTGGGGCCCATACCCCAACAGATCTAATTCCTTAGAGACATCCTTCTCAATTTTCTGTTCAACGCGCCTGCCCCCCCCCCCCACACACACCAATGTCAATGGAAACTTTAATCTCTGTCTATAATGGCTTCCTTTTCATTAATTCAGGGAAAGTCTGCTTGGTTAGAGATTACTTTTGGCTTTCTCCTTTCTCAGATTAGGATCCTGATTACTTTAAGCTTTAAATAAGAACAACTCTGAGTTGGTTCGTGCTTCAGCTAGTCTGCCTGGCTGGGACCCAGGGGAGGATTTCTTCAGTGGTGGGTGACCATTCGTCTTGCTGATTCTGCCCCCAAACTTAGTTTCTGTATTTTTCTTTCCCCCATTGCCTAGCACAATTGGATTCACACAGTTTTAGAACATATTTTCCTCTTCTTTTTTTTTTCTCCAAGTTTCAGAGATTTATTAATCAGTGAAATAAACTCTAACAAATCAACATGATTTCATGCATTTAAAGGAGAAATATTTCCTGGTTAAGTGGAAAATTGTGAGGATGGCTTCTTAAAGACCTTTGTTTGAAGCAGCTTTATAGTGAAACATTTCATTTAGAAGTCTGGACCTTCTTTCTTCAGTTTGCTGTAATCCACATTCACTGAGTAGAACTTGTATTGATCATTGGGACCCAGATTGTTCCAGGGTTCTGGGTTATTCTTCCTGTCCCAACTGACATCTGGATTGAACAATGCCAGACGCATCACATGCAGTGCTACTCCCGTACCTCCTGCTCCAATAAATACCAAGAGGGGGAATCAAGCTTGGATGCTTCTTGGCTTGACCCATGATCTGGCGGAGCTTGTTTGCATCTGAGGCCTCTGGCCCAAAAAGCGATAACAAATCTGCTGGGCCCAAGACCAAGCAGCTTCTGCACCCAAACTGTGCAGACGTCCAAAGTCGCCCAGAACCATATATTTTGCCACTTCTTTGATTTTCGTTTTTTTAAAACTGTGGGTGCACAAGAGCTGCCGGTGAGAAAGTAATAGATGGCCTTGTTTTCTGTTGGTCAAAATAAGTGTCCTAGAGGACTTGATCTCTTAAAATTTGAGCATGCTTTAGGTGTACAGTTTGAGGGAGCTAATTAGGTATACTAAATTATACCTAATACAAAAATATTATTCCCAGGCATTCTAAACTTATACTTATGTGCATACACATCAATACACAGCTTGCCCATTTCTTTGGATCCTCACCTTCAGAACATAATTTCTAGAACTTACCATATTAGTTTTCACCTGGGGCATCTTAGGGCCACATTTTACCCTAGATAGCCTCTAGGCTTGTCTATAGGATTATTTAGATTCACACTTTATTGGCACTCTAAGGAATTCACCAGTTGTTGGACAAGAAGAAAAAAAATAACCTAGGAAATCTATGTAATTAATATGTTCTCTATCCTGATATTTTTAAAGAATGAGAAGTTTTTAGCAGCAGAAAGGGAAGAGCAGGGGAATGGCAGCTTTGACATTATCCAGAGAAAGTTTGTGGTTGCCTGGCTCTAGCATCACAAGGGTTCTGGTTTTGTGGCTTAGAAACACTCCTCAGACAGCCTCTTGCCTTCTAGCTGCCCACTCCCTTTCCATCATGCCTGTTTTTTTGTTTTGTTTTGTTTTGTTTTGTTTTGTTTTGTTTTGTTTGGTACTGGGGTTTGAACCCAGGGGCACTTGACCACTGAGCTACATCCCCAGCCCTATTTTGTATTTTATTTAGAGACAGGGTCTCACTGAGTTGCTTAGGGCCTCGCTAAGTTGCTGAGGCTGACTTTGAACTCGCGATCCTCCTACCTCAGCATCCCAAGTGCTGGGATTACAGGCGTGTGCCACCATGCCCGGCCATCATGCCTGTTTTAAGAGCCTGTTTTAGTCAGATTTTGTTGCCACTGTGACTAAAGGATCTGACCAGATAAATTTTAGGGGAGGAAAAGTTTATTTGAGGGCTCTTGGTTTCAGAGGTCTCTGTCCATAGAAGGCCAGCTGCATTCCTCAGGACTCTGGGAGAGGCAGAACATAATGGTGGCAGAGTGTGGCAGAGGGAAGCAGCTCACCTGGTGATCAGAAAGCAGAGAGAAAGAGCTGTACTTGCCAGATACAAATATATACCCCAAAGCCACGCCTCAGTTCCCACCTCCAGCTACACCCTCCCACTTCAGTTACACTCACTTCATCCCTATGAGAGAATTAAATCACTGATTGGGTTAAGACTCTCACAAACCAATCACTTTTCTTCTGAACCTTCTTGCATTGTCTCACACATGAGCTTCTGGGGGACCCCTCACATCCAGACCATAACACAGCCCAAGTCTGCTAGACATGAATAAGGTTTGAGAATTCAGAATTCTACATAGGGGCTGGGGATATAGCTCAGTTGGTAGAGTCCTTGACTTGCAAGGACAAGGCCCTGGGTTCAATCCCCAGCACTGCAAAAAAAAAATGAATGTGCAGAATTCCACATGAGGAAATGGGGTCATGGATTGGCAGCTCTCTTTAAAAATATTTAATGAAGAGCAGGGATTGTAGATGATGGTGAGATGTACAGTCAAGGAAAAAAGAATATTTCTTGAAAAGAAAGGGAAAGGTTTATTTTGGCTCACAGTTTTGGAGGTTCCAGCTCTTGAAAATTAGCCCTACATCCTTACCTCTGGTAAGGTGCACACCATGGTGTGACTATATGGTAGAGCAAACCACTTACCTTATCAACCAGGAGGCAAAAAGAGGAGAGAGTGACCTGGGGTCCCATGTCCCCTTCAATATGGGCATGCCCCCAGTGACCTAAGACCCACCTCCTAAAGGTATCACCACCTACCAAGAGCATCACCATGGGGTCTGAGCTTTAAACACAGACCTTTGGGAAAAACTTATCTAAACTTTAGCATTCCAGCCCTGGCCTCTGAAGGTTCGTGTCCATCTTACAATACAAAATGCATTCATTCCATCCCCAGGGGTCCTCAGAGTCTTAACTGTTCTGGCATTGGTCAAAAGTTCAAGTCCAGCTGGGTGTGGTGGTGCATATCTATAATCCCAGTGACTCAGGAGACTGAGGCAGGAAGATTGCAAGTTCAAACCCAGCCTCAGCAGTTTAGCAAGGCCCTGAACAACTCAGTGAGACCCTGTCTCTAATAAAATATAAAAAAGGGCTTGGAATGTGGCTCGGTTTAGTGGTTAAGTGCTCCTGGGTTCAATCCCTGGTACCAAAAAAAAAAAAAAAAAAAAAAGAAAAAAAAAAATCAAGTCCAAAGTCGTCTTCAAGACTCTGGGGAAACTCAAATGTGAGACCCCTTAAAATAAAAAAGAAAGTTATATACTTCCAAGATGCAATGGTAAGATAGGCACAAGGTAAACATTCTTATTTCAAAAGCTTGGAATAGGAAAATAGTAAGGAAGGATGAGTCTAAAGCAAAACCAGAACACAGTAGGGCAAACATTAAATCCTAAGGCTCCATCCAGGTCACATGCCGAGATGTGGGCTGCCAAGGACTTGGGAAGCCCTGTTCTTTCATCCTTGCTGGAGACAGCACACAGGTCCACTCCCGTGGCTGACTCTGTATGCTGCCTGTAGCTTTCCTTGACCAGTGTTGCACATTGCCGACGTCTTCACCTTCCCTGGGTCTCCACTGCAGCTTTAGCTTCACTCCCACATCTCCATTCCACATTGCCCATTGAAGGCTGCTTGCGAAAACTAACCCCACAGCACACTGCTCAGCTCCTTAGCCTTTCCTTTTACAATCTTGTGGGAGCTTCCACGGCTCCATAACCCTTACATTCTGCAGGCTCGCAAAACCAGCATCACATGAATGGACCAGCCAGCACGAGCTGTACCTGGAGCCGCTTGAACCACAACTGCAACAGCCTCTGACTGCCTTCTCCTCCCACCTCGGCTACCACCACACACGATTTTTAAAGGGAGAGACTTGGGCATGTTTAACTGCTGATGGTGAGGATCCAGTTAAAAGTCTGAGGCTTCCTGCAGATTACCTTCTGAATGAAACTATTAAAGTTATAGTCTCCACTAGATAGATTACACTGCTGACCAAGTTTAGCTTCACTAGCACTGGCATAAAGAAAATAGTAAGTCCATTCTAATGTACTGTAGTATGAAGTCCATACCACCTAGAAGGATTCTTGCCATACGTATGTATCTAACCTGGATGTATTCTATCTTATCAATCTGACTTCCAGTTTACAGGCAGTGTAGAGGGTAAAGAAACAAAGTAGTAAGCAGAAAGTGGGACATTCTAAGGACAAGTGACTTAGTCTGTAGTGAATCAATATCATAGGGAAAAAAGAGCAAGAGGTGGCTATTTCTAGATGGAGAGCCTTAAGAGACATGACAAAATGTATTATGTAGTCCTTAACTGGATCCTTATTCCAACAAACAAGATGTAAAAACACGTTTTTGGAAGTCTCTAGTCTCTTCCTAAAATAGTAATATATTCCTGCTTTTTGGTTCTGTGATTTATTCTAATTCCTTAGAATGAATTTTCCTATATTTCTTAAGCTATTTGAGGTTAGCTTATTTATTGGAAACCAAAGTGTCACAGGTGCTGGGTATGTAGCAAAGAATAAAGAAAACTAAAACCCTACCTCAAGGAGCTTGATTTTTATAAAGGGGAAACAAATCACAAATAAGTAAATACGTGCTAAATAGTGTTGGGTCTTATAGTGAAATATAAGACAAGGTGAGTGGACTAGAGAGGGAGAGGGTTGGGTGCTATCAGCAGAGGCTCCTCTGAAAGGGTATCACCTGAGCAGACATAAAAAAGGGAGCAAGCGATGAAATATCACAGACAAGTGTGGTGCAGACAAGTGTGGTTAGGGTGACTAAAAGACGCTGAGACTAGAATCTGCTCAGTGTGTTCAGAGAACATCAAGAAAGCTTTTGAGCAGCTGGAGGAAAGAGGGGAGGGGCAAAGGAAGAGTAGGTGTGCACAGGGTGTGAGTGTGTATGAGAGAGAGGTACAGGGCACCTTAGGTCAAGATAGAGAGTTGGCTTCACTCTGAGTGGAGCAGAAAACCATTGCAGAATTTAAAGCTGAAGAGTGACTTGTATTCAAAAGGATCACTACTTGCTACACTTAGACTGGAGAGTGATCCTGTCAGTATGATGGGGGCTGGAACACGGTAGTAGAAGTAGAGGTAATCAGAATCAGATCCTGAATAATATATTTTTTAATTTTTTTATTGGTTCTTTTTAATTATACATTACAGTAGAACCCACTTTGATATAATTATACAGTAGGGAATATATCTTTTTTCACAATGTAGAGTCACACAATTCATATAATTTTACATACACAGAGGGTAATACTGTCTGTCTCAGTCTACTATCTTTCCTTCCCCTCCCATCCTATTTTCCTCTACACCATCCTTACTTCCTCCATTCTTTTCTTATCCCCCCCACACCCCCCACCATTATGTATCAGCATCCACTGATCAGAGAAAACATTCGGCCTTTGGTTTTGGGGCTTGGCTTATTTCACTTAGCATGATATTTTCCAGCTCCACCCATTTACCAGCAAATGCCATAGTTTTGTTCTTCTTTATGGCTGAGTAATATTCCATTGTGTATATATACCACAGTTTCTTTATCCATTCTTCAGTTGAAGGGCATCTAGGTTGGTTCCACAATCTAGCAATTGTGAATTGAGCAGCTATGAACATAGATGTGGCTGCATCCCTATACTTTGCTGATTTTAAGACCTTTGAGTATAAACCAAGGAGTGGGATAGCTGGGTCAAATGGTAGGTCCATTCCAAGTTTTTTGAGGAATCTCCATACTGCTTTCCAGAGTGGTTGCACTAATTTGCAACTCCATCAGCAATGTATGAGTGTGCCTTTTTCCCCACATCCACGCCAACACTTGTTACTGCTTGTATTCCTGATAATAGCCATTCTAATTGAAGTGAGATGAAATCTTAGGGTGGTTTTAATTTGAATTTCTCTAATTACTAGAGATGATGAGCACTTTTTCATATATTTGTTGATCACCTGTATATCATCTTCTGTGAAGTTCTGCCCAGTTTCTTAGCCCATTTATTGATTGGGTTCTTTGTATTTTTGGTGTAAAATTTTGTAAGTTCTTTATAAATTTTGGAGATCAGTGCTCTGTCTGAAGTGTGTGGGGAAAAGATTTTTTCCCACTCTGTAGGCTCTCTTTTCACATTATTGTTTCTTTTGCTGAGAAAAAGCTTTTTAGTTTGAATCCGTCCCATTGATTGATTCTTCCTTTTATTTCTTGTGCTCTGGTGGACATGTTGAGAAAGTCTGGTCGTAAGCCAACATGAAGAAGATTCGGGCCTACTATTTCTTCTATTTGGCGAAGAGTCGTAGGTCTAATTCCTAGATCCTTGATCCATTTTGAGTTGAGTTTTGTATGCGGTGAGAGATAGGGATTTAATTTCATTTTATTGCATATGGATTTCCAGTTTTGCCAGCACCATTTGTTGAAGAGGCTATCTTTTCTCCATTGCATGTTTTTGGCACCTTTGTCTACTATGAGATAACTGTACTTATGTGGATTTGTCTGTGTGTCTTCTATTCTGTACCATTGGTCTGTCTGTTTTGGTGCCAATACCATGCTGTTTTTGTAACTATTGCTCTGTAGTAGAGTTTAAGGTCTGGTATTGTGATACCTCCTGCATCACTCTTCCTGCTCAGGATTGTTTTGGCTATTCTGGGTCTTTTGTTCTTCCAGATGAATTTTCATGAGTATTTTTTCTATTTCTATTAGGAATGTCATTGGAATTTTTATTGGAGTTGCATTAAATTTGTATAGCACCTTTGGAAGTATGACCATTTTAATTATATTAATTCTGCCTATCCAAGAACATGGAAGATCTTTCCATCTTCTAAGATCTTCCTCAATTTCTTTCTTTAATGTTCTGTAGTTTTCATTGTAGAGGTTTTTCACCTCTTTTGTTAAATTGATTCCCAAGTATTTTATTTTATTTGAGGCTATTTTGAACAGAGTTGTTTTCCTCATTTCACTTTTAGATGATTCATTGCTTACGTAGATAAATGCATTTGATTTATGTGTGTTTATTTTATATCCTGCTATTGTGCTGAATTCATTAATTAGGTCTAAAAGTTTCCTGGTGGAGTTTTTTGGATCCTCTAAATATAGGATCATGTCATCAGCAAATAGTGACAGCTTGAGTTCTTCTTTTCCTATTCGTATACCTTTAATTTCTGCGGTCTGTCTGATTGCTTTGGCTAGCATTTCCAGCACAATGTTGAATAGACATGGTGACAGTGGGCATCCCTGTCTTGTTCCAGTTTTTAAAGGGAATGTTTTCAGTTTTTCTCCGTTAAGAATGATGTTGGGCTAGCATAGAGGGAAGGGAGGGGTGGGGTTGGGGTGGGGGGTAAAATTAATAACAGAATGTGTGACAGACACCATTGCCCTGTGTACATGCATGAATGCACAGATGGTGTGACTCTACTTTGTGTACAACCAGTGAAACAATAGCTGTACTCCATTTGTGTTCAATGAATCAATAAGTAAATTAAAAAAAAAAAAAAGAATGGTGTTGCCAGTGGGCTTAGCAAAAATAGCCTTTACAATGCTCAGGTATGCTCCTACCATCTGTATTTTTTCTAGTGTTTTGAGCATGAAGGGGTGTTGTATTTTGTCAAATGATTTCTCAGCACCTATCGAAATAATCATGTGATTCCTCACCTTAAGTCTATTGATGTGATGAATTACATTTATTGATTTCCGGATGTTGACCCAACCTTGCATCCCTGGAATAAACCCCACTTGATCGGGGTGCACTATCTTCTTAATATGTTTTTGTAAGCCATTTGGCAGAGTTTTGTTAAGGATTTTTGCATCTATACTCATCAGAGATATTGGCCTAAAGTTTTCTTTTCTAGATGTGTCTTTATTTGGTTTTGGTATCAGAGTGATACTATCTTCATAGAATGAATTTAGAAGGGTTCCCTCCTTTTCTATTTCATTAAATACTTTCAGGAGTATTGGTATAAGTTCTTTTTTGAAGGTCTTGTAGAACTCAGCTGAGAATCCATCTGGTCCTGGGCTTTTCTTGGTTGGTAGGCTTTTAATGGCTTCTTCTATTTCATTACTTGAAATTGATCTGTTTAAATAGTGTATGTCCTCCAGGTTCAGTTTGGGAGGATCATATGTCTCTAGAAATTTGTCGATGTCTTCAAGATTTTCTGTTTTATTGGAGTATAGATTTTCAAAGTAGATTCTGATTATGTTTTGTATTTTGCTGGTGTCTGTTGTGATATTTCCTTTTTCATCACGGATTTTAGTAACTTGAGTTTTCTCCTTCTCTTTGTTAGTGTGGCTAATGATTTATCTATTTTGTATACTTTTTGAAAGAACCAACTTTTTGTTTTGTCAATTTTTTGAATTGTTTCTTTTGTTTCAATTTCATTAATTTCAGCTCTGATTTTAATTATTTCCTGTCTTCTACTACTTTTGGTGTCATTCTGTTCTTCTTTTTCTACGGCTTTGAGATGTAAGGTTAGGTCACTGAGTTGTTGACTTTTTATTCTTTTCTTGAATGAGCTCAATGCAATGAATTTTCCTCTTAGTACTGCTTTCATAGTGTCCCAGAGATTTTTTTTTTTTTTTTTTCAAGAAGGAAAGGTTTATTTTGGCTCACAGTTTCAGAGGTTTCAATCCATGGCTGGCAAGGCTTCATGGCTTTGGGTTTGAGTGTCCCAGAGATTTTGATATGTTGTATCGTCATTCTCATTTACCTTTAATTTTTTTTATCTCCTCCCTGATGTTTTCTGTTCTGAATAATATTTTAAGGAATAACTAACTTGATTTACTGATGGATTAGAGATGGGTGGGTAGGAAAGAAACAGAAATTAAGGATGACTTTCAGATTTTTAGTTTAAACGATTTGAAGAATGGAGTTGCTTTTTACTGAAATGAGGAGGACTTGGAGGTGGAGTGGATTCAGTTTTGAAGTTTTGAATTTGTGCTGTGTGTACGGAGGCTAATTGGAGATGTCGGATGCTCCCCTATGAGCTGCTGTAGAGTGTTTCTCACTGGACTCCTGTCCAGTACCAGTTCCCTATAATTCAGTGGGGGTGAGGTGGTAGGGGGATGGGATTGGGGGAGGAGGTTACTGAGTATTGAACCCAAGGGTACTCCACCACTGAGCTACCCAGCCCTTTTCATTTTTTATTTTGAGACAGGGTCTCACTAAGTTGCCCAGGCTGGCCTCAAACTTCTGATCCTCAGCCTCCCGAGTCAGGTGGGCACTACCACACTCAGTTTATAATTCAGTTTTAAATACTGCAACTCTAGGTTTCTCTTCCATCTTCAGATCACTCTCAGCCTAAAATGAGTGAAACAAAGACCAACTGTCCAAAAGATGATTTTTTTTTTTCCCCTGGAAGAGCAAGGATTTGCTGTCTGGGATATGTATGGTATGGGGACCATAGGTGCATCTGAAGAAGTTGGAGCAAGGAGAGGATTTCAAAAGAAAAAAGGACAAAGTCCACGTAAGCTGTTTTGAAACACAGCCCTTTGGTTACCAGGGGCTGTTGTAGGAGCTGGTGTTAGCCCAAGGGGGAGACAGCTGTTGGGCAAGGGTCTGCGTGCAGGCTCATCTACAACACTGTGGTTTCCAGGAATTCCTCGGATGCTCCTTCGCAGGCACAGGTCTGAGGGCTCCTCCTTCATTGCCTCAGGCTGTTTTGATCGGGTTTGTCGTAAGTGGCTGTTTTGGTGCGGACACTTTCATATCAATTCCTCCATAAAACCCTTTGGTAAATGACCTAGGTCCATAGTTACTATGCTACTGTCAATTTTAGTAATAATCGACTTTTTCAGAGTTTCAGAAGGACTAAACAATAATTATATTGTCAGTATCTTAAGAGTAAATTCGAAGATGGAAAACTAAGTGTCCGTCCTCCCTCCCTCCACCCCCCCTCTTTTTCTCAACAGTTGCCTTTACTTGGTAATTCCTGAGGTAAACAGATTCAAAGGATGAGTGAACTGGAACAGTTGAGGCAGGAAGCAGAACAACTACGGAATCAGATCCAGGTAAGAACTTCATATGGAAATTTTAATGCTTCCCCTGCTCCCCGCAGTGCGGAGGATTAAATCCAAGCCTTATGCTTGCTTGACAAGCACTCTACCACTAAGCTACATCCCCAATCCCAGTTTTTACACTTTTATTCAGTATCAGCATTGTGTAAAATTCCTGTCAGTTTACATATATAAGTAATTTTTAAGGCCAGAAAGGGTCAATTTGTTTTTCATCTTGCTTCTAATGAACGCTCCAAAAATGATTCCTAATAAGTACCTATGTCCTCGAGTGGTTTCCTTGCCCCTAAGAGGTTAGCAGTATGTATGTTTGGAAGCCTTGCTGGAGGACAAATAGAATTCTCTTCTTACTCATACACCTAGAATCTCGATTTTGGTGCAGTACAGTGAGGCAGACAGGACATTGTAATAAAGTCGGAAATGTTAATCTCTAAAACATTAATCACAGAAATGTTAAAAAGTACAAAAGGCAGGATCAGGTATGTCTGACCTCTTTTAGTCTTAGAAATACACTCAAAACAATAAAAAGGATGAGAAACAAATACAAGCTCTGGCCTTAACAGAATTAAGACTCTTAGAACTTCAAACCATAAAAGGATGGAGAAGCATTGCCAAATGCAGCAGCATGTGGGACAGCTCTGACAGAAGGTGCCTGCAGCTGTAAATCTCATACAAAGTAGGACGCACTCTCCAAGGGACAGCCCCAACAATCCCTTCTTTGGAACAATGAAGCAGATGCTTGCTTGGACTTTGTTGGCATTGAGGAATGGCAAGGATGGCAGAGTTAAAACTGAAAGGATGTAGGTATGCCTCCTGGAGAGCCAGAGAGAAGAGAGACTGAATTGTGAGTAGCCTGGCAGCTGCCTGCTTCTTTTCACAGGGAAAGGTAAAAGCTAAAACAGCTTGCAAATACAGACGCCGAACGTCAGCACAAAGCAGGAGAATCTGTGGTAGCTTGGAACATATTTTCTACCCGTCCCGATCTGAATCTTTTGTAATAGCAATTTCAGATTAACTTACTGTTTTAGTCAGCCATTTCACTGCTGTGACTAAAAGGATCTGAACAGCACAGTTGTGGAGGAGAAAAGGTTTATTGGAGGGCTCACGGTTCCTGAAGTCTTAGTCCATAGAAGACCAGCTCCATTCCTCAGGGTTTGAGGTGAGGGTGAACAACAAGGCGGAAGAGTGTGGCAAAGGGAAACGGCTCACAACATCTGGAAGCAGAGAGAGAGTCTCCACTCTGCAGATACAAATTATATACCCCAAAGTCACACCCCAATTCCAATCTCCTCCAGCCACGCCCTACTACTCCAATTAATCCCATCACAGATTAATTCACTGGGTTAAGACTCTTACAATCCAATCATTTTCCCTGTGAACCTTCCTGCATTGTCTTACATGTGAGCTTTTGGGGGACACCGCACATCCAAACCGTGACACTTACCTAATTTAAAAGTAAAGAATAAAAGCTGTATGGAGATACAACTGAGAGAGAGAGAGAGAGAGAGAGAGAGAGAAAAGAAAGAAAGAAAGAAAGAAAGAAAGAAAGAAAGAAAGAAAGAAAGAAAGAAAGAAAGAAAGAGAGAAAGGGAAAGGAAGAGGAAAATCAAAATCAAGGGATGGGTAAAGAACACTCACCATGCTGGGCTGGTGGTGCATGTCTGTAATTCCAGTTACTGAGAAGGCTGAGGCAGGAGGATCTGAAGTTCAAGGCTAACCTCAGCAATTTAGTGAGGCCCTAACTAACTGAAGGAGACCCTGTCTCAAAATTAAAAATAAAAAGGGCTGGGGATGTGGATGTGGCTCAGTGAGTAAGTACCCCTAGGTTCAATGCTCAGTACAAAAAAAAAAAAACCACATAAAAAATCCACTCATGATAACAGTTGATCTGAGTGAAGTAATAACCAGACTTATTGCCAGGAATTCAAGGAAGTTAACAATTTAGATGTGAGCAAGAACTCTGAGCTGATACCTTATGTGTCTGAGCAAAGCTGTTATAACAAAGGAGGGTTTTATTTTGCTTGAAATGCTCAGAGAGATTTCACAAACAAGTCTCTGAATTAGATATTACAGTTGAGTATCTGTTCTCTGAAATGCTCAGGACTAGGAATGTTTTGGATTTCAGATTTCTTTTTGGATTTTGGTATATTTGTATATGCACAATGAGATATCTTGGAGATGGGATCCAAGTCTAAACCCAGAATTCATTTGTGTTTCATATATACCTTATGCAAATGGACTGAAGGTAGTTTTACATATTTTTAGCTTATCTGTGTTTTGACTGTAATCTGTCACATGAGGCCAAGTGTAGAATTTTCCACTTATATGCCGGCATGATGGTGGTGTCCAAGTGTGAGATTTTGGCCTTTCTGACTAGGGATTCCACACCTACACTGCCGGCCACCAGAATGAATTCTCTGCCATCTTTCCTTTGTGTCCTGAACTGCTGATGCTAAGAGGAACCATGATGATTGGCCAGACATGGTCACATGCCCACATCCTTTAATCCTGGTAGCTGTCCTGTGAAAAAACTGGCATTGATTCATTTCATGGTTGAGGAAACTAAGGCTCATCGAGGTTAAAAAAAATTGCCAAGGTTGCAGAGACTGAGGCGCAGTGAAATCAAATAACTTGCCAAGGAAACATAACTAGATTCAGCATTCAGATCCCGTGTTTGGACTGTAAAACCTGTGCTCTGTCACCAAGGATGCACTGCCTCCTGCCTGTATTTAACATCTTTCCCTGCGACCTGTGCTCTAGTCAATCTAGCCTGGTTGCCATTTTTCTATCCTTTGAACATGTGTTGCTGTCTCCTACTTCTTTGTCTTTGATCAGGTTGTTTCATTTGCCTGGAGTTCTATTATCTCTACCCCAATTGTGCTCTCTCAAATCCTATCCATTGAATCCTGTTCCTCCTCTAAAAGCCTTAGGAGAGCCCTGTGCTTGGATTTGTTCTCTTTCTCTCTTTCATTGGTGGCATGGTGAAACAACGTGTATGGATTACACCTTTCCTCACGCGGGGCCACAGGCAGGTCTCTAACTTTTTTGACCCTCACTGTTTTTGTTGTGAAGCAAGAATACCAATGCCCACCTTATAGGTTGTGCTGAGGATTAAATAACCCATGTAGGACTTAGGCTAATGCTGATGAGAGGCAGTTCCTCACTTGCATAGCATTTAGACTTTTGTGACAGGGCTGATCATAGTCTGCTCTGTATTTTAGTTCTTTGTTCACATTTACCCCTTCTATTTTAGTTGGATAGAATATTCTGTTTTAATCATTTCCATATCTGACCAGAATTCCAGGCACAATGTCTTGGGCACAGGTTCACTGAATCCTCTCCTCCCATGATTTCAAGTATGTGTATATAAAATGCCAGGCACTTTGTCCTCAATTTAATCATGTCACACTATATTTAAAGACCTTCCCTCACTTCCTTTTGTCCTCTCTTTCCCCCTTCCTTCCAGAAATATAATCTGTGTTTTTACCTGTGTTGTAAATACATGGCATAGAAATGCACACCAGGTGGCACAATAGAAGACTAAATTTAAACTAAAAAAAATCACTAATAAAGAAAATGTAGATTTTGTTTTCTTTTGTAATTGAATTATAACAATAAATATGTCACCTTTTTTTCTTGCCTTTTTTAGTGGTACTGCAGACTTTTCAACCCATGGCCTGACATGTGCTAGGTAGTACTCAAGCACTGGGCTCCACCTTAGCTTTTTAAATTTTATTTTGAGGCAGACTTGCAGTCCTCCTGTCTCAGCCTCCCAGGTAACTGGGATCACGAGGTGTACCACCACTTCTGCCACATTTCCTTTTTATTTTTAAACACAAAGATGTTTATATCAAATCTTCTATTTTTTGTTGTGGTGAACAGCATGGAATTCTTTTATTACTTTTATAATGGATAATAGTGTTCATAAGAATAAATTCTTGATGTGAGTAGATTATTTGAATTGTGAAAATTTTCCTGTAACTGCTGCTAAGATGTTAGTAGAATTTTTCTATTTCAACATGATGTTTTAATTTTTGGTTCTGATTTTTACTGCAGTTGAATGATTTTCATTTTCAGCCCTTAAATTGTATTGTTAATACTAATGTAAATGCTACAAGGGAAAAAAATTGTTATTTGTCCAGTGCTGTGTATATAGTGACTACAGCGGTACCTGGTGTGCCACGTTCATCTGACGTTTTACCACATGACTGAATAAAGAAAGAGGGCCTAAACAATGATAGGAAATTTTCATAAAACTTGAACTCATAGAACCTTTTTTCAGAATTTAGACTTCAACTGCACCATTTCTCAAACATGGCTCAGGTCATTACTGTCATTTCCAGAAATTCTTTTCATTGTAGAAAAGTACACTAAACTATTCCTTGCCAAATGAGGTCTCTAAACCCACAATTTGGCTAGGAATGAGAGAATCAAATCATATTTTTGTGCAACTAGTTGTGAAACACCCTTACATAGAAATTGCCTTTATAAGTAGGTTGAAAGGGCAGCCAAAAGTATCGTATCTTCCATCTAGTCTTTCTGCAAAGCCTTTGTTGTGTTTTATTCAGTAAATATTGTGTGTGTTCTCTTTGCCTTGGGGTATACCAAGCACTGTAGGCAAAAATAAATAAATAAATAAATAAATAAATAAATAAATAAATAAGGAAGCTACTACCCTAACCTTTGAGGTAGGGATTGTCTTAAATCTAGCATCTATATCAATTTTTTAAATTTGTTATTAATTGAAATTTTTGGTTTAAATTGTCTTCCTGGGATTGGGGTGTAGCTCACTAGTTGAGCACATGCTTAACATGTGCAAGGTCCTGGATTCAATCCCCAGCACCTAAATAGATAAAGTGTGTTGATATTTTTAAAATATGTTTATTGCTCCCTTTCTTATTTTGTCATGTTGATTTCTGTTTTATCATCCTCCCTTCTGCTTGTAGAAGATTCTCTGAAAGAATACCTTATAAAAACATAGACATAAATACCTGTTTACATATAGGGAATTTGTTATAAAAATAGAGATGCCACTTAGTATAAATTGTTGCTATTACATAAAAGCTTATTTTGCTGTGTCTGGGAAGATAGCTCAGTGGTAGAGCATGTGCTTAGCAACTGCAAGGCCATGGGCTAGATTCTTAGCACATACACACTCAAATTTCTGAGATACATTTTTGCATATTGGATCTAAAACATTTTCTTCCTAGTTGTAACAAATAGCAGTTGCCTGTCCAAATGTTACTTTTTGCTAAAGCCTTAATAATAAATATAACTCTAAATACTATGGGCTTATTAAATTAACTTAATCGCTTTGGATCAGGATACAATTTTTAAAATCTTTAAGTCATGAAACAAAAATGTATTTGTACAATGGTGTACGATTTGAAAGTCCATAAATAAATTCATATACTTATGGTCCACTGACTTTCAACAAGGACAGAAAGCCCATTCAATAGGAAAAGAACAGTCTTCAATAAATGGAACTGAAACCCTTTGATATCTGCATGTGGAAGAAGGAATTTGGATCCCCTCCCTCACACCATATATAAATAGTAACTCAAAATGGTACCTAAATGTGACATTCAAAAGTGTAAAATTCTTGGAAGTAAACAATTCTTGGAAGTTGTAAATTTTCCTGATCTTAGATAAGGCAAACAATTAAATATGACACCAAAAGAAAAAAACAGATAAACTGGACTCCATCAAAATTAAAAACTTGTGTGCTGAAGGACACAATAAAAAAAATGAAAGGATAGTTGAAAGAATGGGAGACAGTATTTATAAAGTTTTCATCTGATAAGGGGCTAGTATTCAGTATATATAAAGAACTCTCACAACTGAACAGTAGAATGGCAACCCAGGTGAAATACTGGCAAAAACTTTGAATAGACATTCCTCCAATGAGTGTGTGAGAAGGTACTCAATATCATTAATCATGAACAAAGAAAAACCATAATGAGATAACTTTTCACATCTACTAAGATGGCTATAATTTAAAAAAAAACAGATAATAATAAATGTTGGTGAGGATATGAAGTAATTGACAAATCAGAACCCTCATACTTTGCTGGTGGGAATGTAATATAGTATAGCTACTGTGAAAAATAGTTTGACAGAGTTACTATATTACTCAATTCCACTCTTACTTAATATCCCAAAGAATTAAAAACATAACTACACTCAAAAACCTGTACATTAATGCTCATAGCATTGTTACTTGTAATATCCAAAAAACTGAAGAAAACCCATGCCTATCAGTTTTGATTAAAGGATAAACAAAAGGTGGAATATCTATATAATGGAATATTAGCCATAAAAAGAAATGAGGTGTTGATTAATGCTATAACATAGCTGAACATTTAAAACATTATACTAAATAAAGGAAGCCAGATATAAAAAAGCTACATATTACATAATTATGTTTATATGAAATGTCTAAGACTAGGTAAATCCATAGAGAAAGAAAGTAGATTAGTGATCATGGAGGGATGATGGGAAAACAGGATGGATGAGATACCTTTTCAGAGGTGATGGAAATGTTCTAGAATTTTATAGTGGTGATGGTTGTACAACATTGTGAATATACTAAAAAATTACTGAGTTATAGATCTTAAGATGGTTAAAATAATTTTAGGTTATATAAATTTTATCTCAAAAAAAAAGTTTTTGCTGTTTTTTTTTCTGTATCAGGGATTGAACTCAGGGGCACTTAACCACTGAGCCACATCCTCAGCCCTTTTTGAAATGGTATTTAAAGACAGGGTCTTAAGTTCCTTAGGGCCTTGCTAAATCACTGAGGCTGGCTTTGAACTCATGATCCTCCTGCCTCAGCCTCCCAAACTACTGGGACAACAGGCAATGTGCCACTATGCCCAACTCAAAATTATTTTAAATAAAGCCTATATGTATAGTAAAAAAAAAAGTATTTGCAAATATACATTTTCAATAAAAGTTTCAATCATATCTGGAGGATTCTACATCTAAATGGATTATAATGATCTTTTCTTGTTCCAGGATGCTAGGAAAGCATGTAATGATGCAACACTTGTTCAGGTAAAGTTTTTTTTTGCCCCTCAGTTTTTTTTAGTGCTTCATATGAAGTAGCTTGACACGGATGCCGATGATTTGGAGATTATTCTCATAAGTGTTGAATTGCAAATTTCCTTAACTGATACGTAATCGTACAGGTATAGTGTGATGATGTAACGCAGGTACACAGTTTGTAGTGATCAAATCGCTATCATTTCTTTGTGTGGGGAAGCTTCAAGCCCTCTCTTCTAGTTCTTTATAAAATAAATAATAGGCTGTTGTATTCTGTACTGTGCTGTAGAACATAAGAACCTATTTGTCCTATAAAACTGTATTGACCTGTTGCCCAATCCCCCCAGTCTCCCCTTCCCTTCCTAGCCTCTAGGGTCACTGATTTTTGATTAAAGCTTAGAAGTTAATCTGTTCTTTTTAGTTGGTAGGCTGGCTTATAAGAACACATAGAATTATTTTAAATTAATCATAGTTTTTCATGAACAGTATTTTGATCCCATAATGATTCTACAGATTTATATTAAATGAAAATTACTATAAATTTTATGTCTGCTTTTATTCACCTTCTAATTGAATATTTCTAGTTTATTCCTAAACTATATCTAGAGAATAACATTTTTATTGCTTTCTGAAGATCACATCAAATATGGACTCCGTGGGTCGAATACAAATGCGAACAAGACGTACGCTGAGAGGCCACCTAGCTAAAATCTATGCTATGCATTGGGGATATGATTCAAGGTTTGTACCAAATTGTTTTCCTTAAGAATTACCATTTGATTTTCTTTGTTTAAAAACAAACTATATTTATAAAGTGTTTATAGAAAATGCATCCAACATGAACACTTTTTTCTTTTTTTTTTTTGGTACTAAGGATTGAACCCACGGGTGCTTAACCACTGGGCCATATCCCCAGCCCTTTTTTATATTTTATTTAGAGACAGGGTCTCACTGAGTTGCCAAGGGCCTCCCTAAGTTGCTGAGACTGGCTTTGAACTTGAGATCCTCCTGCCTCCGCCTCCCCAGCCACTGGGATGACAGGCATGTGCCCCCTGAACACTTTATTTTCACTTAGAACATTCAAAGTTTTCTTCTGGTTCAAGAATTAAACCCAGGGGCTTTTGAATGCTAAGTGGGTGCTCTCCCATTGAGCTGTATCTCAGCCTGAAAGTTTAAAAATTTTAAATGTAGAAAATCAATTTACCTCTCAAAAAGTCCTTTATCATATGAGCCAGGAAAACTATTTAAAATAGGGTTTCTATTTTTGCAGTGGTGTATTATACTTTGGTTTTTTTTTTAATATTTCAAAAGCAGTTTTATTATATATTAACCTTGACATTTCAGTTAATAAGCAAATATTTATTGAACACGGTGTGCAAGTTAATAGATATTGCTACAATTTCTTATTACCTAAGGTCACAAAGGATTGGATTACATGAAACAAGAATATTTTCATTCAATGCATCTTTTTTTACTCCCCCAACCCAACATATAAATGCAGATGTTTGAATTGAGTCTGAGCATCTGCAGGTACACACACACACACACTTGGGCACACATGTGGCTGGCAGGCTATATGGTTAGTTACCATGATTCACTGTGTTCCTAGGGTTTCAGTTCAGCCTCCACTTCATCCAGCATGTCTGGCGGTAGTAGGTCTGCCGGCTGCTTCAGAGACCACCTTGTTTCTTTGATTTAGTTCATCTTACTGGGTAATGTCAGAGAATATTTTTTAATAAAAGTTGCACATGCATTCTCTGCTTCCAGGAGACACTGAAATTGTAAACGGAGAAAGCCTCTCTCACTTGTTTCTCTAGGATCTAAGTGGAATACTGAGTATAGTAATATACCCTGTGTGTTTCTTAGTAGGGGATAGGTAAGATTGTATAAGTGACATAAAGCTAAGGCAAATATTTTATTCTTTTTCTTAAAATTTTTTAAGGTAAAAAATAATTTGCCTTGTTGATACAGCAGACTTTTAACCTGAAATCCTGTCACTGGAAACAACATTAGTTGTTCTTTCTTTCCTTAAAAAATGTTCTCAAAAGCAAACATATCCCCCACGCACCTGCTTCACAGTGTCTTCCTGCCCATTCTGAAGCTGATGATGCCAGTTGATTTTTGAAGAATTTTCCATCGGTTCCTGTTCTCCACCATCAGCTCTTCCCTTTTGTAACAGCAAAAATTAACATTTACAACATTAAGAACCTGATGATGTTATTTACCTATGGGGAAGGCAACTTAGCTATAGGCTCAGCAAGGTGATTTTTTTAATCTTCTAAATTTTATACCATGGGGAAAAATAAAATTCCAGAACACAATAAAAAATTCAGTGACTAATCATTGCTCAGTCTAGAGTTTATACCCCTTAGCCTAGCAAATAATGTTTTCTGTAAGTTAAGTCCAGTCTACTTTTCTTAGCTTATGTTTTCTATTTTTCACAAACTTTAAAATTGGAAGACTCAGTTCCTGTTACACCCGCTGTATTTTTCCACCTGTTGTCCTTGATCATATTTACCCTCTCCCTAGAATACAGAGTTTTCTTTATCTTTAGCTCTCAAATTCCATTTTTTAAAGATGCATTCTCTTTTGATTAATTCAACTAGCAGTTATTCCTCTTTTACTCTCCTGTAGGATGTATTTTATACCACTGTTCTGACAGTTTTCACTCCCTTGACTTACTATAAATTTGTGTATACAAATGTCTTTTCTCCACCAGCTGGTAGAGGCATCAAGGGTGGAGATAGGTCCTGCATTGTACCTATGAGACTCAGTGCACTCACAGGCTCCCCATTGGTATATTCAGATTAAATGAAGTGTGCTTGTTAGGTCTGTATGTACTCTACTGTCACTCAGTTTAATTGGTGAATACTAAACCAGCCAGCCAGTCAGCTAATGTCTACCAAAACCTTAAATAATGACTGATAAATCCAATTACTTGAAACGATATTAAATCTTAGCCATGGACATTTTTAGTCATTGCTAACTTTTATGATGTATGTTCAAAATTTTTGACATGCAGCAAAAATTTTTTAAAGGTTGGAAGAACATTTTTTGGTATCAGGTTTTTATTGGAAAATTGTTACTTTTTTTTCTGAACTGTCCTACATTAATGCAATGCATAACTAATTTAAACTCTTTTTTTTTCCCTCTAAGTATCAAATTATTTTTGTGTTTGTTCCTCTAGGCTACTAGTAAGTGCTTCCCAAGATGGAAAATTAATTATTTGGGATAGCTATACAACAAATAAGGTAGAATTTCTTAATCCTTCTTCTAAGTAATCTTGTGTTTGTTTTGCTGTCCACCAATTCTTTCTCTTATTCTTTCTTCAAACTTTATTTGTCCAGAGATTAACATATTCCATTTATTTTAATCTAGATCCTCTCTTTAGGCCTAGTGTTTGCTTTTAATGTTTAGTTCTTTTTTTATTTTCAAGGACAAACTGCAGGAATATTGTTTAGTGTGTTTGACTTGAATCTCACAATTCATATTGGAATTTTAGAAATCTTTTTGCATAAATTATTATTTAGCTTCCAGATCATTTAGCTTTGGTGTTCCAGACACCTTAAGTCTTTCCATGTGACCTGCAGAAGGTTGGAGTGGAGTCACCAAGCAGGTGTGACTAGATAATAATACCCTGATATTTTTATTTCTAGTTGTGGGTAAGCGAGATGGCTAGTATAAATTTTTTCCTTGGCCCACTTGAGGCATTGATTTCTGGTTTTGGACTAATTGGAAAATATAATAGATTAGAGGAAAATTACAACTTTTTTAGGTCTCTTGGTGGTGAAATGCAGGATTCTCTTAATATATCCTGGAAGGAATTCCATTATATTTATAATAATCCCTGTAATCACTTAGTGAAATAATAACATCTTTTTCTTTTTCTTTTTTTTTTTTTTTGGTGCTGATCTTGCACATGTTGGTAAGGGCTCTACTACAGAGCCACACCCCAAGCCTGGTTGAGATTTTAAAGCTAGCCAATATGAGTCTATAATATAAGTTTTACTGTATTAATGGGCACTAAGCATGTCTCCTTCAACTCCATTGTTTTAAAACAAAAAAATTGCATTTCAAAATATTATTTTATGTTGAGGAAGAGCACAGTTGTAGCATGGAATGTATTGAGTTCCCATATAGACCATTTAGCTTTGGTGTTCCAGACACCTTAGTCTTTCCATGTGACCTACAGAAGGTTGGAGTAGAGTCACCAGGCAGGTGTGACTAGATCCACACACAACTATTACCATTGTTTGAGTGAGATCTCAGAATGTGTACTATTAATACAGGGATGCTAGTGTCATCTCTTTGTGAAGGAATCATTTTAATGAACTGATACTTATTAATTACCTTCCTTTTTATTGTTCAGTATTTCAGAGGAAATTCCTCTTTTGAGCACCACTTAATGTTTCAGATGGGTATTTTAGCATTGAAACACCCTTATATCCCTGCTTCTCCTAAAATAAATTTCTAAAAAGAATACTTCTTAACTCCAAATGACTTAATAATACAGAAATAATGATAATAGGCATTCTTATGTGGATTGGTATTTTAATTTTGATTGTTTACTTTTTCAAGTCATTATATTTTTATTTGGCTTATTTTTTTATATGTACTTAGTTTTTAATAATATTTACTTCATTGTAAATACATTTAAAAAATAAATTACTGTTTTAATCTTTCCTTAGTGATAGTTTGTGGGTTGTATTTGTTTCATAGATGCATGCTATTCCTTTGAGGTCCTCCTGGGTGATGACCTGTGCCTATGCTCCTTCTGGTAATTATGTTGCTTGTGGAGGCCTGGACAACATCTGCTCTATATATAACTTAAAAACCAGGGAGGGAAACGTGAGAGTAAGCCGAGAGTTGCCGGGTCACACAGGTGAGCATCACTAAACACTTCTCTTCTTGTCCAACCTCACTTCTTCCCTAGACTTTACTGACCTGGCATGCATGACAAATTGGGTTCAGCTGAGTAAAGAATGCATGTTAATTGGGGGAGAGTAGAAATTGCTGTGAAAGAGAAAATGATAACTTTAAAAAATCATCCTTGCAATGACCTTCATTTTATTTTAGTATTATTTTATTTGGGTAATAGGGATTGAACCCAGGACTTGATGCATGCTAAGCACGTGCTTTTCCATGGAACTGTACTACATCCAGCTCCCCACAATTTTATTTTTCTCTTAAAAAATAGCTGTTGTTCTTGTAAAAATGATAAATTTACTACAAAAAGTCAAACCATCATGAAAAATAAAAAAGAAAACAAATGCAGTTATTTATATTTTATGTATGGGATTGTACTCAATCATATAATCAAAAGTATGCATGATGATACATGATACAAGTATTTCACACTATGGAATATAGAATTGCTTTATTTGCCAGTGTACACACTATAGTTTTGTAGTGTAGTTCCTGGTTAGCGGTGTTAATTAGGAATTTATTGCCACTCATCTATCTGATTTCTACCCATCTGAATTTTTATCATTACGATTTGATTGTGTCTTTCCAAAGTCTCTAGAACAATATTTCCCTGCTATTTCCATATTTTGAAACACTGATGGTTGCTAGGCATTCATATGCTACACATCTTTTATAAAACCTTCATGGATGTTCTTCTCATTTCTCTCTGCATTTTTAAGGTTTTCCTCCCAGGTTCTTAACAGCTTGGGTTGTGATTATGCATGTCAAGGAGCATCTTCTTCCTTGGGGGATGGCCTTAGGTCACCCGAGGTCTGGTGCTTGGTCAGCTTTGTAACCTTCGAGTGCCTGGTGTCATTGACGTCCTGAGTACCTCTGTAGAACTCGTTGATAAAATTTAGTTGCAGACGGTGTGGAGTTAGAGGTAATGAAAAGCAGAGCGATAGATCAGACAGACACACTTGCCATCCACGTATTATATTTTTGAAAGAATATCGCTATTCCGTATGATACTTGGCTTATTTGATCAGTGATAACCTAAAATTTGCTACTCTCTGTGCTGCAGGCTACTTGTCCTGCTGTCGCTTTTTAGATGACAGCCAAATTGTTACAAGTTCAGGAGATACAACTTGGTAAGTTTATTCCAGAAGAACACTGATTGGGGGTTGAGGGTAGTTGTAGGAACTAACAGCAGAAGCGATACTGGTCATTGAGGATTTTTGTTTGTTTGTTTGTTTGTTTTTAATTACAGTGCTTTATGGGACATCGAAACTGCCCAGCAGACCACCACATTCACTGGCCACTCTGGAGATGTCATGAGTCTTTCTCTGAGTCCCGATATGCGCACTTTTGTTTCTGGTGCTTGTGATGCCTCTTCCAAATTATGGGATATTCGAGATGGAATGTGTAGACAGTCTTTCACAGGACACGTCTCAGATATTAATGCTGTCAGTGTAAGTGCATCACATTTTTGTTTTTATTTCTTTGTTTTTTGAAATCACATTTTTTTTAAAAAATTTATTATGCATTTAAAGTGTCAAACTCTGGCAAGGTTTTAACAACAAAATGCTTTAAAGGATTTTTGTAAATCTTATGCTCTTTTAATTTAGGATTCCCAAATGAGAGTGTTTGATGTAAGAAGAAGTATAAGTCAGAGGTTTTTGCAGATGAAGCATAAGGTTTATTCTTTGTTGTTGTTTATGTGGAGCTGGGGATTGAACCCAAAGGCTTGAGCATGCTAGGTGAGGATTCTACCTTTGGCTACACTTCCAGCCCTAAATAAACAAGTTTTCCATCCAAAATTAGAGGGATAGCTCACCTTGAACAAGCAGGATGTCCAAAGCAGTGTGTTCAGTTGACAAAAACTTTCCTCTTCTCTCCCGCCAAAGGGAACAACCTAGAGACAGACCAATAACAAATGGAAAGACAGCTGTTCAGTGTAAGGAGTGTAGCTTCTGAGGTTAGCCATACCTGGGATTAAATATTGATTCTGCCATTCACCCTCTGCATGAGCTGTTCTAAGAACCCCAGATAACTGTAAGTAGATTAAGCCAGACAAAAAGTACTCAGTATATGTGAGGATGAACTAGTCATATATGTTTATAAATAGGGTAAAGCAAAAGTGACATTCTGAATAGCAATAGAAATAATTATCACTGATGAAATCGAGGGGCGGGTGTTGGGAGATGTGAGACTCTGCTGGAGTCAGACAAATGTCCCTATGTCTGTCAGATGCCAAAGTGTATGGATACACCTGGAATTCCCAAAAGTTCCATCATTGCCAATGATAGATGTATAAGACATTCTAATTTTACCAGAAGATATTTTCAGACAAAAAATTTAGTTAAGTTTTTATCTTTCACATATTGAAAGTCATTTTTCTGAGATTTTGAAGAGAACATCAGTGAAAGTAAGTGTTTTGCTACCCCCATCACCCTCAGGTCAGCCTGGTTGAAGAGAGAGCCTTAGAGCTGGCAAGCCTAGCCCTCCCCATCTCTCACCCGGCACTTCTCTCGGGTTAGGATGTTCTCTTATTCTCCTAATTCACTAAGTTTAAAAATCAAGAATGGGCATTGAATTTTATCAAATACTTTGTCTCCATTTGTTGAGACAGTCGTGTGTAGCTTCTCTTTTTCATTCTGTTAAAATGGTGAATTTACATTGATTGATTTTTCTTCTGCTTTTTGCAGGGAGGTGGGCTAGATTTTACCACCATCTTTATTAATATAAATACTGAAGCTTTCTTTTGGAATCAAATGGTTCAAAAGAAGATATGATTCCTTTTTTTGTCTCAGATGGAATTATGACCAACTTTATTATATTTTCACTTTTTAGTTATATTCAGTGGTAACTTTAATTCACTAAAAATTTTCTCATACTGTTTATCATGTGTTAGGAACTCAGCCATATTATTTTATTTGTAGATAGGACCCATTTAACCTCACTGAATAGTTCACTGAGTTGCTGAAATTTTATACTTGAACTTATATTTGTGGGACCTCCAGGTGTTTCTTGGCAGTAAAGATACTGTTAATAATTTAAAATGAGATTATTAATTTCATTCACAGGGCCAAGTGCAATTGTTTCTATCAAGGCTTTCCTACCCATCCCACCCCCAGCTTTAAAAGGGTATAATTGGCAAATAAAATCTTTACATATTTACAGGGCACAGTTACGTTCGTACATACACACACACACACACACACACACACACACTGTGGAATGCATTCAATCAAGCTAATTGACATCTATCGCTGATTTTTTTTATTTACTTATTGATTCATTGAACACAAATGGAGTACAGCTATTGTTTCAAGGGTTGTACACAAAGTAGAGTCACACCATCTGTGCGTTCATGCATGTACACAGGGCAATGATGTCTGTCACACATTCTGTTAATATTCTAACCCCCCACCCCGACCCCACCCCTCCCTTCCCTCTATGCTATCTATCCTACCTCCATTCTTGCCACCCTTCCCCCCCGCATTATGCATCATCGTTCATTTATCAGACCATTCGGCCTTTGGATTTTTGGGATTGGCTGATCTCACTATCGCTGATTTTTAAATATTAATGCACCCTTGCATTTCTGGGACATGCCCTATTTGGTTATAATGCATTATCCTGTTTATATATTGGTGGATTTGATTTGTTAAAACTTTGCTGTGAAGTTTTACATTCCTGTTCATAAAAGTCATTGCTCTAATTTTCATTTTTTGAAATGTTTGTCTGGCTTTCATATCAAGTAATGCTGGCCTTGGGGGAGGAGTGGGAAGCCTTCCCTCCTCCTCAGCTTTCTGGGAATTTGTGTAGAATTGATATTGCTTCATAAATACTTGGCTGAATTTATCTGTGAAGCTCTCTAGCCATGAAGTTTTCTTTAGAAAGATCTTAAACCACAAATCTTACATCTTATTAGGTGTAGGCTTTTTTTCTTTTCTTTTTTATACTAGGGATTGAACCCAGGGAGCTTTACCACTGAGCTACACCCCCAGTCCTTTCTATATTTTATTTTAAGACAGGGTCTTGCTAATTTTCTGAGGGCCTCACTGAATTGCTGAGACTAGCCTTGAATTTACTATCCTCCCACCTCAGCGTCCTGAGTTGCTGGAATTACAGGTGTACACCACTGGACCTGGCCTTTTTTTTTGTTTTTCTTTTTTAAGGGAGTTTTGGTAGTCTATGTCTTTTAAGGGATTCATATCTACACTGTCAAATTTTTTGGCTTAAAATTATTTATAATATTTCCTTTTTTATTTATTTTTTATTTATTCATTTCTTTTTTTGCGGTGCTGGGGGATTAGAACCCAGGGCCTTGTGCATGCAAGGCAAGCACTCTACTGAGCTATACCCCCAGCCCACACCTTTTTTTTTAATTTTTGTAGAATTTGTGGAATTTCTTCCTTCTCATTCATGATGTTGTAATTTGTACTTTTTTCTGAATAGTCTGTGCTGTGCGTTGAATTGTGTCCATCCAAAATTTGTATGTTGAAGTCCTAAGTCCCAGGACCTTAGAATGTAACCATGTTAAAACAGGGTCATTGCAGATGCAGTTAACTAAATGAGGTCCTCCTGGTTTGGGTGGGCCACTATTCAAAGTGACTGGTGTCCTTATGAAAGAGGGAAGTTTGAAGACAGCTGAGCATAATAAAGGGGAGATGGATATGAAGAGATGCAGGGAGAAGATGACCATCCACAAAATGGGTCCTTGCCTTACAGCCCTAAGACCTGCTGATATTGAACTTCCAGCTTCCAGAACTGTGAGACAACATTGCTGTTGTTTAAACCACCAGTTTGTGATGCCTTGTTATGGCAGCCATAGCAGAATGAATAGTTCTAGCTGGAGGCTTAGCAGTTTCACTTATCGGTTTTACTTCTGAAAGAACCAGCTTTTGTTTTGGGGGGTTGTTTTTGTTTGTTTGTTGTGGTGCTGGGGAACCCTGGGTGCTCTGCCACTGAGCCACCTCCCTCACCCTCAGCTTTTGGTTTCAATGATGTTCCCTATTTATTGTTTTTCTGTTTCATGGATTTTTTTTTTTTTTTGTCTTTTTTTTTTTTTTTTTTTGGTGGTGCTGGGGATTGAACCCAGGGCCTATGTGCATGCGAAGGGCACTCTTCCCAGGGGCTATATCCCCAACCCCTGTTTCATGGATTTTTTTCACTTGGATCTTTATTATTTTTCAACTGAATGAAACTTGGGTTTCATTTGCTTTCTTTCTCTAGTTTCTTAAGGCAGAAACCAATATTGATTTGAAACTCTTTTCTAATATAGGAGTTTAAAGCATTGCTTTTAACTATATCCTTCAAATTTTGATGCTTCATGTTTTCATTTTCATTCAGTTCAGAATTCTGATTTTCTTTAATTTCTTCTTTGACATGTAAGTTATTTGTAAATATAGTATTTAGTTTCTAAATATTGGGGTTTTCCAGATCTTTTTTGTTATCAATTTTTCAGTTTAATTCCATTGTAGTCAAAGAATATATAATTTAAATCTTTTAAAGTTTAAATTTATTGGTAGACCAGGATTAAATTCCTTCTCTATCATTTAAAAGGGAAATACTTAAGTAGTTCTACTCAGTTATATATGTGATTATAATGTCATTATATTGACATGATATATGACATTATAATCACATATATAACTGAGTAGAACTACTTAAGTATTTTCCTTTGAATGTGTAGTGAATCCTTTGAAGTACATAGCAAATATATATTTCCCTTAGTTCAGAGGGACATCTCAAGCTCTCAAGTAATTAAAGCCAGGCATGGTATAGGTAGGACAAGCTACCAAATCAGGTAGCTTTTGTGTATGAAAGAAGGTGCTGTTAATAATTTTACCAGGACAAGCATAAATGGCAAAATGGTGTGTTCATGGTCTCTTGGACAGACAGTATTTGCATGCTTGACCCACACGCTCTAGGCCAAAGGCAAGCATCTTCTGAATTGGGTGTTTTGAGCCACATTGTAGGCTTATCTGTTCTCTTCTTTTGTAGAGAACAGGTTCAGTAGATACCTGCTGATGAAATGGGTGCACAATAGTGTTGGACTTTCTCCAAAGGAACGACAGAGTGCTTTGCTATTATTAAAATGAAAGCAAATGGACAGAAATACTAGAACCTACGTGGGCAGTTAGGATTTGGCAAAGTCTTGCTTCTCAGAGGACCTTCTGAACTTCACTGTAGCCAGGGATGACTGATGAAGGAATGCTTAGAAGGTGGAAGGAAGAAATTATGAGAGGCTTATCAAGCCCTCAAAGAGTTTGAAAAGGAAAAGTATTTCCTCCTTTAGTGTGGAGAAAACGCCTCCACCAGGACCAGGCTTTCTTCATCCTATAAAGCGTTAAATAAGTGTTTGCATTTCTAAGAATCAGTTAACCTGTGCACACTGCCTACTCCCACCAGCACCCGGATTGTGTGACTTCTTAGGAACAGTACCTCTATCACCATTATTTAAGTCATTCTGAAATGTTCAGCCAGTATAGTTAGATTACAATGAAAATGAGAGATCCATTAGAAAGTAGAAAAAATATTTTTAAGTATATTTTTTAGTTGAAGATGGACACAATATTTATTTATTTTTATGTGGTGTTGAGGATCAAACCCAGTGCCTCCCAGGTATTAGGCAAGCGCTCTACCACTGGGCTACAGCCCCAGCCCCTAAAATATTATTTGAATGTTTAGCTATCTAGAAATCCCTCTTGGGATATTCAGTGTATATTCTGGATTACAAAAACTGTTTTTAAAATCATACATGTATCTAGCATAATTTGTCAATTTCATTCCATATTTCCTTCCTTCGATCCCTTTGATCCCCTTCTGCTCCACTGATCTCCCTTCTTTTTTAATGGGATTCCCTTTTTTCCCCCTTACTTTGCTCTAGCTTCTGCATATCAGAAAAAAGTATTTAACTCTTGACTTTTCTGAGTCTGGCTGATTTCACTTAGCATGATGCTCTCCAGTTCTATCCATTTACCAGCAAATGCCATAATTTCATCCTTCTTTACCACACTTTCCTTGTTCATCTGTTGATGGACACTGAGCTGGTTTCATATGTGCCAATTAAGGCACCTGTTAAGAAAAACAATAAATAAATAGAAAGAAAACCAGTAGAGTAGAGGAAGGGGATGCGGGGGCGGGGGGGCGGGAGCTGGCATTGGGGATTGAAAGGGAGCAAATTTATAATATGCACACATGTACAATTATGTCAAAATGGATCCCACTATTATGCACTAATAAAAGCATTTTTTAAAAAATCAATGACTTTCTGTACCAATAATACTTGTGAGAAAATATAAAGGAAGGAAATCTAATTAAGAGCAAGAAGAATTATAAAATGTTTACCAAAAATTATGCAGATCGTTATGAAGAAAACAAAACTGTAATACCAAATATTTATATTTAATAACTGAAAAAACCTTCCATTGAACCAACTAAGCATCCCTCAATCTTATTTTAAAACTCTAGGGATGGGGCAAGGCTCAGGGTTAGAGTGTGCCTAGCAAGTGTGAGGCCCTGGGTTTGATCCCCACACACAAAAAAGAAGAAAAATAATAATCCAAGTGTTGCATTTTATTTTGTTTTGCTGAGGATCTGAGGTATGGAGAGAAAAGGCACTTGATCAAATGCCTGTGAAATTCAAGTTCGAAAAAGGGAGATGGACTGATTTGAAGCAGAAGAGTAACAAGAGTATTTTGTCAACCCATATTATAAAAATTTACTATTTTATACTGATTTTTTTAAAAGTGTGATACAAAAAAAAGTGTGATACAGGTGTGACCAAGGGTAGGCAAAAAACTTTAAAATTACTATATATATGAGAATTTAGTGAATGCTGAGGTATAGCTCAGTGGTAGGGCACTTGCCTAGAATACATGAGGTGGAGTTTGATCCCTAGAACTAAGGGGGAAAAAAAAGGATTGTTGCCCAGAATTTAGTGAATGATGTAGCAAATCAGTAGAAAAATCATTTAACAGCTGGGACAATTGCTTATCTATTAAGAAAATTGCATTCGATTCTTATACTGAATGCTGTTTGTCAAATAAGCTCCAGATGGATAAAAATTAAGATGTGAAAATGAAATTAAAAGAACATAACATTTATTAGTTAACAACCTGGAGAAGGTTCATAAAAAGCAATGAAAGAAATCTCAAAGGGAAAGATAAACTCGACTAAACAAACATGTAAAACTGCTTCATATACACACACACACACATATATATTTTTTGTAGTCGGCCTTGAACCTAAGGGTGCTTAACCATGGAGCCACATCCCATTCCTTTTTATTTTTTACTTTGAGACAGGGTCTCACTAAGTTGCTCAAACTTGATTCTCTTGCCCCAGTCACCTGTGCTGCATATTTTTAAAGTAAACAATATTGGAAGACAATAAACTGTAAAGTAACATTTGTAACAAATAAAACAGATGAATTTATATTCATTTATTCCCACAGACCAAAAAATCAAACTAACAACCCAAAGGAAGAAAGTATGCAAAGATTATGAATAATCAATCCACAAAAAATAATACAGATGACTGATAGATGTATGAAAGAATATGATGTTCTCTTTGTAAAAAAGTCAGTGTTGACTAGTCCCCATATCTGAGAAATGTTATTCACTGACTAATCATAGTTTTCTATATTGCTCTCTTATTACCTAGTATCATAGTAATGTTTTATGTTTTCTTTGATAAAATCTTTCCTATATCCCAATATGATTTTGGAATATTTATATATATATATTCCAAATGTTCAAAAATCTCATACACACATACACACACATACACATGCCACATTATTCTATAAATAATAATACTTAAATGGGTTTTTTTACACAATTTGACAATATAATTTGACCACTCCTCAGCACTTCCCCCCAACTCCCATTGACTTCAGTGTTTTAATAAACATAACAGAGAACCAGAGCCAGTAATTTAAAACTTGCCGAACAATGGGCTATATATTTTTCATGTTATTTTATTTGATCCTAACTCTGAAACTAAGGCCCAGAATATTTAAAAATCTTCAGTGCCCAGCAGTCACTTACAGGGTAAGTCACAAAGTTGGAATTCTAATCTGAGCTGCCTTAACCCAGTATGTTGTTAGACTGCCTAAGTGTGTGTTGCTTTTCTTTCTAGTTTTTTCCAAATGGATATGCTTTTGCTACTGGCTCTGATGATGCTACTTGCCGGCTCTTTGACCTCCGAGCAGACCAAGAGTTACTGTTGTATTCTCATGACAACATAATCTGTGGAATCACTTCCGTAGCTTTCTCAAAAAGTGGGCGCCTCCTGCTCGCTGGTTATGATGACTTTAATTGTAATGTATGGGACACACTGAAAGGCGACCGTGCAGGTTAGTAAAGAAGTCCCCGGGAGATTCAGACTTTCAGAAAGGGCAAAGAGGTTTCCATCAGTAATTTTCCAGGCCTCTGTGGACATCCTGGAAGTTCTAGAAAATGGTGACACGGGGTTATCATTCGTGTTCATTGTCATTACCCTTGGAATGGACCTACAGACCATGGTTTGTATTTTTATTTTGGTTTCTGAAGAATAACATTAAGTTCCATAATATTTTCCCGTTTGCTAAATTTCAGTATAAAAATGAATAATGAATATGACTTTTATAAATCACTATTTTCTTATAACCTCTCAGCGAATATTTTAACTGCTATGGGTTGTCTTCCTTCTGGAACATATCTTGTGGGGAACAGGATATAGACCTATTATCTTCCCTTAGTCACATTCTCGGATTTCTTCCCTATAGTTTCCCAAATATTAGAATATACAATCAAGCCACATTGGGGACTGTGGTTAATAAAAAATGTAAAGCAGTTTTTAATTTAAAAAAATCAGAATTTTACTTTTAAGCAGTTGAATGTTTCTATGAGATTTGTTACCTTTGACTCTAACCCATATATTCCACTTTCCAAAGTAGCTGCTGTAAGCTTATATTTCCATATTTTTAAATAGGACAGTGCTCTTACTTGATTTTTTCTTTCTTTTTAAAAACTTTGAGGTATTACCTGTTGAGCAGTTGTCATGGGTGACAAGGGTATGGCTTAGTATCCCTGCTCTCTCAGCAGCCACCCTTCCCATCATCCAGTGTTTCCATATAGCTGGTTTTATTTACATTCAGTAAACAACAACATTGTGTGTTTACATAATTATGACTTTAAGAAGTATTTACTGCTGAACAATGAGGTATATTCGACTTCCTTTGCTATAACAGTATTTTTGTATTTTCTGGAGTTAAATTGATTTTTTAGATTATATTCTTGGTTCTGATGTGCTTATCACTAATGAATGCTCATACTTTGTCTTTAAGTGGATTCATTTTCATCCATTGCACTGGGCATTCAGTGAACCTTTCTGTGATTCTGGAGATTGAATCCAGGGCCTTGATCATGTACCACTGAGCTTTATCCTCAGTCCTTTTTATTTATTTATTTATTTTGTTAATGGTCTTGCTGCCTTGCTGAAGGTCTCAATAAGTTGCTAAGGCTGGTCTTGAACTTTCAATCCTCCTACATCAGCCTCCCGAATTGCTGAAATCTTTACCTTTTCTTTGAACCCTTCTCTTAAGTTTTAGTTTCCATTTTTGCTGCCTTTTTTGTTTTTAATTTGAGAGATGTTTTTGTCTCTCATTTTTATGGCATCCATTATTTTTCTCATGATTGATGTCTTCTGTTTCTCTGACATTACTAGTGAATTATTTTTTAAGTTTTCTTCAAGCATAGTCTTGTTTTTCCAAATTGTTTTTTTTCCCTATGTTCCTATTTTTTGTCCTGCTCTTATTTTTAGATTGTTTCCTTAAAAGTCTGGTAATTCTTGGCTTCTTATTCATACTTAAGAATGAGGCACCAAAACTCTTTGAAGCTTCATATACCCAACTATGGTTGGAATGTTGACAGTCAGTCTCACTGAAGGATGAGCTGGCCAGGCTTTCACTGGGGAACCTCTGGTATATCTTAAGGTCTTTTTCCCTCTTTGGACTAGCCATGTTCTCCTCAGGTACATCTTTTAACTTTCCTACCTGGAATGAATAAGCTGGCTGCTGGATAGAGGGCTGATTTCAAGAGGAAAATTGGGAGCCACAGTTAGAAAGTAAACTTTATAGCTAGGCATGGTGGTATATACTTGTAATCCCAGCAGCTTGGGAGGCTAAGGCAGGAGGATTGCAAGTTAAAGGTTAGTCTGGATAATTTAGTGAGACCCTGTCTCAAAATAAGAAGGGCTGGAAACATAGCTGGTAGTAAAGGACCCTTGAGTTTCATCCCCGAACCTGAAAAAAAAATTGTATATCTTAACTTTTCTTTTTAATTTTTACATGTCTCATTCCCAATGAGACCTACACAGGATAAAATGAACACTTCATTTTATCCTGTGTAGTGATCAGGATATCAAGTGAGTTTAAGATGAAAAGGAAACAAAAACTCGTTGACTTTAGAGTTATAACAGCATTTATGTTTGGTGGGTAACAATAAACTATATAAATTATATTGGTATTTTTTCGGAAATAGAGATATAAGGCAACTTTATCATGTTTTTGTTCTTGTGGAAAAAGTCTACTTCATTGAATTTCACTCAAAATTTTGTTTTCGTTGAAAGTAGCACAGCTCAGCAGCAAAACTGAAATATTGTGAACTTACTAGAAATGTAAACTTTGGTTTTTCTAGATATAAATTAGCTTAATTACAGAATGTTTTTTTCAAAAACTAAAAACATAAATTGATGCATATATCAACAGTTCATGTAGTAGGAAAAGGTGTGTATTACACACGTCTAACTTTAAAAAGAACCTGGTTACCCTGCTAGAGTATGTAGCTGGGTACATACTTTTTAAATGTTTGAGTATATACTTTTTAAGTTCTAAAACTATGGTTGCTAACTTTGTGCTGAACTTTTGTTTTTAGGTGTCCTCGCTGGTCATGACAACCGTGTCAGCTGTTTAGGTGTGACTGATGATGGCATGGCTGTGGCAACAGGCTCTTGGGACAGTTTTCTTAGAATCTGGAATTAACGGTGTCATACATATTTTGTTCTCCATTGATAATCTGGAGAAATAAATGCTACAGCCTATAGCTGTGAAAAAAAATCTACCTTTTATTTGCAGGTGAAGATTTTTCTATTGAGATTATTATATACACAAGCAGTTTTCGGTAAATTACAAAAAAAGGGGCGGGACAAGGTAGAGGTACCTATGAAGATCAGAAGGACCAGTGTATTAATTTGAGAAGTTGGGTTAATTTGACCTTGATGAATTTTTGCTCATATGGAGTCTAATTATTTCTTTATGTAGAATAGAATGTACTTTGTAGTAGCTGATCATTGTTTGCATTTTGTTAAGAACTACATTTTAAACTTTTTATACATAAGGAATGTCACATTGTTTAGTTTTGTAATGGAAGAACCAGGCAGTAATAGAAGGAAGTGATACTTACTATATGTGTGCTGTGTTTGAGGGAAGTCCCCTTGAATCCTGAATTGCTTTTTAATATGAAAAGGATACTGATTGCTTACTGTTTAAGAACATGGGCAGGTGAGGTGCTGCTGAGGGGATCATTAGTGCATTCTTTGCCATGATGTCGCTCTAAATAAGTGCTCACAGCCGGGCGTGGTGGTGCACACCTGTAATCCAAGCGACTCCGGAGGCTGAGTCAGGAGGATCACGAGTTCAAAGCCAGCCTCAGGAACTTAGGGAGGCCCTAAGCAACTCGGTGAGACCCTATCTCTAAATAAAATACAAAAATAGGGCTGGGGACGTGGTTCAGTGTCCGAGTGCCCCTGAGTTCAATCCCTGGTTCCAAAAGAAAAAAGAAAAAAAAAGAAGTGCTCACTTTGTAATAGCCAGAGACAGAGATTCACTCTGACATTTTGGACATCTCTAAGAAACTTCATTAGAATTTATTATTACTAAAAAGTATACTAGCATATAAACAATTCTTGGCATTTTAAGACTAGTCATGACCAATTCCCACTTTTGAGTAGCCCTTCCTCTTGAGTTGTACCTTCCTCTTGATTTCATACTCTGGAGCTAAGTGTGTAGGGTTTACTTATATTTCAGAAGTTTGATAAACATTTGAATTGTCCCTGCATCTGAAGACTCTTTCCTGGTGTTCTCTAGGTAAAAAAATTTAGTGTGACAGCATTAGCATTTTTCAGAGAAGTATAAACTTTATTTGCTAGCACTGATTTGTTATAACAAGGTGGCTTTATGAATTTTATGTAATATAAAATCTTATTTGATATAAACTATCTGTGCTCTCAAATTTCTTAAAATGAAACACTTAAGCTTTTTGCTCTACTATAATAATCTTCTCTCCTTCCCACAAAATGCTGGTTTCTAAGTGGTTTTGCTTCAAAGAATATCTAGATCTAAGTGATTCTACTTGAAAGCAAAACAAAACAAAGAATCCAAAGCAGTTTTCACTTGGAAGAAGTCAGAAAAGTATGCCACACAATTCCTCTATTTGTCAATAGTATATTAGGTCAGTTACTACAATGCCCCTCCCCTAGTGATACTTCTCTTTGATTTTCTCCTACAAGTAAATCTAAATGATTGACAATAGAAGATTGTTAGTCTTGCTTGGTGCTTAAGTCATGGCTTATTCTTATAGAAGCGCACTGTTTGGTAACTTGGTCAATTGTTAAGTTATTGTTCAGATAGTTGTGTTGTTAACTTTGGATCACCTGAAACCTTAACCTAAATATACTCAAATTACACCCATACATTTTCATTTTTATATAATGAATGTGCTTATATGTGCATCAACTGCAATGAAATCAGTGTCAGTTTTGTTTATTAAGGTCAGTTGATAATAGAGAATAAACGGATAAAGGCAAATTAAGATAAAGGACCAAAACAATATTATAGATGGCAGGTGTGAATGTGTATTTGTATTTGATTAGGGCTACTGTAAACTTTTTGCTATTATTTGTGAACTATTTATATCACTTCATAAAGAGTAGCTCTTTCAGATAAGCCATTTTAAAGGAACATACCCATTTCCAAAAAAGGTAGTTCATTCCAAAATCCCATTCAAGAAAGCACTTGTTATGCATAAAAGTAACCATGTATATATACACACATTTATGTAGATGTGTGTATATAGATTATATGTATATATGTATGTATGTATCTTCTGCTAAAAGTTATTGTAGTAAGATACTTCAGTCAGAAAGACATAATACATGCTAGAATTCTATGGTCTTAACATTTTTAAATGACATTTATTTTAATGTTATTAAGTTTGTGTAGAGAATTTGAAGCAAATCTCATATTAGGCAACTGAAAACTAACCACAATTAACACTTGTGGCTAGTTGTAGAAAAAGTAATGTAATTACAACAATAACTACCTTACTAAACCTTTAGCCTTCTAGTGCTAGGGGTTCCAGTTGCTAGATCTGTTTATTTGCAGTGCAGTTTCGGTTCAGCTGATTGTTTTTGTGCATAAGACTTCCTGAAATCAATGAGTATATAATTGCAGTTTGGATCTTAAGTTTTTCAAGGTTTAAAAATATGGCCAGCTTCAATTTTAAAAAATTTGGATCATCAAGACTATTGCAGCCAGGTATGGTGGCATACACCTGAAATCCCAGTGACTCAGGAGGCTGAGGCAGGATGATCCCAAGTTCAAAGTCAGTCTCAGCAACTTAGTGAGATTCAGTCTCAAAAAAAAAAAAAAAAGGCTGGAGACATAGCTCAGCGGTTAAGAGCCCCCGGGTTCAATTCCTGGTCCCCTCTACCCCCCTTAAAAAATAGAATATTGCAGTTATCTGATGCATTAACTTTTCTTCTTTACCTTTTAAGCAACATGTAAACATAATGTGCCTCAGCGGACTATGTGCAGACTCTATATCACATCAAAGAGTTGTGTTTTGAGATCTTGTGGGGATGGTGTTTGTTTTTATAAGACAGGGTCTCACTATGTTGCTGGGCTGGCCTCAAACTCCTGGGCATCAAGGGATCCCTCCCCCTCAGCTTCCTGAGTAGTAGGAACTACAAAGGTGCACCACCATGCCCCTCTGGCAAGAATATTTTAAAGAACACATTCTTTTCTAAAGCAACATCATAACCACATAAATCATCCCAAAGCCCTGCTCAAGAAAGCAGTTCCTCTTATGAGAAGATATTTCCTCCACTTTGGACAGGACTCATTTTTAGCAAGATATGCTGTTTGACCAAATGTGCAAGGTCCTCCCCTAGCTCGAAATTTAAGTTGTGATATACTGCTGGGTTCTAAATTCAGAGGCAGATATATGTGCATAATATTTCAACAGCTAGAGAACCTAGTAAGCAATTCTCAATTTAGACTTAGCTGAGCTGATTAATATTGCATGGTAGTAAACTAGTTTCCATGAGATAGTGAATGTAGGTGCTTCTGAAATGTTGGATTTTAACCTATTCAATGTTCTTTTCTCCAGGTGACAGAGTAATTGCTAAAAAAAAAAAAAAAAAAAAAAAAAAAAAAAAATGCTGTGCCATTGCTATATAACTGAGTTCCCTGCTGGTCTAAGACATAGTATTTTAAAAGTGAAAATGTTCAGGGAAATTTAGGCATTGATGTGAATGTCTCAGACTTTAAATTATAACACAATACTTGTTATTATTGATGTTTAACTTGGAAAAACTGATTAAACAATCCCCTAAATGGGTTCATTGTCATTTTAGCAGTGAATGTTCTTTCTAGAACCTTTAAGGCCTAAATCAGGCTTTTAATTAAGTACTATGTTCAGCTTCTCCTTTCCCTTTTGCCATTGTGGGAAAAGTAAAATTTTAAGTTGTTTATCACCTGTGAGCATTTGTTAAATCATCCACAGGTGAGACCATATTTTTAATGAGCAGGTGAAGCACTACAAATAAAATTAGTATCTTAAATTGGATAGAATATGAAATACACTTCAGATTTATTAGTTTTTTGTTACTCGAGTTGCCTCAAATTCAGTACTATATTTTAAAATATTGGTCAAAATAGGTACTCTTTAAAATGTTTTCTAGGATGTTAAAGCTAGCATTGTTTTAAATTTTATTACACTGATGGTACACCTTGTAGTTAGCAAATGTTTTGCATGTTGATAAAACTTTCTAAAAGTCATTTTTCTTAAGTACAATGATTGATTTTGTAAAATACAGTATGATAATGCAGCATTATGGAAAAACTTGTTCCAACTGGCATTAAATGTACCCAACAAAATCTTACATATTTATTTTTAATTAACATAACTTCCGTGTTACACTTGGTAGTATATTTCAAGCCTTTTCTGTCTTTTACACAATGGTGCTCTATCCTGTTTTCTTTCAAAGCAGCATCTGAATATTTGCATTTTCTTATCCAAAGGCATCTATGTCTATGTCTTTAAAGATGGCTAAAATATTTTCTTGTTAAAGCATTTTGAAAGTGTTTTTCTTCACCTATAACTATCTACACACTTGTGGCCAATTGACTATGGATGTCAGTAGTATGTTTAATTTTGGAAAAGGTAAATGTGCTAGATTAAAGCCTCTTATAAAAGCTTTAAACCATTACAACTGTGGACTTGTGCCATGATTTAACAGTATTCATTGATCTTTCTTACAGTGATTTATTCCTTTATTTGTATAGTTGCTTTGTGAAATAATGTTGTGAATTGGTATTGTAATCAATAAAGTGCTTTTAACCAGAGTTCACTGTAACATGTTTTAAGCCAATTTTTAGGATTTTTAAAATTTAAGATCCAGAACTAAACTTCAAATCCAGCATTTCATACTCAGCCCTAAATCCTTTATCTAAACGATAGACAGTAGGATACCATAGAGGGAAGGTCAGCAGAGTAGGAGACTGAATGGGAGGAAGAAAAGAGGAAATATGGAAAAGTACACTATGTGCCATGTATACACAGACCACAGTGAACACCACCTTTATGTCTATAAAGCACCAATTAAAAATATTTAATAGCATTTTTTCCTCATGAAAAATGAATAGGCTAAAGAAGCAAGGAAGAGTACTGTCCTTTAGTACTGTAAACTTCTAGCTTCTTGTTCAAAGGCCAAGATTTTCATTACAAAGCAGAAGTAACTCCTTCAGGATAACTTAGTTCCATTTTGTGTATTTTTTTTTTCTCACAGTGCTGGGGGTTGAACCCAGGGCCTTATGCTTGCAAGGCAAGCACTCTACCACCTGAGTTATATCCCCAGTCCTTGTGTAATTTTTATATAACCAATTCTGCTAATAGTATTGATTAAAACATGGTTTTTAATTTATTTCATCTCATCAGGCTGAAATTATTCTCGTCTAGGGAATAATACTGGCTAAGTACCTGTAAGTTGCAAGTCCAATGTGGAAAACCTCAAAATATGCACTCAGTGGTGATCTAAGATGGTCTTACTCACCCTTGCAATATATGGCCAGGGGAACTAACCAACAGTAATGCAATCACTAGTGCCAGTCACTGCAAGACAGCTTGTATGTCTACCATAAGAACAATTAAGAATGAAAGATTAACTCTCATTAAATACTAGTATAAATGCTACATTTGTCAACTATCTGGCAAACAGGTTTTATTTTCACCTTGCAAGACTGCACACATATAAAAATGTTTTGTAAGTTTAAGATTATACAAAGTTTATAAATAATCCTGCACACAAATAATCAAGTATATATGTAAAAACTGAACTATACCAGTCATAATTACATAATTTTTAATTCATGGTCTAATCATTAGTACACTTATGTCTACTCATAAGAGTTGGTTTTCATTATTTTAGTGTTCCATTCCCAAGTCATACATTTTTTAACTTGATTAGGCAAAACTACATTCAAACTAGTAATGGAAAACTTGCTATACCAGAAACAATATACCAGTGGTTCCCAAACTTTACAGTGTGCATCAGGATCACCAAGAGGACTTGTTAAAATAATTGCTGGGTTCCTATACAGCCACATAAGTTTATATCATCACAACCACAACAGGCAAAATAGGGAATCAGCCCAGGTGCCTTCCAATAGATGAATGAATAAAGGAAATGTGTATGTGTATATATATACATATACATACACACACACACACACACACACACAATGGACTTTTACTCAGCAATGAAGAAGGAAATTATGGCGTTTGCCAGTAAATGGGATGGAACTGAAGAACATCATGCTACATGAAATAAGTCAGACTCAGACAATCAAGGGTCTAATGTTTTCTTTCATATGTGAAAGTTAAGGGAAAAGATGGGGGAGGGGAGAGAATACCATAGAAGCTCAGCAGAGCAGAAGGAGATTGAGGGGGAGGAAGGACAAGAAAAAGAAATACAGAATAAAATCATACTATGTGCAAGCATAAATTACACTATGTGCATTTATGTATATCTATAAAGCACCAATTTAAAAAAAATGAGTGGAAGGTAGACCAGTAGAGTGAGGGAGGGAAAGTGGGGAAACCAAGGACTAAAATGGAATAGATTCCATGCCTGATTGATAGTGTCAACATGAACTCAGCTATTATGTACAACTATAAAACACTAATAAAGGAAAAAAAAATTGATGGGGCCTCAAACCTAGCGTACCTGATTTTATAGGTCTGGGTTGAGACCTGAGAATCTACATTTCTTACAAGCTCAAAAGTGATACTGATGATCCAGGGACCAAACTTCAAGAACCACTGTATTGTAATAATGAGGTGATACCAAAAGTTCAAGTACTTTCATGTAACCTGTAACCTAAATTAGCAGCACCTGATCTTAGAAACCTAACTGTTTTAGTTGTCACCTAATTCCACTTGATTGCCTGTATCATTTCTGGGGTTATAAATCAGCAAAAAATGATAAAAACTAGTAGTCACTTGTATTTAAATTTGAATACTGCATCCTAATATTTGATTTGTATAACATATTTTAGAAAGGCTTCTATGGCCTAAATAATGTTACTATTTCCTTCAAACATCTTGAAAAATAGTTGTGCTGTAAAAAGACCAAGTAGTATTCAGGAGCCTTCAAAAGCATATAGAAAGTACCATGTATTAAAGTAAGAAAAAAAAGGCTGAAATTTTATCTCTCCCATGAAAAAGAATCAAAGTATACTTGGCCAAATGCACCATGTCCCCAGGGATTTTGAATTTTAACAAGCGTCTAGGTGATGCTGATCTGGTGGTACTTTATTTTTTACAGCAAGGTCCCAGGATGTCATTTTTTAATATTTCCATATAAGTTTCAATCAGTTTTTCATACAGAGGCAGATACAATACTTGAATCCATGAACATTTCATTAAGGTAAAAAATACAGTATTAATTTTTAATGGAGCCATGGCAAATTCATATAATTAAATAAAAGTAAAAGCTTCCAGTGGGGGATAATCCAGCAGTTACCTTAGGCAAGTGTCTTCTGAAGAACAGCTTTTAAACATTACTGTTATCAAACAAAATGCAAACTCCTATATCTTTGGTGATTTTTACCACATCAAACTCTACTCCTCAAACTAAGATAGAAAAGCTTTCCTTACTGGACTCCTAACTGGAGCAAAGTTGAAAATGTTTCTTAAAAAACAGGTAAGGAAACTATTTAGACCCAGATACTTTTATAAGTAACTATAATAACAAATCTTCATACTGTTTTACATCAGTTTTAATGGGAATAAAAGAAGGGGTAAAAACAGCATATTTATTAGTGGTTTACATACTTGCCATGATGGCAAAAGTGACTGTAACCTGCATAAATAGTACACTCAAGAACATTCCACAATCCTTGGAGGTTAGAGCAATGTAGCTTATAAAACAAAACAAAAAGTTGACTATTCCCATTAAAGAAGGCATCAAAAATTAGTTTTGAAAAAGAAGATGAAAGGATCACTCTCTAACTCCTGGATGCCAGGAAGCAGAGTTTTTCAGAATCAAAAACAAAGAAAGCCCCAATTAAAGAGCTCAAGGACCCACCCCTCAGGGGTCACAAAGTTGGTTCTGTTGCTTTTAACTAATTCATTATTTAACACAAACAACTTAGTCTTTACCCCAAATTAAAACTAAGAACATATCCTACCACTCTTCTGAAATGCAAACACCCTTGGATAGATCATTACCAGAATCTACACAGGGATTTGCCACTTAGTTATAGTATAATTCATATTGAAGTCATTTCATAAAAATAACAACTCTCCAAATCTTCCAAGTTCCATTTCTTCCTAGGACGTACACCAAAGCAACCAGAGCTCTGTTGTTTAAGATTCTTCATTGCTTGAATGTAGAAATTGCTTAGTAAAATTTTCCAACTCATTTTCAAGCTGAACAGCTTTATTTCTAGTTAAAAAATAAACACCAATTTAATTATAAGGGTCAATGAGAAAAATGCATTTTATCCAATCATAAAAGAAAAGCTTATTAGCCAGCTACTGTTAAGTTTGTCAGGACTCAGGCTTGACTATTACCAACCCTTTCAAGTATTCATTGTTAGGTGCCACTGAAGCTTCACAATAAACACAGACTTCAATGTCCAGGACCTAAAACCAGTTATACTGAGATAAAAGACTTTAACAAAGAAAATACTTAAAGCATAAGAGAGTGGAGACTTATGTTACATAGGAATCACATCTTTTTTTTAAAATTTTTTTTAGTTGTCAGTGGACCTTTATTTTATTTATTTATATGCGGAGCTGAGAATGGAACCCAGTGCCTTATGCATGCTGGGCAAGCGCTCTATCACTGAGTCACAACTCCAGCCCAAGGAATTACATCTTAAGTCACATACAGTCATGACTGTCTTTGAAAACTCCCTTTAAGTAAGGCACAAAATACTGAATAAATCATTTTATGTATATGCAGAAAAGCTGGTACATGTTACTAGGCTATGATATACCAAAAATATTTTTCAACACTAGAAGTACACTTGATGCAATCAACTTGCCTATAGTAATAGAGGAAAACTGGAATCAAAACTATCAGAGAATTCAACAGATTTGTGACTCCAGTTCACATGCTATGCCAGAGCATGTACTCACTGAGTAGGTGCTTGCTTGCTTACTTTATTTTGGAGAGGAAGAGGGGGTTTTGTTGTTTCTGCACACCATGACTGAAGTCATACAGATTAAATGTACATATGCCATAAACTCCACTAAATATATTTCTTCAGGCCACTGTGCTGAAGCATCAGGCAAGTTAAAATGGTTGAGACTCATTTATTAACAATGGAGATTCCACAGAGGTGTGCCTTGCTTAACAACTGGGACACATTTCATTTACTGATTTCTTCAAGTGTAACATCAGAGCTTATTTATACAAACCCACATGTTGTTATGTCCTACCACACACTTAGGCTCTAGGGAATAGTCTCCTGCTGCTCTTAGGTTAAAAATCTATACTGAATACAGTAGGCAATTGTAACATAAAGGTAAGTATTTGTGTGTCTAAACAAATACATGAGTAATGTGTTATACTATGACCTTAGGATGGCTATGATATCAGGAATAGGAATTTTTCAGCTCCATTATAAAATCATGGGACTACCATCATATATACAGTTTGTTGTTTACCAAAACATCATTATGTGGTCTGTAACAAATATATGTCCCCACAATTCTGGTCACAAAGATAGTTCCTCCAGTTTGCAAACAGGGGCTACTAAGCTACTCTAAGCATGGGCAACTGTATATAGTACATTCCCTGGAAGTAGTGACAGCATTTAGATGATGTGTAACAATTTTCCCAGACATGCTGGCAGATCAGCTAATATGTACAAAAGCTTGAAGTACAAACTGCCAGTGACACTTCCAGTCTTGCCCCCAAAAGGAAGTTATATTAGATCCCAAATAATCCACAAACATATCAAACCAGAAATAGACATTTTATCAGGAAATCTTGTTTACTTTTGTTGCTTCAGATTTAAAACTACCTAACAAGTTCCCAGTGAGAACAGAATTTATATGGTCTTGGCCATGAAGGACTAAAACTTCACTTTAAATTGTAGAACTTCTGTTCTGAAAGAGTACTAATTTAGCCTAACAGTAAATTTAGATCTATAAAATTCCTTTTAATTCAGATATTCTCTGGTTGAAAAAAGTTTATACTGAAATTACTAAACATAAAATTAAATACGGAAGATCTTAATTTAAACCAATATAGAAAGTTCAAAGTTTTATAAATTCACTAGTGATTGTATAAAATTATACTTTGGTAATGAGACCAGTAAATGTTCACATTATTGAGAAAAAAGGTTTAAATACCTTAAGAACTTCGAATTGTTTTGTATTTTCTCCAACTGATCTATTTCTTTGGATAATCTAGCAATTTCTTCTTCCAGATGTCTTTGCGTAATATCAACTTGCTGGCACAGGCGAGCAAAAGTAGTAGCCATTTCTCTTAAAATTAAAAAATAAATTAGCAGTCATGAACATCTTCTAAAATGAGTAAGCTTCAAAGTAAAGTTTTCATAAGAAGAAAAGTTGTAAAACAACATCTAAATCAGTTAGGAATCAAGAACATGGATAGAGCACCTACAAAATGGGAAAAAAATCTTTGTCATCTGCACTTCAGATACAGCATTAATCTCCAGCATGTATAAAGAACTAAAAAACACCACCAAAAAAACACAAATAAGTCAATCAATAAACGGGCAAAGGAACTGAACAGACACTTCACAGAAGAAGAAACATGAAAGGTCAACGAATATATAAAAAAATGTTTGGGCTGGGGTTGTGGCTCAGTGGTAGAGCACCTGCCTATCATGTGTGAGGCACTGGGTTCGATTCTCAGCACCACATATAAATAAGCAAGTAAATAAATAAATGGTTCATCAACAACTAAAAAATATTTTTTTAAAAATGTTCAACATCATTAGCAATTAGAGAAATGAAAATTAAAGCTACACTGAGATTTCATCTCACCCCAGTCAGAATAGCAATTATTAAGAATACAAGTAACAATAAATGTTGGTGAGGATGTGGGGAAAAGAGTACACTCATACACTGTTAGTGGGATTGCAAATTGGTGCAACCACTCTGAAAAGCAGTATGGAGATTCCTTAGAAAACTTGGAATGGAACTGCTTTTTGACCCAGTTATCCCATTCCTTGGCATATACCCAAAGGGCTTATAATCAGTATACTATAGTGACATGGCCACATCAATGTTCACAGCAGCTCAATTCATAATAGCTACACTATGGAACCAACCTAGGTGCCCTTCAATAGATGGATTAAAAAAAAAGGGGGGGTATATATACACAATGGAAATATTACTCAATAATAAAGAAGAATGAAATTATGGCATTTGCTGGTAAATGGATGGAACTAGAGACTAACATGCTAAGTGAAATAAGCCAATCCCAAAAAACCAAAGGCCTAATGTTCTCTCTGATATGCAGTTGCTAATACACAATAAGAGGGGTGGGAATAGAAGTTCACTGGTCTAGACAAAGGGGAAGGAAGGGAAGAGAGAATGGGAATAGGAAAGACAGTAGACTGAATCAGACCTAACTTTCCTATGTTCATGTATGAATATATACACAACCAGTGTATCTTCACAAGAATGGGAAGATTACTCCATGCACCTATAATACACTCTACTATCATGTATATCTAAAAACAACAAACAAAAAATAAAAAGAATCAAAGAATACTGGTAGGAATGACATGAGGGAAGGTATGGCACTTGTAAGCTTACTATAATTGTAGGCTTAATTTCATCTGGCCTCAAGAAAAATAAATGCTCAAGAGGTAATATTACCTCTGCTATATGGCTACGAATTCAAATGAGCTATAAACAGGCAAAAGAAGGTTGTACTTCTTCAAAAGCACACTAAACCTATTCTTTCTTGCCCAATTAAAAAAAAAAAAGAAATGAAGACCAAGAAAGAAAAAAATTCAAGCCGGGCGTGGTGGCGCACGCCTGTAATCCAAGCGACCTGGGAGGCTGAGACATGAGGATTGCGAGTTCAAAGCCAGCCTCAGCAACTTAGCGAGGCCCTAAGCAACTCAGTGAGACCCTGTCTCTAAATAAAATACAAAATAGGGCTGGGGATGTGGCTCAGTGGCCGTGTCCCTGAGTTCAATCCCTGGTTCCACAAAAAAAAAAAAAAAAAAGAAAGAAAGAAAAAAATTCTATGAACTATTATGAAGTAGGTGAAAATATTGAAAATTATATCTAAATTTGCTTCTAGAACCAAAAGGTTAAATCTAATTTGAATGCTGGTTAATACATTAGCTTTGGTAAACACAATGTTTGTATTTCTACAACCTGGAGTATTTCTGATATGTGTGCACCTCCAGAACATTAGTTAACTAGCTTACTCATTTTTCTCTGCAGCCAGAAATTCTGTGCATCTTCATCCTTTCCCTAGTCTTCTTTATCTCTATTTTCTCCACTCCACCAAATCCCAATATCACATAAATAAAGTATTTTTTTCTTTTACTGTTATTAAATGTTAAGTTTAACATTCACCTAGTATGTTTCAACTAATTATTTGAGATTGCCTCTATTATAATGTAAAATACTCTAAAAATGAAAGATCAAGTAATCCTCAACTTATTCCTATAACTCAGCATAATTATCAAATGGTAGGACATTAATAAATGTCTGATGGGCTGGGGATATAGCTCAGTTGGTAGAGTGCCTGCCTTGCAAGCACAAGGCCCTGGGTTCAATCCCCAGCACCACAAAAAAAAAAAATGTCTGATGATCAAAAAAACGAACAAAGCAGGGCAAGGTGGCACATGCTTGTAACCCTAGCTATTCAGTGGGCTGAGGCAGGAGAACTGAAAGTTCAAGGCCAGCCTTGGTATTTAAAAAAAAAAAAAAAAAAAAAGGGTAGGGAGTAGCTCCATGGTAGACATACCTGGGTTTAATACTCAGTAATGAAAAAATAAATAAATAAGAAGAAAGGAGGAAAGGAAGGAAGAGAATAGAAAGCAACATTAACATTATTTTTATTTATATGAACCATGTTTCCTTTTTAGGTCCAGGTATTTTCATTAGAGAAAGAATGTTCTAATACAAATAAATTAAAATTAAAGCTATCATATAAACTAAGAGTTCAAAAAATATTTGGTAGGGTTAGGGTTGTGGTTCAAGTAGAGTGGTCACCTAGCACATCTGAGGACCTGAGTTTGGTCCTCAGCACCACATAAAGGTATTGTGTCCACCTACAACTAAAAAATATGTATTTTTTAAAAATCTGGTGAATGAATGAATGAACAAGTTCCTCAAACTGCGTGGTTCTCCATGTTCTATTCTCTACAGCTTGAACTATGTTAAGACTTTGATTTTAGTAGGCTGGGATTGAGGCTCACTGGCAGAGCACTTGCCTGGCATGTGTGAAGCACTGAGTTCAATTCTCAACATTGCATACAAATAAAAAGACTTTGATTTTATGTCTGAAACAATACAACCTTGCTGTAATTCCTCTCTCCTTAGTCTAAACCATTTCATATACCACATCACTGCAAAGTTACTTGTTTTAGAGCTAAGTTATCACTCCCAGGATTCCTAATAATTCAAATCCCAAGCCATATACATAGACAGGGCCCTATCCTAGGGTTAGGTTTACATTCAACTGTACCTCCCTTACACATCTGCCACACTGAAATTTTCTCTTCATGTTCTTGGTTACATCTCTTTTCTCTCTCTTTACTTATGACTTGCATTATTTTCTGTTAGATCTTACTTTTCTGCATGTTCAAATCTCATTTGCTATCTCCCCTTTAGAAAAGATACTAACCCACTATCTTTCATGCTTTAAGTAAATGCTGAGCCCCACATTTCAAGAACACTTTTCCTTTCTCACTCTACCTATCACTTTCACTTTGTATTACAATTATGTGCATGTTCTCTTTCATTAAATTTCAATTATATTGAGCTTTTAAATTCTGCTCTCAACTACATCCAAATACATAATATTGTGCCTTAAGTGGAGTTCCCTATACTTAAACTAAATCAATGAAACAAATGTTTAAGATGTATAAAAGCAGAAACTGGGTAAGCCTTGGTATTTATTTATTATGTCATAATAAATTTTTTTGAGATCTAAAAAAATAATACATTTAGACTAACAAGTTTGGACTATAAGAGTAAACACAATATCATGTCTACTATAAAACTGGGAATCTGCCCATCATTAAGTCCACTTGTTAAATGCTAAGAATTCATTCAGTTTTCATAACTAAGAAACTAAGCACAGGAACATAAATTCAGAATAGTTCTGCTAAAGAACTATCTTTTGAAAGCCCACCAGAGTTCTTGGGATTTCCTATATCCCAATTTTCAAATGTTCAAATCTAATCTATCGGAAGAATGGTGAGAATAGTGGAGAGGGAGAGTGCAGAAGTGAGGTTTATTTTCGTTATATTTTTTCACCTTGGTGGTGATTATAAAATGTGTTCATTCTCTGCATATTATGTCACACTTCAAAGAACGTTTTGTTTTAAAAAAAGCAAAAAAATGCATCTTTCCACTTACTGTTGTACTTGGTGGCTGCAGTTTGCACTTGTGAAGCTAACAATCATCTGCAGTTTTTCAGTTGCATAGTTCACAAACTGCTGTTTAAAGGCTCTCTCCTTGGCATGGGTGGTCCAAGTTAGCCTTTCATAAAGATACAAAGCTCCATACATACTCAATGAAACAGATATGAGTTTCCAGCCTACAGTTTTCCAAATCTGTAAGATAAAGTTACAGCATACACTAAAAATGCCATTTGAGAGAGAATATTAAAAGGCCTTTGGCATCCCTAAAGATCTCTGAATTAAACCTATTTTCTAAAAATGCATATTCCTTTTCCCTAAGAAAATCTGAAGTTACCAGAAATCGATCAGGTAGAAAAGGGATGGGCACATAAATATTCGGAACAACATGCAAAACCTGCACTATTTTAAGCTGATGCACTGTATCTTTAAAAAAACTATGTAAAAAAATTGTTTAGGTCAGAGATTTCAAAAGCCAAAACATATATGTGCTATTAATGAGATATATAAATTTTTAACATTAAGAACTATTACTAAAAATAATGTTTAATACTTTAAGACAGATCTCGGTATTCAGATGGTTAAACAAAGCACCTGAACTTTCCTTCTTTCTTTTTTTGTTCTACCACTGAGCTACAATCTTCTTGTTACTCCATAATACAAATATTATTTTTTTGTCTGCTATAGTATGAAAGTAGTTAGGAAGCACTGTTTGAAAAACCAGCTATGGTGGGGATGTACACAGCTCAGTGGTAGAGTACCTGGCTAGCAAGTGTTAAGGCCCAGAGGTCAATCCCCACCACTGACAAATAAATACATACATACATACATACATACATATACACATCTGGCCAAATCATAATACTTCCATCCTAAACATGAGTGTATTTTTAAAATTTAAGATTAGACTCGTGAAACACTTTTCATTTACTACTTTTATCCTACAAATTTTCATATTGCTTTATGGATCCTGAAAATAAAAAAATCTTTTATGATCTCATAGGCAACTTTGTAACAAATTCAATTTTAATTATACTAAGTAACATTTCTTACCACTCCTCCAACAACTATGATGCCCATAGAAGTTCTAGATGTAAGAGAAGCTAATCCTGTTATTAAGGTAACCATGAGTTCTTCCTGTGATGCATTATCTGATGTTGCTGGATTGGTAGGAGCAGTGGGAGTTGAAGCTAATGATCTAGGAAGCTGATAAATTTAGGGGAAAAAAAGAGATTATTACAGTTAAAAGTATAAATTAAATAGTTACATTTATAAGATTTTTTAAATTTCTTTTAAAATTATAGTAGCAAAAAATAAAAAAAGACCCCAAATAGTGAGTATACTACAAATAAACGAAAAAGCAAAAATTGGCTAAAAATTATTTTCTGTAACCAATATATATTTCATATAACCAATGATATAATGAACAATAAATTTTCATAAAATACAATGGAGTCTGCCTACAACAGTAAATTCTTGGGCTAGGGACATGGTCCAGTGGTTAAGCACCCCAGAGTTCAATCCCTGGTACTGGGGGGAAAAAAAACCAATTCTCAATAGGAATTAAAATCTTTTAGTAAAAGAAGGGCTAGAATGTAACTCAGTAGGGTAGAGCACATGCTGAGCATGCACAAGGCACTGGGTTCAATTCCCAGCCCAACCACCCCCACCCAAATCTCTCATGTCAAAAAACAATCCTTAAAAAAAGAAAAAAGTTGGGACTTCAAAGCAATATAAACCAAAGAAAATTAAAAGACCAGCCACAGACTAGAAAAATACATTCGGAAATTATCACAAAAGTCTGATAAAGGACTTTTATCCAAAATACATAGAGAATTCCTAAAACTCAACACAAATCAATACAATTTAAAAATAAATAAAAGACGGGCATGATGGTGCATGCCTGTAATTCCAGTGACTCAGGAGGCTGAGGCAAGAGGATCCTAAGTTCAAAGTCAGCCTCAGCAAATCAGCCAGATCCTGTCTCAAAATAAAAAACAAGAAGTGCTGGGGATATAGCTCAGTGGTAGAGCACCCCAAGGTCCAATTCCCAGTATTGGAAAAATAATAATAAAAAAATAAAAGATTTGAATAGACATTTCACGAAAGAAATAAGCACACGGAAAGATGTCCAAACTCATTAGTCGTTAAGGAAAATACAAATCAAAAGTATTATGAGGTACCACTTCACATCCACTAGAATAAAAAAAAAGAAGAAGACAATAACAAATGTTGACAAATGTGCTGAGAAACTAGAACCATAATACATTGCTGGTGGGAATGTAAAATGGTGCAACCACTTTGAAAAACAGTGTGGCAATTCCTCAGAAAGTTAAACATGAATTAGCATGTGGCCCAGCAATTTTACACCTAGGTATATACTTGAGAAAGGTGAAAAACACATGTCCACATAAAAAGATACATGCATGTTCATAGCACATTTTTTCCTAATGGTCCCAAAGCACTAACTACTCTGATGTTCAACTGATGAATGGATAAATATGTTCTATCTATAATAGAATATTGCCAGGCGTGGTGGCGCACACCTGTAATCCAAGCAACACGGGAGGCTGAGGCAGGAGGATCGCGAGTTCAAAGCCAGCCTCAGCAACTTAGCGAGGCCCTAAGCAACTCAGTGAGACCCTGTCTCTAAATAAAATACAAAATAGGGCTGGGGATGTGGCTCAGTGGCCGAGTGTCCCTGAGTTCAATCCCTGGTTCCAAAAAAATAAAAAATAAAATAAAATAGAATAGAATATTACTTGGCCATCAGAGGGAATGAAATATTGATACATGCTATAACAACACCATGATGACAAACCTTGAAAAATACTATGCTAAATGAAATAAGTCAGTCACACGAGGCCATGTGTTACATGATTCTGTTTCCAGAATCATGGAAAAGGCAAATCCATATCCAGGTGATTAGTGGTGGGGCTAGAGATAGGAATGATGACTGACTGAATGAATGAATGATAAATTTTGTTCCAAGTTTCATCCCACTTCAAGTGTATATAAATTGTGTGTGTGTGTGTGTGTGTGTGTATGCACATACATGTGTATATGTATAAAAGTAAAAATTATAGTTAAAAAATTATTCTGAAAGCAGGATGTGGTGGTACATGCCTATAATCCCAGCAATGTGGGAGGCTGAGGCAGGAAGATCTCAAGTTCAAGGCCATCCTAGTGACTCAGTGAGACCCTGTCACAAAATAAAAAACAAAAAGGATTGGGGATACAGTTCAGTGGCAAACTGCCCTTGGGTTCAAACCCTAGCACCAAAAAAATTTTTTGAGGCATTTTTCTCACTATTTTGTCTTCTAGTTAGTTAGCAGTTTGGCTATTTCAGTGTTTTCTTGGCAGTTAGAATACAAATTGCTAAATTTCTCGTGCACTGGTGTTAGATGTAGACTATGGTGTATACAAAACTATACAGAGGAGTTGGGGTATGGTTGAAGATAGGAACGGTGACTGACTGAATAATGGGCATGAGGAATCCTTTTGGGATGACAGAAATGTTCTAAAATAGGATTATGGTGATAGTTTTACAGTTTCATAAATTTTCTTTAAAATTATTAAAACTAATAAACTTTTAAGATTTTCTTTTAAAATGTTAACATTTAATCCAATTCATGTGAAGTCTGAAAACAAAATCTTTTAACAAAATTCTTTAAAAGTTTCAAAAACACAGAACTATCTATAATAATGGGTAAAAACTATGGTATTATTTCCTTTCCCTTATAATGTATAAGTAACTCAGAAATGGCTGTATGAGAGAAATACTAGCTTATAAACAGACAGATTTGGTGAAGCTATTTTTATTAGAGAAAACTGCTCAAGTAAAATAAGAAAAAGGAGTCTCAACTGGTAGAACCAAAGATACATACCTGAAAAATAGGCTCTGATAATCCAAGCAGCACCCTCTGAGCATTTGTGGGGCCCAAGAATCGATGCACAAGGGAAGACCAGCCCAAGGAAAAACGAAATACAATGTCTTCTTGAAAATCTGAGCATAACTTATGGCAATTTAGGTCATAACTAAGATCGAATTTCTTGCAAGGGATCAGTGTATGAAGTTTATTCTGTATACCAGCTGGAAGTAATGGCTTCAAATTTTCTGGAAAGAAAAAAATTATTACAACTATTTTAAGAAATAGTAATGTTTGAGCTGCTATGAAATATCCAAGGGAAAATAAATCCTTTACCAAGAAAGAAAACAAAACACACATGATATTGTAGACATAAATATTACCAATAATTTCTTGCTGGGATTGAAGCATTGAGGCATTGACTTCATTGGTGCACCGATCTGCCAAATTTCTTCCCATACCATCTTCTATGTGCTTATTTAACTCCTGTTAACAATGGTAGATATTCATGTTACTTTTTCTCCAGAAAGTAATATAGATTTTATAAAGACTTAAAAGTTTGACGATAAATTCTGTTGGGTTTTTTTTGTGCTGGGGATAGAACCCAGGACCTCACACTTGCTAAGCACATGCTCTAAAACATCACAGTCAAGCTTCTCTGTACAGTTTTAATACATTTTAAAAATATTTTTTAACATTATTTAAACAAATTAAAAAAATTTTTTTTCTTTTTCTTTTTTTTTTTTATGTGGTGCTGGAGGTTGAACCCAAGGCCTCATGCATGCCAGGTAAGCACTCTACCACTAAGCTATAGCCCAGGTCCCACTCTGTAGAGTTTTATGTGCAAAATAGTTTACATTTATTGCTAGTGCACAAAAATTATAACAGTTTGTGCGCTAACTGCCAAGAAGATATTAAAATGACCAAAATAATAAATAAATGAGTACAAAAGATGATGAAAGCATCTCATAATTTTTAAAGTACACTTGAACTTACATTTTTATATACTTTCAATACACTTGGAGTAGGATGAAACTCAGAACAAAACTCATCAACCAAAACAGATAGTCGACAAATTTCATCTGTCATTGCACATGAAACCTGAGAATATTAAAAAATCAGGTAAAAAATTAGAACAAGATTTTCGACTACTCAAAAAAATCAAATAAGAAAAAGTAACATACTCTTCCAGATACTTTAATCATGATGCTTTTGTTACCTTGTTTGCTACCTCCTCAGTGACCTCCTTGATTTTTTTCTTAACATCCAACGTTAAAAGGTTCATCTGATTTCGGATAAAGTCCAGTCTATCAATTTGGTCTTCCCTCTCTTCCATTGAATAAACCCTATTATATTATAAAGAGCAATCAATATTCAGGGTACACTAAAGTCCCAAAGCAGTTAAGCAACAACAGTCACTTATGTATTGAACTATCTACTAAGCATGGCCCAAGGAAAAAAAAAATCTTTTACTTCGACACTTTTCCAAAAGGATTCAAATAACATTTCATTTGTGAAACATTTTTATAAAAATAGATTTGCCATAAACTACATTGTCTCTCCTCCCATGTAGACTGGACTCCTACCACAAAGGATTGATAAGGACTCTACAAAGTCACTGAACACTTCACAGATATGAACAGTCAAATAAGAACTCAATTCTGACTTTAATTAATAAACAAGTGTCAGCAAACAGTACCCTGGCAAGACAAATCCAACCATGTGCCAGTTTAAGTTTCTTAGACTACCACTACGTTCATTCAGTTGCCTATTATCTATACATATGGGCTGCTTCTACTCTATAATTGCAAAACGAGCAGCTGCAAGAAAGATAATATGGCTCAGAAAGCTTACAATAAAATTTTTACTATTTGGTCCTTCATAGGAAGTTTCATAAAAGTTTGTTTATCCCTAAGATGACACAGAAAACCAAAAGGTTGCCAAGACTTAATATTATACAAAGTATCCTCAAATCACATCTTTATGCCATATTTGGCTCAATGTCCTAGAGTTTTAAAAAATAAATAATAAATTCAACCTGGCAGACCAAATTTCAGGTACTATAATGAAGCATTTGAATTGGAAGGGGCTTCTATAGCAACAAATTTCATTATAAAAAGGCTGCACAGAGGTATAGCACCAGGAATAAGATCAGACTCAGTGTTCACAGTCTTGTGTTCTATACACTGGGAGCTTTTTCCTTTTGACACAATGTATTCCTGAAAAAGTACTAAAACCAAGCAATAGACTTAGATGGAATATGGGGGGTAGGGGGTTTTCAGAAAGAATAAAATTTCAATTTTACCTCCTCTTGGATATAATCTTTGATGCTTTCTATGTTCCCTTGAGCTGACTTAAGCCCACTAAAAGTATAATTGAGGCTTTACATCATTACTTCTGAAAACATATCTAATAACAACATCCTGATCTTTGCTTCAAGTGTACCAAGTTAGTGAGAAATATACTTTTCAACATACCATTGGTACTTCCACATTTTCATTTTAAACTTTATACAAGAATGAGTCATGGGTTGAATGCAAAAAGAGGATCACCCGATTTGGACTCCTTCATAAAATTCTGCTTGAAGAATTTGTTCTTTTGCTGCTTTAAAGATATTTTAAAGCCACTAAACATTGTAAAATCACAATTCATACACATAAATATAGTGATCCAAGGAATGTAAACAAGGTGTTCAAGGATACCAAATTAATCAATATTCATATTTTCAAACATCTATTTAAAAAACACACAAATAGCCAGGTGTGGTGATTCATGCCTATAATTCCAACAACTCAGAAAGCTGAGGCAGGAGGATCACAAATTCAAGGCCCAGCAACTTAGGAAGGCTGTAAGCAATTCAGGGAGACCTTGTCAGTATAATATAGCTCAATGGTCAAGTGCCTCTAGCCCTTCAATCTTCAGCACCAAAACAAACAAAAAAACAAAAACAAACAAAATATATACACACACACAAGTAAACCTGAGTAAAATCAGTAATATTCACAAGACTTACATCTTCACAATTTAAAATCTTAGTCTTAACAAAAGTCTGATAGAAAAAAATAACATTTTAATTTTGCAATAAAATGAATTCATACCTTTTCTCTGCTGCTGCCACGTTTACTGAATCCATTATGTTTTTCACAGTATCTAGTATCTGTTTAGCTCTGATAGTGTGCTGTTCAAACTTTGTTTTCACTGCTGACTTCGAGATACACTCCTGCGAGGGGCCCAAGCCATAACACATTACTGTAATTCCATCACAATATTTTCAGGAATTTAAACACAAAAACTTGCTGATTGTAACTTAAACCAAAACAGAAACAAGGATAGGAAAAAGAAAAAAAAAAAAAGCATGATAAACACAACTTAAAATTGCAAAGGTTAAAGAAATAAAAAGCACTGAAAGTAAAAAGATTTTAACAGCAAGTTCTTATCTTTGTGTATTTTTACACAGTAATGTGGCATGGTTTGACTATTTAATAACATTTAAAAAATAAATGACACCAAGTTAAACGTTAAAAAAGGTTTCCCCATTGTAATTTTATCTATTTGGATCACCTTTAATACAATACTACTCCATCTCTCTTGTTTTTCTTATACTTGTAATATATAACCTATAAAGTTCTTAAATGAGTTGTGAATTAGAATATTAATTTTAAAAATTAGTTGAATGATATGGTGATTCATAAGGTTAATAAAAAGGACTTCTATGGATTAAAATGTCAACAATTTGAAAAATAATCTTTAACAACAAACAACCTCCAGGTAATATTGTAAATTATTTACAGAAAACTATCTGTAGTTCTTCAAAGATAATACTATTATCATTAGACTACAGTGTGGTGCACACAGGCCTGAATGATGCCCTATGTCATCTGTTTCACCTTCAAGCTAACTGCAGCTCATAGTTGTACAAATCAATTAGTGTTTTATAACTAATTTTTTAAATAAAATACATCAGAATGCACCACATATGGTAATGGACACTTATTTTGTGAAATTTTTGGTTCAATTTTCAACATATGCAATATTACCGATCTATTTTTTACTATGAGCCTTTACCGAAAAGTTTACAAAACTAGAATATTACAACTGATCTCATTTATTTTTACTTCATACAAATTCTATACTGACAACAGTTGAAAACTATAGGGGTTTAAATAGAAATGCTATTCAATCTTTGAATAATCTAGGACATGCTAGCCTGGGCCACATAAACAATCAATAACTACAATGATGCTTCATAGGAGACAGGTTTATTTCCTATGATAATTTTTTAAAAATTATGATTATACCACAATTCCCTAATACTTCTGGATCCATCTTCTGGAACCTGTTTATATATTTAACTAGTACAAATTGTTAATTACTTCCTGAATCTCATTACTGTCCTTCCTTTGTTAAAATAAGTAGCTTTCAAAGTTTAAAGGTATTTAATTAATACTTAAGTACTATGTTTATTATTCTGAAATGAGTATGTTACATGCTCATTAAATGTACTACTTATAACTTAGGCACAGCTCTCTCAAATTAAGTATGCATTTCACTCAAAGTCTATTATCTTTTCCCATGTCAGCTCCCTTTTTCAGTATTTTGAAGTATAGAAAACAGAACAATTCACTTCTTTTGGTATATGGCAGTGAAGGAAATTCATTCAGGTAAAAGTTTATAAAGACAAATCATTCATTTCTTATATCATCACTTCTGCCCATGATGAAGCTCATTTATACATCATTTATTTTCACTAATCTTAAAAATATCAGTGGTATGCAGTTAAAAGTATTCCTACTTTAAACATGTTTAAAACAAAGGTAAAACATTCCAGGATGTTTCTTTATTTAAAACCACCAATAATGACCTAATAGTAAATGTTTGAATTGTAAACTATTTATTTGTTTAATTTTAATTTTTATTTTTTGGAGACCAGGGATTGAACTCAGGGCTATTTGACCACTGAGTCACAACCCCAGCCTATTTTGTACTTTAATTAGAGATAGGGTCTCAATGAGTTGCTTGGCACCTCACTTTGGCTGAAGCTGGCTTTGAACTTGTGATACTCCTGCCTCAGCGCCTCCCAAGACCCTGGGATTACAGGCATGCACCACCGCATCTGGCTGTAAACTACTTATTTTTTAGTGACTGAAACACAACTTGAATTTTATTTTAAATAAAATGTGCCAAATTAAGCTTCACAAAATTATAATAAAAGCATAAACATAATTTTAAAAGAAAAAGGTTAAAATAAACTTTATGTTCCTCGATGAAGTAAATCTAGATATCAGCAATGAAGATCCAAATTCGTAGATAACAGCACAATGTTAGAGCTAGACTAGACAGAAATGAAAAGATCTTGAAAAGTTATTTGGCAAATAAGTTATTTTCTGATTTAAAAACATAATGATGAATTATTTTAAAAAATAATATTTAAAAATATTTTAAATATTTTAAAAAATATTCTTCTAATTAAAAAGTATCCCACTGGTATTCCCACTTATCTGCAGCATATTAAAAGGTATCCTGAAAAAAAATCCTTATACACTCAAATGCTAATTAATCTCCAAGGGAAAATACACAGCTTACAGAGTTCCCAGATTTATCAGGAACTCTAATTTTCCAGAAAGTTAAAAATACTACACAAACCAATTTAAATCCAATCATGTCAGAGTATCATATAGGCTCCCTTAAAACTTAATAACTGAGATTCAAAATAGTTATCATATGCCAATTAAGTTAATTTTCTGATTTCTTAATAACATAAAGAAGCTGATAATCACATACTATTATGTATAATTTGCTATTAATGTGTAACTAAAATAAATTATCAAGTCCACAATAACAGACCCCACAAATAACAACACGCTAATCATTACTACTAATTTATTATTTCAATATATTTTAAACTGACAGAATGCCAAAACACCAATATATACTGTTATCCAGATGTCCCAAATGTTAACATTCAGCCCCATTTGTTTGCCTCTCTCCTCCTCTCTCTTTCCCTTCTTCCCTACACACACACACACACACACACACACACACAGGATACGCACATTTTTTTCTTTTTAAAGAGATAGGGGTCTCACTAAGTTGCCCAGGCTGCCCTTGAATTCCCAGGCTCAGACCATCCTCCTGGTTCAGACTCCCAAGTAGCTGGGACTACAAGTATTTGCCACCACACTCTGCTTCATATTTACATGTTTTATCCCCCACTTAGGACACTGCAGCTTTCATGACCTCAATACTAAACACATCAATAGGCCAGACACACAGCCCAATGTGGTGGCACACACCTATGTCAGCAACTTGGGAGGCTGAGGCAGGAGGATGCAAATTTGAGGCCAGCCTGGGCAATTTAGTGAGATCCTGTCTCAAAATAAAAAATAAAAACAGCTGGGGATGTAGCTCAGTGTAAAGCACTCCTGGGTGCAATCCCCAGAGCTGCAAGAAAAGAAAAGCAAGGCATAGTGGTCAATGTCTGCAGTCCCAGTTACTTGGGATGCTGAAGTAGAAGGACCACTTGATCATAGGTGTTAAGAGACTAGCCTGGGCAACATAGGAAGAACCCTATCTCAAAAATAAATAAATGACAAAACATACATACCCACAACTTCTAAGAAAGGGGACATTTTAACACACAAATATGAAAAAAATTATATTCAGACCATTTACCATTGGGACAATATCTAACACAGCTCACATCCAAATTTCACCAAATTGTCTCAGGAATGTCTTTACAACAAATCTACTAACATGTGAGAGGTTATTTTATACCTCTCCCTCTCATCATACAACCAAAACTGTTAAGAGTAGATAATGGTGAGATTTGAGGGCAAAAAAAAAAAATTTGGATTTCTAACTTGCCTTTAAAATGTCTACACAAATGCAGGTTGGGGCTGGGATGTAGTTCAGTGGCAAAGTGCTTTCCTTGCATTTGAAAAGCCCGGGGTTTAACCCCCAGTTCCAAAACAAAATAAGGACAAATGCAGGTTAAAAACAATAATAAAAAATATTAATGACATTGGCTTTCTTGATTACCTATACTCCATTTAACTTCCAATTCTTGTTTAACTTAGTATCCTACATGCTCAAAATATTTAACTCCTTTTAAATCAAATGAATCTAAAGAAGCCCCATGGAAAAGAACAATGAACTTGGTACAAAATTTTTTTCCCATATCGTAAGAATAAAGAAAAATAAGTGAATTCCAAAAAGAAGAAATGAGTATAAAAGATCATATTTTATGATGACACACCGAAAAACAAAAAATTAAGAAACAAAAGTTTGATTTTTAAAAATCTGAATTTTAACAACTCTATCAATAAGGAAATGTCAAAAATCATCATTAAAAACTAATTTAGGCCAGGCGTGGTAGCGCACGCCTGTAATCCAAGCGACTTGGGAGGCTGAGGCAGGAGGACCTCGAGTTCAAAGCCAGCCTCAGCAACTTAGCGAGGCCCTAAGCAACTCAGTGAGACCCTGTCTCTAAATAAAATACAAAATAGGGCTGGGGATGTGGCTCTGGCTGAGTGTCCCTGAGTTCAATCCCTGGTTAAAAAAAAAAATGCCCAAAGTAATATTCACAAATTCACAATCCTCAATCTTTTCTTAAAGAACAAAAGCCAAAAATCAATTCAAATAGGAAACCATGTTAAAGATTAACACAGAACTTGATGAATAAAATCCCCAAAATGATACTGATTCATAAATAAACAAAGGGCTGGGGGTGGATCTTTTGGGAAGATAAAGCAAAATATTTAAATCACTGGCAAATCAAATTAAGATGTACATGACACAAGAGATTTAAAATAACCATAATTTTAAGCTACTAAGTTATAAATTCCCCCCAAATATGCCAATTTCTAGGAAATCTTATCACAACTGATTTAAGAAATAAAAATATCAGGGTGTTTTTGGTAAAAACTGAAAATGTAATCACCAAAAAAATGCTTTGGTCCTTTATAATGCATCCAGATACAAAATGTTTTGTCCAGCTGGGTGTGGTGGCAGATACCTATAAGCCCAGTGGCTCTGGAGGCTAAGGCAAGAAGACCACCAGTTCAAAGCCAGCCTCAGCAACTTAGTGAGATCCTGCCTCTAAATAGAAATATAAAAAGGGCTAGGGATATAAAAAGGGCTCAGTGGTTAAGTAGCTTTGGGTTCAACCTCCCATACCAAAACAAAATAAAATGTTTTGCTCGGTCTGATGCAGGGGCACATGCCTCAAGTCTCAGTGACCTGGGAAATTGAGGCAGGAGGATTGCCAAGTCTGAGGCCATACTCAGCAATTTAGCAAGACCCTGTCCCAAAATGGAAAAAAAAAAAAAAAAAAAGGAATGGGAATGTAGTTCAGAAGTAGACCATTCATGGGTTCAATCTCTAGTACAGCAAAAAAAAAAAAAAAAAAAAAAACTCCACTCAGATGATTATTTCAATGTAAATCACTAGATTTTTCACTTGAGATACAATTAGTTTTAAACAAGGTTTTCAAACTCTAACCCTTATAATCTCCATGACTTTAGCTTCTGGGAACCTCAGGTTCCTGCGGTTCTCCAAAGTACCTCATGTGATTCTGATAATCAGCTAGATTTGAGAACCAATGCTCTATAGCACATCTTTTATTCCTCTTTCCTGCCTCTTCAAGCTATTCTAGGAAAGCACAAGGTGTACCATGAATCAGTATGAAAGATATGTAAATGTACAAAATAGTACATGCTTTGGTAGAAGAAAGCAATTATAAACATTCATTTATATATATATATATATATAAATATATATATATTATATATATATAAAGAAAAGGCCAATAAAGACAAGGAAACAGAACAACACATGCTCTCTCTACATATTTTCCACATTGATAAAGCAACTGGAAAGGGTGAGGGGAATATCAATCCTCTCATGAAAAGAAAAAGGAAACAAAATAAACAAACAATGGTCTTTGAGTAACTGGGAATTCATGTATCTTAAGGCTTGGCTTGAGAGGACATATACTATTGCAGGAACCTCTGAAAAAGTAGAGTTCTTACCAAGGTAACTAATAGTGAGTTTTCTTTCTTAAACACTTTGTCTTCATATGTCTACAGGTCTTTCTTCCTCTTACCAAATTAAAGATGAGGGAACAGTAAGCAAATTTTTAAAATTTTAAAAATTCTGCCAAGCACATTCAACTTTCAAGTTTCTCCTATTAAGGCAATTACTACTTAGAGAAATAATTAGAGATGCCAATTTTCTAATTCTTAAGTCTTTGTATTCTTTCACAAATGGGAAGCTGATATGGAACCTAAGCAGGCAGAAGTATGTTAAATAGGGCTATGGAAGGTTTTAAAAGATTAATATCTTAAGAACTTTTTAGTCAAATGTAGGATGTTTTAATGTCTCTGGATAATGAAGTGCCTACACTGTAACAGATTTATCTTCTCTCCCCAACATCACACATGCATCAGCCACTCATATACTTTGGTTGTTTCCCACCAGATTCCTAAAGTATTGGAGCTATATCTTAATTATTTTTCTACTAACTCACTTGTTCAGAACATTTGATACAAAATGAGAATTAACAGGTTGCAACAGTTTAGTAATGTAAAATTTCATCAAATGACATTAACCATGTCCTATATATTGCCACAAATAGTATTGTACAAAAAAGGATGATTTTTCACTTTGCTCTCATTTTCCCAACAGCAATTACATTTGTTTGCTCTTGCTTCAAATGACTGAACACCCAAAAATTTCATTCATTGCACAACAAGCAATAATGAAAAAACTTTCTCACTTACAAATACATAAGAAAAAGAATAAGGAAGAAATTATAATCTTTAATTCGCAATTCTTACAGATCATCCATTTTGCTGGGCTTCCTTTCTTCCAACTTTCCTTGTTTCACTTGCTGTGTCAGTAACTACACTAAATAACAGCAGAGGTTATTGAAAGATAGAAATTGTAAATAAAGTTGCAATCACTCTCCAACCAGTTCAGGAGTTCTGTATTATTCAAGACATTCACAAAATTCCTACCTCAAAAATTTGTTCAAAATTCTGAAATTCCTGTAATCTTGCCTGAAATCCTTCAGCAAGTGCTCCACCTGTAATACACAGGCAAAGACTTTTAAGTCTAGCCTACCAGCCCCTCTTATCCATGAGAAATATGTCCCAAGACCTCTAGTGGATGTCTGAAACTGCAAATAGTACTGAACCCTATATATACTATACTTTTACTACACATATATACACAATTTAATGCCTTTTCACTGTGGCTGAAATTTTTGGAGTTTCAGATTTCTTTTTCTTCTTCACAATTTCAAAGAGAAGAATCATTCTGATGTAGATCTTAGCAACCACAGCATATGACATTTTTTCTTTATTAAATCAAGTATTTTTAACTTTTCACTTAGAGCAAGCACTTTATAGCATCTCTCTGGCATATGTAAATTGCCAGCATCAGTAACTATTTTTGTTCTTTGGGTCACTACTAAGTAAAATAAGGGTTACTTGAACACAAGCACTGCAATAACTAAGCAGTCAACCTGATAACCAAGATGGCTGAGTATGGATATGTCGAACCAAAGGACATTCCATGTTGTCTAGAATGGAGAGATTTCATAATGCTATTCAGTGCACAATTTAAATAATGAATTGTTTATTTCTAAAATTTTCCATTTAAGATTTTCAGACCACAGCTGACCACAGATTACTGAAACCGATAAGAGGGGGACTACTGTATATAGCAAGATAAGATTTCCAGCATGCTGTTGTTTTTATAACCTATACATATATCTAAAAGGAAAGCCTATTATTAATACATACCACCCTCTGGCATCCCCTGTACTTTATGCTTTCTAGCACTAAGAACTTCCTTTGCTGAAACAAAGAAGATACGATTTTGTGCTTCTAAACGATCCACAACTTTGAGCTCCTCCACCAAGAAATGCAGGCATCTTTCCATGTGTTGTCTACGTACCTACAATGAAGAGCATTAAAGAATTCTAATAATTTAAACAAATATAACCAACAAACACAGACCTATACTAAACTTCATTTACAGTAATAATATAGTAACAGTCCCATATACCTAATAAATCAGAATGATTTAATAAATGAAGTTCCATACTTGACAAGAAATCTTTCTCTTAATGATCTTCAAATCTTTATCAAATCTGTGCTAAGGATATCAAAGATTTTACTACAAAAAATGAGTATATACATGTGCATTAATTAATTAATAATAGTGGCAGACAGGCAACACCCATAAAAATAGGTGGCATTTTAATTTCTTCCTTGTTTTTCTGTTTTCTTCTCAGAGTAATATACTACCTCTGAACCATATCCCCAGACCAACTTTATCAAATTTAATTCTGAGAGAGGGTCTTGCTAAATTGCTGAGGCTGGCCTTGAATTTGTGAGCCTCCTGCCTCAACTGGGGTTACAGTTCTGTGCAACCATACCTGGTCCTTATTATTCTTCTATTTTCCAAAATTTCAGCAATGGAGCTGCTAATACTTTTGGAATCAGAAAATTAGTGCTACAATAAATTAGCTAAAATGAAGCCAAGAAGGATTAATATTTTTAATGGAAATTATTAAATTGTAGCCTTAATTAGAAAAAATAATCAGTTATAGCTTTTTGTTTTTTATAAGCTATGGAAAATACAATCAGTGTGTAAAATGAAGAGATATTAGTTTTGAAATCAGAACATAAACAGTGCATTTTCTTAGGAACACTGGGAATTAAGTTGGGAAAATGTATCAGCTAAATATTAGACTTACAAGTTAGGCTTAAGATACTAAAATGATCCAGGGATGGTGCCACAAGTCTGCAGTCCCAGCAACTCAGGTGGCTGTGGCAGAAGGATCAAAAATTCAAGGTCAGCCTCAGCAAATTAGCAAGGCCCTAAACAACTCAGTGAGACGTTGTCTCAAAATCAAAAATAAGGGTTGGGGAGTGGCTCAGAGGTAAAGCATCCATGGGTTCAATCCCTAGTTCCAATAAAGGAAGATACTAAGATTAAGAATTATAAATTATAATCTAGTATTAGCCTTTTGTATTATGCTGACAGAGATCTGTTAAGACTTAAGAAAATTAAGCTAAGAAGAACACTGAACTATGTGAGGAAGAACAATTTGGAGTGGTATTTTCTAATTCTGCAATGATTAAGTGAGACAGACTCCAATTTAAAAGTGTATCATTCCAACAGTTAATAATAGCAGAAAACAAAACTATATTAAGCAAAAATCCAATGGAAGGAGAATGAAAGCAAATTATCTAACATGAACAATGATAGAAGAGGTTTTTCTAACCTTTATTTTCTAAATTTTCTACAACAAACTCATACTATTAAAATCAGAAAAAGGAGTACCAAGCAAATTAAATAGATATGATACAGACCAAATATAAGATTAAAGAAAAATTTTGAAGATATAAACTACCTGGAGCTCTTAATCTGCTGTGAGGAATATAAAATGTACAAGCAGTTGAGAGAACTCTTGAGCTGCATTTACTGAAACTGAACATATCTTTAACCTATAATTCAACAGTTCTACATACATACATACATATACACATTAGGTATATATCCATCATTTACCAATCTCCGCATTAGTGACAACTTAGACCAGTCAAATCTGTGTGAGCAGCTCTGCTGTGGTACAGATTAGGAAATGGCATCTTTAGCCTCTACTCACTGGATGCCAATAATACACTACCCCAGATGTGACAACCAAAAATATCTTCAGACATGGCCAAATATCCCCTGAAATACATAATCATCCAATTCCCCTTAAGGCCCCTCAGTGTATATATGTATGTCCAAAAAAATGCATATATGCATGACTGATGTGATCCTGCAATATGTATAATCAGAAAAATGAGATTACACTTCATTTATGTAGATCAATTAAAATGTATAAATGCATTCTACTGTCATGTACAACTAATTAGAATAAAATAAAAATATTTTTAAAAAGACAGATACCATGTTAAATAAATTAAGCCAAAATATATAGGAAAAAAATGCATATAGATGAAGACCAAAAAGACACATACAAGGGGGACCATAACATAGGGCCATTATTTACTAATATATAGCACCTAAATATGCTCATCACTAACAAAATAAATATGTCAATTCCAGTGTATGATACCCATATATCAATGAGGACAAACTATAACTATGTACACCATGGATGCACATGATAAAAACAATATTGAACAAAAGAAAACAGACACAAAAGTAGATTCTACACAAAGTTCACATAAGTTGAACAACTGGAAAAATTAATCTAGGTGTTAGAAGTCATGTTAAATGTTTAATATTTGGGAGAGAAGACAGGATGGGAGGGACCATGAGGGGAGATTCTAGGTGTTGGAAATCGCCAAGAGCCATCTGTGAACCATGTGTGTGAATTGAGAAATGTTGGAGCCATTAAGCAGGGAAGCCTGGTCTTAGAACTCCCAGTTGGAACCCACTGGTTTGAGAACACCTGATTCAAGTGGCACCCTGTCTTAGCTCACTGCTCAACTTCAAGCATAGCTTTCCTGAGATGGGTATAGCTTGTGGAACTCCAATCAACCTGTTTACTGAAAGACTATGTGAGGAAGAACAATTCCTCACATAGGGGAACAAGCATGGAAACGAAACTCCTCCCACTGAAACCTTATCTCTACCTTTGATGTACTCCCCCCTAAATAAAGAACTAGGCCTTTTTCTGTTGTTCAGTTCCAGTCCCTATCAGGACTGAAGATCCATCAGGTCACTCCACTTTTTAAATATAACCTTTGGCTTTGTCTCTAATCTTTTAGTGATTATTACAGACCTTTTTATTTTCTCAGGTGGCTCACACCTTCTGAGAAGGAACCTGCTCTGTTAGGGTGCTTGCACCTTGGAATCACAAAAGTGGATACTATACAATTCCATCACATAAAGTTGAACTGGATAAATTAATGTAGGTGTTAGAAGTCACGTTAAGTGTTTAATTCTTGGGAAAGAAGACAGAGGACCATAAGGGAGGATTCTGGGTGTTGGAAATCTTATGTTTTTTGATTTGGACCCTGACACAGGTGTGTTAAATATGTGAAATTCAAAGAACTGGATACTTAAATGATTGATCTATGTGTTTTGCTGTTATTTCTTTTATACTTCAATAAAAAGTTAAAAGAGACAAAAAATACATTTTAAGTATGGAAATGATTAGATAGTACTTTATAACACAATTTTTCTTCAAAATAGCTTAATACTTTGGTCTCTATCACAAATCCACTTTAGGTTTTCTATAACCATATTCTTTTCACAAGAGAACAACTTATAATGTTGTATGACATACTTTTCTCAGATAAGTACCTTGAAAGTATTCCAGACATGACTGTATTTAAAAACTTAAAGGAAAAAAATAACTTACATCTTCCATATACTCTGGCTCTGATGCAGAAGCATCCCAACGATTATTCAGAATGAAAATATTAGGCTTAGAAAGTCGCTCATTCACTTTGTGAAAAAAATGTTTCTCCTAGAAAACATTAAAAACACACAGTAGGGCTGGGGTTTTAGTTCAGTGGTAGTGCACTTGCCTAGCACGTGTGAGGCACTGGGTTCAATCCTCCGCACCATATAAAAATAAGAGTATTATGTTCACCTACAACTAAAAATACATACGTACACGCAGTATATTCACTTTTAAAAGATATTTTAAAGTCACATGTGGTGGCGCACATCTGTAATCCCAGCAGCTTGGGGGGCTCAGGCAGGAGGATCACAAGTTCAAAGCCAGCCTCAGCAAAAGTAAGGCGCTAAGCAACTCAGTGAGACCCTGTCTCTAAATAAAATACAAAATAGGGCTGGGAATGTGGCTCAGTGGTTGAGTGCCCCTCAGTTAAATAAACAAAAGATACTTCTTAATTGAAACTTTAAGTTGAACCATTTAGACAATGATTAACATCCACTGACAAAGGATCCCAAAACATCATATGCACGTTAAATGTTTAAAAGATGAGAAAATTAACATATAAGAAGGCAAAAGTGGTCACTGTTCTTGTTCCTTTTGAAATTTAACTAATATCTATCAGACTCTACTATATGCAGGATATAAATGAACTGTTGGATATGATAATCCAAGTTCTAAAAAGCTACCTAAAATCTTTTATAGGAGTTATTAACAATAATGTAAAATACTTAAATAAATCAAATTTTAAACAAGAGAAAGGTAAAATCCATAAATACTACATCTAGTTCAAATTAAGAAAAGCTCCATAAGAAGGAAGTGGTGATAAAAGATGCCCTTGAAAACACTGTTAACAGAGACTGTAGAAAGTTCAGTGGTGGACAAATTATATGTAAAGAACAGCATAAGTGCTAGGCATGGTGGTACACACCTACAATCCCAGCAACTTGGGAGGTTGAGGCAGGAGGATCACAAGTTCAAGGCCAGTTTCAGGAACTTAGGGAGGCCCTAAGTGATTTAGTGAGATCTTATTTCAAAAAAAAAGAAAGAAAGAAAAAAAAAAAGGCTGGTGATGACTCAGTGGTTAAGCACTGAGTTCAATTCCTAGTACCAAAAAAAAAAAAAAGAACAACATACGTGTGAGAGGATATGGCAGTGCACACATGTAACCCCAGGTATACAGGAGGATGAAGAGGGGGATCACAAGTTTCACGCCACTCTGGGCAACTTAGTAAGACCCTGTCTCAAAATAAAAACCAAAAAAAAGTGGGGGGCTGGGTGTAGTTCAGTGCTTATAAACAAGGCACCAAATTCAAAATGTACATCTAGATAGATATTCTGGATAATCTAATAGCATCCTTGAGTGTACGCTGGTAAATGGAACCTACAATATACACAGGTAAAGCTGAAAAGGGTAACAAAACTGAAAGTATGAGAAGCTTTGTCTGACAAATAGGAGAAGGTGGGGGTGTTTTGTGCTTTATGGTTCTATGGAAACACAAATGCTTTCATTCACCCAATTTTAGATTTCTAATACATGATTTGGATTTCACTCACTTTGAAAATTAATACCATTTAGTTGCCTAACCCCTAAACACAGTAATATGATTACATCCTACCGTGTTCATTAGTGTTGATTCAGAGTTTGCAACCAAAACGAAGACATCAGCATCTAGGCAAAACTTATCAATCCAGCTATCCAGTTCTGTTGTAACATCTGTGCCTGGACTAATAGGAGCAAAATAAAAATTGAATTATATGAAATTTTTTGAAAATAAAATCTGGGTTATAGAATTTTGTTTGAACTTTCACGTATCGTTTGAAGCCTAAAGGATAGTGATCACTGATTCCTAGGAAATTTTAACCCAGCAATTTTTGACAAAGCAAGTAACATGATCAATTTTTCAAACTTCTTAATCTTTATATTTTTAAAGACTGAAAAATAAGTACTGATAAAACCAAACAAACTAAACCTATAATAAAAAATGAGGCTATAGGCAATTAGCTACATACAGTACAGCTCAGAGATTTAAGTACTTTTAAAAGCACAAATAATAAAAAATAAAATACCCTCTGGTAGAGACAAATTTAATATGCAGTGAAGGATTTGTCAGATGTATATCTTGACTGGTGGTGTTATGGATATAGTCTACTGTGAAATAAAGCAAAATGAACTAATATTTAAAATATTTTGACTTCACAAGCATTGTCTCTCTCCTATGAGTTATCCCACTGTTTATCTGAAACACTTGCAATGTAAGGAAAGCCCATCATCAAAAACAAAGGGTTTACATAAAACACTGAAATTTTAACTGAATGAAGAGCACACCAAAATTTTTAAAAACATTAAAATGCCTTTTATAATTAATGATAGTGATCAACTGATATGCATAACCATTTTATTAAGCACCAGTATAGTAGGATGATTTTAAAAACATCATAGGGACTGAGACACACCTCAGTGGTAGAGCATTTACCACTTGCCTTCCATGCACGATGCCCTGGTCTCAAATTCCAGTACCAGAAAATAAATTAATTAAAAAAACAAAAACATACTATAAATGTAAATTAAGAGCGCTGAAAAAAATTCCAAAAGTATTCTGTTAACTCTTGAAAACAAAAAGTTGCATGAGTTTTTCTTTTTCTTTTTTTTTTTTTTGCGGTGCTGGGGATTGAACACAGGGCCTTGTGCATGCGAGGCAGGCACTCTACCAACTGAGCTGTATCCCCAGCCCCATGAGTTTTTGAACAAAGTTATTTTGGGAAATTGAAGAACCAAGTCACATGCTGGGTGTGGTGGCTCACACCTGTAATCCCAGCGACTCAGGAGGCTGAGGCAGGAGGATCACAAGTTCAAAGCCAGCCTCAGCAGTTTAGCAAAGTCCTGTCTCAAAATAAAAAGTGAAAAGGGCTGGGAATGTGGTTCAGTGGTTGAGCGCCCCTGGGTTCAATCCTTCATACAAAAAAAACCAAAAAACCAAGTCATGGGCTGAGAATGTAGTATAGTCGTAGAATGTTTACCTAGAATGCACAAGGCCCTGGGTGCAATTCCCCAGTAGTGCATGATACAGATACACAGATACACATACACACACACACACACACACACACACACACACACAGAGTACCAAGTCATTTGTAGGTCCCAACCATTTATCTAAATTATAAATTGTCTTAAGAAACAAAAAAAAGTGACTATCTTTAGAATTTGTTATAATAAAATTAGACAGTATGATTTAAAAACAGAAAATAACACCTTATTTGTTCCTCAACAATCTCAAATGAGAACAAGGTTTTAAGTTTTGTGTACCACATACTATAAGCAGCATTATTTTATTAAATAAAACACAGTTCATACATAATTTTACCTGTCTACTAAAACCAAGTCATCTCTCAAGAGGGCACATTTTGCCTTTGGCCAAAACACATGCACGAGACAGCCAGCTTTCAAGTCTTTGTCCATATGGAGGGCATGGGCCAGCTGATTAACTGTCTAAAGCAGGAGAGAAAACAAAAATTGTATACTTGTAATAAAAACTTTTTAAAATTTTAAGATACTCTGATTTGGTACAACATCCATTTTTGCAAAAGGCAGAACTTCAATATCCTTCATGGTTGGAAATATTCTAAGTGACCAACATATGGAACTCTTAGCAATGGAAGCCTATGCAACTCCTAAAAGTGATACTGGTTTTGCAAAGTATGAGTTCTGAAGTCTTTGTTCTTTTTTGCCTATTTGAATTTTCTGACTCTTCTAAAACCAATATTGCACTGATTAGTAATGAAGGGGAAACATCATTAGAAGAAATATTGTTATTAAAATAGGTTTAAAATCCCTATAGGAACAGTGGAGACAATACAAGAAGTCAATAAACTTTTTTTTTTTTTTCCTTAGTACTGGGGATTGAACCCAGGAGTGCTTTAGAACTGAGCTACATGCCCGGCCCTTTTTTATTGTGAGACAGGGTCTTGCTAAGTTGCACAAGCTAAAAAAATGACAATAACAAAAGTACCTATCTGATAGAATTGTGGTGAGGTTTAAGTTATTATAAGTACTTAGGATAGTGCCTGGTATAGGGCAAGCACCCAATAAGGTATTAGTTATAATTGCTGTACTTCTTTTACTAGGTAAACTACTACAGTACAAGACTCAAAGGGGCGGGGGAGGGAATCTATAAAGAGAGACAGTGCATTACCAATTCCTTTCAGTTCAGAGTTAACATCTTACATCCTAATTTCCATTTCATTTTTTTTACTGGCTAAAGGAGTATGGTGACACTGAATTAAGAAATTTGTGAAAGGGCTAGGGATTAGCTAAATGGTAGAACCCTTGCCTATCATGTGCAAGGTCAAGGAAGGAAGGGAATGGGGAAGGGAGGAATAAATCAATTCATGAAAGGTAGGGAATTGCCATTAGTCCTTATCTGATGAATCTATAACATTTATTCACAAATATGCTTAGTAACTTCTGAGGTAAAAGAATTTTTAAAAAAAGTCATATCAAAAATAGATTTCAGGATCCAATGTTTCAAAAAATTTTAAAAAGAAAGACAAATTTAAGATTAAACTGCAACACTATGCTTCAATAATGTTCTTACTAGGAGGCTTCAAAAACCTCTTAATTCTGCTTTTATTTAAAGGACAGGACTAGGGGTATAGCTCAGTGGCAACACTCTTGTCTGGTATGCATGAGGACCTGGGTTTGACACCCAGAACTGTAAAAACCAACACACAGTTGAGGACAGGTTTTACTCTTTCAATAATTTTACTCTGAAGCAAAAGAATTTTAAGGGAACTCAAAAATATCAGCAATGTCTTTAAAAGTTATGAATTAAAATATTAACAACTCGTCCATCTTCAGCAATATAGCCATCTTATAAAATTTTAAAACTTCAAGGACATTGATGCCGGTACATGCTGTTGCTAAAGATTAAATACTATACCTTCACACTCTTTTTCTCATCTGATCCTTCTGTCATAAGATAAGCTTTATCTCCATCAGTTCCTTCAACACTTAGGAAGCAATTGGTTGTATGGCCAATCCCACTAGGGAGAACTTTGTCCCATAACATGGCATTGATAACAGAGCTCTTCCCACTGCTTGTCCTATACAAAATCATGAAAAACAAAACATTAACAATAAAAAAGTTATTCCTTTCTCTGGGTCTCACACCACATTTTTCAAAATTCCAATTTCATTAAAAGTTCATCAGATTGTATTTTTTGTAAAAAAGTTAACCTCACTTAAATATTAACAATGTATATTTAAGGGGGGGGCCAGAAAACAAAGCCAATCTTTTCTTTAAATCTACCCTTAACTTTTCTTTCTCAGTTCCTGTGGCAATTTCAAATCACAAGTCAAAATTCTGTAATACTCCTTCCATTATAAAAATGGGATCTAATGTCTCATCTTCTTAAATCTGGGCTGGTTTGTGACTGCTTCAACAAATAATACACGTCAGAAGTGACACTGGGTGACTTCCAAGGCAAGGCATCAAAGGCCATGAAGCTTCTGGCCAGTTCACTGGATCACATGCACTTGGAGCCTTGCCATGTAAGAAGTCAATTACCCTGAATCTGCTGCACTAGGAGGAAGTTAAGCTAAATAGAACGGTCCATCTGGGTGCTCTAACCAACAGCCCAAGTCTTCTACTCATCTCAGCCAAGTACCAGACATGTGAGTAAAAAGATTTCAGATGATTCTAAAAAACTCAGTTGCTTAACCTCCTCCAATCTTCAAGAGGCTCCAGATATCACTGAGCAAAGACATAACATCTCTACTGTGCCCTGTCTGAATTCTTGACTCAGAATCAGTGAACATTATAAAATGGTTTTAATTTGCTAACTTTGTGGTAATTTGTTAAGAAGTCATAGTAATCAGAATACTTCTGATACACTGAAACCCAAAGAACACCTTCTGCCCACTTCAGGAGCCTGCTTTACAGTCAGCACAAAACCCAGAATTATTCAGAGTCTTTTGCTTTACTGCAAAAACAGCATTTTCATGATGCATGCTTCACCTCTTTCTCTCAGTCTGAGAGTCATACTTCTACTTGTGTTCTGGATATTGCTCCTTACTTCACCTTAATTATCAACAGTGGCTTCCATTGCCACTATACCACATCTTACAAGGACAAAGATTCTTCTTTTTTTTAAAGTTTTTATTTTTATGTGGTGCAAAGGAGCAAACCCAGTGCCTCACATATGCCAGGCAAGTGCTTTGCCACTGAGCTACAGCCCCAGCCCCAGATCCTTCTAATGTCTGCATGAAGTCTTGCTCAGATCCTCAAGAATAGTTTGGGTTCTCCATCCCCAAAAGAATCATTGGGTAAACCCCCTAATGATGCAGATTACTCATACACACTGTAAACCTACAAATAGGAGTCTGGGGGTACTCCCAGAATGGTTCTTTTTTTTTTTTTTTTTTTTTTTTGGAACCGGAGATTGAACTCAGGGACACTCAGCCACTGAGCCACATCCCCAGCCCTATTTTGTATTTTATTTAGAGACAGGGTCTCACTGAGTTGCTTAGGGCCTCGCTAAGTTGCTGAGACTGGCTTTGAACTCGCAATCCTCATGACTCAGCCTCCCAGGTCGCTTGGATTACAGGCGTGCGCCACCACACCTGGCCCCAGAATGATTCTTATGCACACCAAAACTGGCGACACACTGTCACGCTGCCTTCCCAAAACATTAAGGGAAAAAAAAATCAATAGCACTGAGGATATAGCTCAGTTGATACAGTGTTTGCTTTGCATGCCCTGGGTTCAATCCCCAGCACCACACACACACACACACACACACACACACACAAAACTATTAAAAACAAAATTAACAAACCAATTGTGGTGGTGGTGGGTGGACCTCCTCTATTCACACTAAACACAGAACACTTCTGTGGCAAGGTATAAAGGAATCTCCCCACACACATCATGCAATTTTATAGCAGACACCAACATTGTGTTCTTTTAATTCATTTCTGACATTATCTGCCAAGAGATAGTGTCAGATTCTACAGGTTAAGACCTTAGTCTCCCAAGTGTGTCCCCCAATTTAGATGCCAACTGACAAGTCCTAGATTATGGTCTGTGTTTCTGACCAAAAAAGTTTAAGTCAGGGTTCCCATAAACCCCCTTCCTGGGTTCAATAATTTGCTAGGCCGGGCACGGTGGCACACACCTGCAATCCCAGCACTTGGGAGGCTGAGGCAGGAGGATCGCGAGTTCAAAGCCAGCCTCAGCAACTTAGCGAGGTCCTAAGCAACTCAGCAAGACCCTGTCTCTAAATAAAACACAAAATAGGGCTGGAGATGTGGCTCAGTGGTGAAGTGTCCCTGGGTTCAATCCCCAGTACCAAAAAAAAATTAAAAAAAAAAAAAAAAAATGATTTGCTAGGCCGGCTCCTGGAACTCAAGTAAACATTTTACTTCATTTATTAAAAGGATATTATAAAGGACAGATGAACAGCCAGATGAAAAGCTAGTTAGGGCAAAGTATGCAGGAAAGGGTTGCCACCCTGCCAACACTTTCAGCAACCTGGAACCTCATCAATCTGGATTAAGAATTTTTATGAAGCTTTATCTCCAGCCCCCAGCCGTCCCCCTTCCTGGAGGTTGGTGTGTGAGTTATAAATTCCAACCTTCTCATCACTTGATTTTCTGGTGACTGGTCCCATCCTTAAGGTATGCATGGGTTGCACCCTAAGTCAACTGTACGAGCATAAACTCAGGTTTTATCAAAGGGGGCTCATGCAAAATAACAAAAGCTAGTCTTGTCACTCAGGAAATTCTAAAGGTTTTAGGAGCTCTGTTACAGGACCAGGATCAAAGACCAAATAAATTTCTGGCTAGATCCAGGTAACACACACTTGTCAACCCAACTACCTGGAAGCTGAGGCAGGAGGACTGCAAGTTCGAGGCCAGCCTCACCAACTTAGGGAAACCCTGTCTCAAATCAAAAAAAAAAAAAATTAAAAGGTCTAGGAATGTAGCTTAGTGGTACAGTGCCCCTGGGTTCAATCCATGGGGGGAAATAGAGCAAATATTTGTTTATATCATACCAATTCTTTTTTAATTTTCCTTTTACCAGTCTAGAATCTCTATTCATGAAAGGTTTCTCTTCTTCTTCCCAATTCATTGTTTTTCCTTTTCAAGATACCACACTGTTCCCCTGAAGCATCTCATCAACTCATAGTGGTATCAATCATCAACAGAAGTCAATGATTCTTAAATTTCTTAAAATTTTCCTTAGTTCCAATCTTAAACACCCAAGTGCCTTTTGGATAACTCTACTAGAATGACCATTATCGCAGCCAGGCACATTGGTGCATGCCTATAATCCCAGAGACCCAGGAGGGTGAGGCAGGATTGCAAGATTAAGGCCAGCCTCAACAACTCAGTGAGACACTGTCTCAAAACAAAAAATAAAATGGCTGTGGATATAGTTCAGTGATAAAGCACCCCTGAGTTCAATTTCCATGTTATTCTTTAGATATGACAGGATCCCTGAAAGCGCATGTGTGACAACACAGAAAAGTTAGAGGCAAAATGATTAGATTATGAAAGTTATGATCTAATCAGTAGCTTAATCCATTTGATGGATTCATAATTTAAAAAGAATACTATATTGGGTAGTAACTGTAAGTGACTGGAGGGACACAAATTTGGGATTTGTATTTTGTTCCTGATGCTTCACATGCTCTCTGCTTCCTGGCTGCCATGAGCTGAGCAGCTTTCCTTTGCCATGTCCTTCCACCATGATCTTCTGCCTCACTTTGGACCCACAACAACTGAGTTGGCCCAACCATTAACTGAACCTCTGAAACCATGAGCTCAAAATAAACTTTTCTCCTCTAAATTGTTCTTGTCAGCTATCTTGGTCACCGCAATAAAAAGCAGATGAACATATCCAGTACCACAAATAATAATAAATAATTACCACAGATGCAAACCAACAAAACCAAACTCTACCTTCTTTCCACAAACCCATCTCAATGAATGGTACTCAGTCAAACAAGTAATTCTTGACTCTTGTTACCATCCTGAGATAATTAATCAGCAGGCTAGTCTGATGTGCTCTTACCTTTCTTAATTAACCCTTCCTTTCTAAGCTCACAAGTCACACTCTTATATTATCTTGCCTAAATCACTTCAAATATGTCCTGTTCTCAATCTATCTTCCCCACTATATCTGAAGTTATATAATTATAACACTAAATTCTCTTGTGGCTATTTTTCAAAATATATGAAGAATGCAGAACTCCTTACCACAAGATAAGAAGTCCTTAACAATCTGGCCACTGCTTGCTTCTCTCTTTCCTACCAAACACAACCCTTTTCATGTATGGCTCTGCAAGGAATAGGACTGTGCACCCTTTTCACATCCAAAACTAATATAGATGTTCTTCAACTTATGATGGGGTTATATAACAATAAACCCATAGTATGTTGAAAATACTATGTTCCTGAAAATTCATTTAATACATCCAACCTACCCAACATCATAGTTTACCAACATATAGACTATCAGTTGTTTATCCTTGTGATCAGGGGGTTGACTGGGAGCTGTGGCTTGCAATCACTGTCCAGAGTCTGGAGAGAATTATTTCACATATCACTAGCCCAGGAAAAGATCAAAATTCAAAAGGTTAATTGCAGTTGAGTGGATACTGCTTTTGCACCACAGTGAAGTCAGAAAAAAAAATCGCTAATAGAACTATGGTAAATTAAGGACCAGCTGCTTGGACCTACCGATTTTTCCTTCTCAAGCAGTACAGCTAAGTGACTGCCTCTTCAAGAGGCTTCTTCCCACTCCCATTCCACCCTAATCTGAGGTAAAACCTCCTTTATGGAGCCATCGCATATCAAACTCTTATGTAAGGCCCTGAGAATATTGCTAAGTGGACGAAGCAGAAAATGAAAACATAAAATAATATAACTTTGTGAAAACTTTTAATAGACATAAGCAGGGTGCTTCAAGAAAGAATAATTGAATGCCAGGTATGGTGGCATATATCTATAATCCTAGCAACTTGGGAGGCTGAGGCAGGAGGATTCCAGGTTCAAGACCAACCTCAGCAACTTAGAAAAACCCTAAACAACTCAGCCAGACCCTGTCTCAAAATAAAATAAATAAAAAGGGCTGGGGATGTGGCTCAGTGGTTAAGCACCCCTCGGTTCAATCCCCATTATCAAAAAAGGAAAAAAAGAGAGTAATTGAGAAGGAGTTTTTTTTTTTGATAGACTGATAAAGGAAGGCTTCTGAGGTAGTAATATTTAGGATGAAGTCTGCAGAGTGATCTAGTCAGAGGAAATTGCAATTACAAAAGCCCTAAGATGGACAATAGCTTAGAAGACCCAGCAGTTAGTTCAGCAAATAAATGCTTCTACTGGTACTGAGGTAGGACAGAATAAAAGAAATAGAAGGGAAACAGAAAGGAAGGGTAAGGAAATAAAATTTTAATTCAGAAGTTCTGCATACTTTTCCAGGCTTCTCACTCACCAAGCCAATCTCTCTCCCAGGTCTACCATTCCCAAATTTCTGGATCTATAAATCTAAAATTTGTAAATCTTAACTATAAATTCACTTATGATTAATTACCTTGTGCACTGTTAAACAGCCCACCAATATACAGATTAAGCAAAGAGACATGATATTTTGAGAAAACTATAATTTAGGGGGACTTCTAACATCATCTATTTATCAGACAATAGCATAAGGATTCTAAGAATGACCAAACACCATAAACCATCTTGAGATTACCAGACTATCATCCCTACATATCTTTCCATACCTAACACTCATGAAATTTCATTGAAAGCACCAAGAACCTCAAAAGTGTATCTCTCACTCTCCAGATGGCCCACTTTCTCCCTTCAACATGTATCTGCTTTCCTAAATAAATCTGTATATGCCTCTGACTGGTGTGTGCTGAAATTCTTCTTCATCACTCAGGACCCATCTAGTCCTGAGTTGAGTTCCTGCTTCTCTCCAGAAACTCGGAGACAGGACCCTCCTCTGGAGATATCTCTTCTCCTGTGATAGGAGAAAGCATGATATCTGAGAAAAAAAGTCATTTATCGGGTTAGTCATTTATCTTTGTCCTCTTATGCCTAACAGAGTTCACAGTACACGATGAATTAATGATTTTACTTTTTCCTAGGGTGTTACAAATCAACCCAGGGCCCTGAACATGCCAGGTGAGTGCTTTACCACTGGGCTACATCCCCAGCCTGCTAACTCATTATTCAATTAATATGTAAGCTGTGGCAGAGATCACTCTATCACTCCAGACAGCTACACTACAAATTCTTTTACATGCTAACAGCTGTTAACAGTTTTCACATTTAACACAAGTAGAAACTGTTGGTATGGTTGGGGGCAGGTGTGTGTGTGTGTGTGTGTGTGTGTGAGAGAGAGAGAGAGAGAGAGAGAGAAAATATAACTTGCTGAAACATCAGACAAAGCTGGGAATATGACCAAGAAAATCCGATTTCTGGAAACCTACCTTAGAAGAAATAATAAAGGATTACCTGCCAAAAAATGCCACTTTCATGTGTCTCCGAGACAGCACCTCGCCAATGATGGAAAGCTTATTTCTATACCCCTGTATTTCCACCAGATCATCCTCAGTGGCTATTCGATCGAGTTCTGGATTCCTGTATGTTGCTGCAAAATTGAAATGGTATTAGAAATACCTAAAACTATGTATTTTGGCTTTGATCTATATTTAAATGACATTTGAAAAATAAAAATGCTTATAGTCTGAGTATTTGTTAAAATGTACATGCCCTGTTGTAATGGATCATAAGAATACTGCCCAAAATAATTTCAGACTTTAAAAACTGCAAGCACCCAGTCAAAAATTATTCATCTAGATCTCAAAAATACAAAGTACCTACATGACATAAAAATCCATTTCCAAAGGCAGAAATAAAAATCTAATAACCACCAGTTATTGTTTTACCCAATTGTAAGCTAAGAAGCTGGGTCTATATGCTAAGATAAAGTTTAAACAAGAACCCCTCAGAAATTAAGATATGGTTCAGTCTCCAGGGTAAAAAAGACTATGCAACCGTATCACTTCTTCTGCTTCTCAAAGGGATGGAGCAACACAATTCACTCAACATGAACAGGCAGAGGGGAAAGAGAATTGCAAATTAAAGCCCACTTCATCAGCTTTAATGATACCTGCCCACCCTATCTCAACCTTTCCTCTTCCTTGGCTTTCAAGGACCAGGGAGCTAGAAAAGTCTGGGTTTAAAAGCAGAACAACCGCCGGGCGTGGTGGCGCACGCCTGTAATCCAAGCAACTCGGGAGGCTGAGGCAGGAGGATCGCGAGTTCAAAGTCAGCCTCAGCAACTTAGTGAGGCCCTAAGCAACTCAGTGAGACCCTGTCTCTAAATAAAAAACACAAAATAGGGCTGGAGGCTGGGGATGTGGCTCAGTGGCTGAGTGTCCCTGAGTTCAATCCCCAGTTCCAAAAAAAAAAAAGCAGAACAACCTTTTCTACTTGTTTTATTTTAGGAGTAAGAGATAAACTGACATTTACATTCTTATCACCTTTCTCCAAGGTAAAGACATTTGCCTATCTAAATGCTTCTATTTAGAGACAAACACTGCTACTTAAACTCACCCAGTGCTTATCTAATTAAACTGAAGTTTTTCATATCTCATTTTACTTTTCTATACATTAATAAAAATATGTCCAATTTTGTAAATTGGCTGGGTAAAGTATTACTACACCTTTTCATTTCACTTTTGCTGTTCTTGATTTATTTGTTTTGTCTTTTTTCAACACTTTTCCTGAGGTTCTCGAACCAGTAAAATTGAATTCAGATTCAAAAGTTGCCTTTTCACTAGCTCAATTTATAGAACTCAATACACAGATTACATTTAACCTTATTTTCACTTTCTATCAACTTTTTTAGGAAAAAATTAAAAAATTTTTAAAGTCACTGTGCCAGCTCAAATTCCTCCCAATTTGGAAACAAAAAGGTACTACACCAGTACTTTTTTTACCTTCATTCAACAACAGAACTTGAACTGTGTCAAGTTGGTGCTAGTGACAAAGTGAAAGTGTTCCAGACCTGAGGAGCTCAAAATCTGGTAAGGGAGGGTTAGGAAGAACAAGGGGAAAAAACCACCCTTTCATTATATACTTAAAGGACACATAATCTTAAGAGCTAGAAGAAATTTCAATAGTTATCTCTAAATTTTAAATCCTGGGAAGACATTCCTTACCACCTTTGTTTGAACAGTTCCACAGAATTTTATGAAAACTAGCCAGGGGCAGTGAGGCACATTTATCATCCCAGCAACCTGAGAGGCTGAGGCAGGAGGATTCCAAGTTTAAGGCCAGCCTCAACAACTGAGCAAGATCCTGTCTCAAAATTAAATAAAAAAAAAAAATTAAAAGGGTTGGGACTTAGAATTCAGTAGTGAATTGTCCCTGGGTTCAAATTCCCAGTACCATGAAAGGAAAGAAAAGAAAAGAAAGTTTTCTGAAAACTCCTTTCTTTCCCCACTGCAACTCTGCGAGGAAAAGATTAAAAGATTAAAAAGTTTAAATCAAGACCTGAGGGTCTTGAGGGAAAAGATTAAATCAAGACCTGAGGGTCTTGATTTAATTGCTAAATTGAGGAAGAAGATAGGAATAATGACTAAAAACAGACTGCCTAATTTTTCACTAGGCACTTATGACTGTGCAATCTTGGGCAAGTTACTTAATTTTGCTGTGCTTTGGTTTCTTTACCTTCAAATTGAGTATGATTATAACCATGAGAGGACTGAAGAAATTATTAATATAGTAAATTGTTTAGAATAATACCTTACATACAAGCACTTGTTTCTTAACTGTTAATACCATTTGATTTTCTGGAGAGCAGAAAGGGGTTTTATTAATTATGGTTTCCCTCAAAGTATACAGAATGATGTCCAATATGAGTTTAATATTTAAAGTTGAAATAATAAAGCACCTTTACATATTTTCAATAGTAATTATCTTAAGAACTTAAGAGGAACTAACCTTCAACAAAATGTGATCCTTCAGTAACAAACTCCAGTAACTGGCCAAATATTGTAGTAATTGCCTTCTTGGCCAGCACAAAGTGCTTCAGTGGCGAAGCAGTTTCTGCCATTATGCAACTAAGGGGAGAAACAAAAAGAAAAGTGGTACTTAGCAGGCAATGTGGTACTGGCCCATCATCCCAGCTACCTGGGTGGCTGAGGCAGGGATATCACTTGCACCCAGGAGCCTGGGCAACACAAAGACCCTGTCTCGGAAAAAGAAAAGCACTGAATAAAACTGAATAATAATGACACGCACATTCCATTGTCATTCCTTAACACCCAGGTGGAATAAATCAAAACTGCCAAAATGCTTTTAGGCAATTGTTTTTTGAGCAGAAAGTGTTTTGATCAGAAATTAGACTACTTTTGAATGCTAGCTCACTAAAATAGATGAAACTCTATTAGCCAAAATCTTGGTTGCCATTTCTACTTTATTTCCCTTTGGTGAAGACGAAACTAACCGTGGCTAAATCGTGACTGCACGGGACTCTTAAGTACATCAGGAAACTGGGTTAGAGAGGAAGCCAAGTTTACAAACAATAACTAAGTTATTAAGTTTCCCAACCAGGAGCTCTAGGTGAGAGGGAAGAAATATAATTCCAAGATCACAATGCCGTACTGACGTTCAGAAGTACTTTGATCAGAGCCAACAAGGAGGCAAGGCTTAAGGGAGTCTCACGCTCCCGGCCCAAGAACCAAAAAAACTTCAAGGAATGTACATTTAAAAAAAAAAAAAAAAAAAAGATTTCCTCCCTGGAAGCTTTTTACGAAAACACACCAAAGACAATCACAGCCCACTCTGTTCCTGGCGTGTGTGTGGAATGGACCACGGTGACCCAACGAAGCCGGATCCTTCCAGAGGGTCACGGAATGAGCGCACTGAGCTGCGTGGGAAAGCTGGGCGGGGACGTCCACGGCTCCGCGGCGTGAACACCTACCTTGGGGAAAGGCCTTCCACGTCGGACACCGCGGGCGCGGGACCCCGGCTAGCAGGATTCAGGGCCAGACGCCGCTCGCCCCGCGCGCCGGACGCGACCCCGAACCCCCACCCGACCCGGGCTCCGGCCTCGTGGGCCCCGCCAGCCCCTCAGTTCGCTCGCTCCTTCTCCTAAGGACCCGCGGCGGCGGCGGCGCCCCGTCACAGAGAGCTCGGCCAACAATTAACTCTCCGCCCCCTGTTCCTGGCCGCTCGAAGGTCACCCTGAGCGTCGCGAACCAGCCAGCGGTCAAGGCAGCGGGCACTCACACGATCCCAGCTCTGACTTGTCACCCGGCAACCACGACTCCAACACAGCCCCCCGGCTGCTTCATCCTCCCCAGAGAGGCTGGACGCCCAGGGGAGGCGGGAGGAGTGGCAAAAGGGCGGTTACTTCCGGTCTCTGGCCCTCTCCTATTATGTTAGGCTCCGTGGCCGGAAACGCATCTGCGCGGGGCGCCATTTTCCTTAAGGGCAGAAGGCAAGGCTTGTTGTGGGCAGGGACTACTGACTAGTGTGCTTTTCCCTCCTCCTCCCTCCATGTCTCCAAAGCTCTGCCCAGCCTAGGTATGGCTAGTTCCTTGTGACTGTTAGGGACAACTGAAAGATGTGGGGGGTCGGGACTGCGTGAGCAGAGGGATGCATGTTTGGCGGGCCAACAGCAAAAGGAAAACCTTTTGACCTCTCCACTGCTGTTTTTGTGTGATTGGCTTCCTGGGCTTTAAGTACAGGAGTGTGTGTGTGATTACTTTGGAGGTGAGATTTAGGAATATAATGTGCCTTTGACTAGTGCTTCATAATTATTAGGAATCATCTGGGAATCTTGTTACACTGTAGATTCTGATCCACAGGGTCAGGGTTGTAGCCTGAGATCTGCATTTCTCTCACATGTGGCTCAACAGAGAGTATATTTCTTTCCAGAGCTGACAAATGAGATGCAAGTGAAACCACTTATTCTGGACCACAGGCATTTCATCTATAAAGTAATAATGCCTGCTTCGTGGATTGTGATTTTCAGCTTAGAATACTGTTGGGCGTAAATAAGAGCTAGATACTTACTGTTCTATTGGGACACATGATTATCAATAAGCAAATAACAGTGAATTAGGTCATTTCAGATAGTGCTTACTACTCTGAAGGAAAAAAATCCCCAATGGCAGTGGGGTAGACTTTCTGAAGAAAAATGAGAAACAGACTGAATTCATAGTAAGGAAGTAACATTTCCCAGCAGCTTTTCCCCAGGAAGCCAATCCTAGAAATATCTGAAGGAAGAGTGCCCAAAATAGTTGGAACAGGAAGTCCAAAGATCATAGTAAGGACAGTGGTATGACTGATGAAAAGAAAGACCAGTATGGTTGGGGTGTAGGAAGGGAAAAGGAAAGAGGGGAATAAGTTTAGGGAAGTAGGCAGATGTGGAATCATAGAGGTTGAGATCAGAACTTTGCATTTTATTGTAAATGCAATGGCAAACTGTTGGAAAGTTTGGAGCCCAGAGAGTAATATGATCTGATTTATGTTTTAAAAAGCCATTTAAGACCATGGAGAGATTCCACACAATGTGTTTGGGGGCTTTTGTTGCTTATGGTTGTTTTTGCAGTGCTGTAGATCAAAACCAGGGCCTTGCACATGATAGGCAGGTACTCTACTACTGAGCTACATTCCCAGATGTATATGCTGTTTATTAATCAGACTACTCCATTGGCTAGAATTAGAGGCATTTGGTAAAAGATGGCTTTTATTAGCAGTAACATAGTAAAACCCTAGGTGTGATTTTAAAATAAGCCGGAATCATTTGGTTTCATGATATTTTACAACTTTTACCCATTTTCTTCTCTCCCTGTCCATTCTCCCCACCCTATAAACACACACACCATGCTCATCATTTCTGCTAGAAATCTTTAGAAATGTTAAGGAAAAAGAAAGAGGTGGACATAGTGATGCATGTGGGTAATCCCAGCAGTTCAGAAGGCTGAGGCAAGAGGATTTCGAGTTCAAAGCCAGCCTCAGCAACTTAGGCCCTAAGCAACCTTAGGGCCTAAGCTAGACCCTGTCTCAAAATTAAAAAAAAAAAAAAAAGAAAGAAAGAAAAGGATTGGGGATATGACTCAGTGGTTAAGCACCCCTGCGTTCAATCCCTGGTACCAAAAACAAAGAAAGAAATATTATTTTTTCTTTTTTGTGGTAGCAGGGATCAAACCCAAGGCCCTGTGAATGCCAGGCAAGGTCTTTACCTTCTGAGCTACATCCCAGTCCTGTTCAAAAATTTTTTCCAGTCTCACCCAGTGGCATACATGGGCACACAGTTGTAATGCCAGCTACTATGTGGTCTGAGGCTATAGAGTATTTGAACCCAGGAGTTCAAGGTCAGATTAGACAACATAGTGAGAGCCCATCTAAATTAAGAAAAAAGGAAAGGAAACAAAGAAAAAAGCTACTTTTTTTCCATTAAAGATCTAAAACTAGGCCAGGTGGAATGACACATGCCTGTAATTGAAGCAACTCAGGAGGCTGGCAGGAGGATTGCGAGTTCAAAGCCAACCTTAGCAGCTTAGCAAGGCCCTGAGCAACTCAGCAAGACCCTGTCTCTAAATAAAATGTTTTTTTTTAAAAAAAGGCTGGGAATGTGGTTCAGTGGTTAAGCACCCCAGGTTTCAACTCCTGGTCCCCCCCACCAAAAAAAAAAACAGTCCTATTATATGAAAATGATCAAGGACAATCTCATACTTTGTTGTGTTCTTGTGTGTTTCATTTGTGATACAGAGGATGAGATTTATTACAAGGAAGTAGCTTATGTGAGTGCATGAACTGACTGTGCAAGACCAAAATATATAAACTCTTGAACATCAGAAACTCTTGAGCAGGCCATGACACTAGTCCAGAGGCAGAATTTCTTCTACTTAGGGAAGCCTTGGTTCTGTTCTTATGACCTTTCAACTAATTGGTTCAGGCTCACTCAAATCACCCAGGATTATCTCTTTTAATTTCAATGCAAGTATTGTTAAAGTACTAAAAAGACTTTGGATGGAATTGGAACTAGTTCTAATTTGCATGGAGGAAGAACAACTCTACCAATGACAGTTCTCAGACTAGAGATAATGAATTCACACATGATGTAAACACATATTGCTGTGCCATAATACTTAAAGCATGCTATTATTATTAAAGGGTGTGGTACTGTTGGGGTAACAAACAATGGAATATTAAGAGTCCAGGCACAGACCCATAATTCTGATTATGCCTATGAGATGTTGATGCTTGATAAAAGTAGTCGCATGAGTCAATGGCAGATGAATTTTTAAACTGAGAGTATTAGGGAAAAAGTGTAACTTGAATGAACAAAAATAAAACTTGAGTTATATCTATACACAAAGAAGTTCAAATGGGTATAAGTCCTAAACATGAAAAATAAACAAGAAAAAAATGTAGTGAAGTAGTTTTCTAACATTGGGGCTGGAGAGAATTTACAACATGCAAAGGGAAAATACAGTTTATCTGTAGTCAATTTGACGACTTCAACAAAAGGCATCAGTAACAAATGACATGCTGGGAATCTATTTTTTGTGGTGTACAGAGCCAATAAATATCAAATTTAGGACCTGGGGTTATAGCTCAGTGGTAGAGCGCTTGCCTCTCACCTGTGAGGCACGGGGTTCGATCCTCAGCACCACATAAAAATAAATAAAAGAATTGTGTCCATCTACAACTAAAAAAATACTTTAAAAAATATGAACTTTACCAGGTGAGGTCGTGCATACCTGTAATCCATCACAGGACCTCGAGAGGCTGAGATAGGGAGATTGCAAGTTGAGGCCTGCCTCAGCAACTTAGGCCTTAGTAACTTAGTAAGATCTTGTCTCAAAACATAAAGAGGATTGGGGATGTGGTTAAGTGGTAAAGTGTTCCTGGGTTAAAGCCCCAGTACAAAATAAATGAGAGTTAGAGAAGGCTGAGGCAGGAGGATCACAAGTTCAAAGGTAGGGTCAGCAGAAGCAAAAGCAACTCACTGAGAACCTGTTTCTAAATAAAATACAAACTAGGGCTGAGGAGGTGGCTCAGTGGTTGAGTGCCCCTGAATTCAATCCCCAGTACACCCCCACCCCCACTGACAAAAAAAGGAGTTCAGGGTATAGGTCAGTGGTAAAGTGCATGCTTAGCATGCACACTACACTTGAGTTTGTCTCCAGCACCAAAAACAAACAAGAAAATCAGGGCCAGGGATGTATCTTCAGCAGTAGAGCACTCCCCTAGCCTGTGTGAGGCCCTGGGTTCAATCCACAGCACTTTAAAAAATAATATTTAAAATGCACAAAGAATTTCTGAAAATTGATCAGAAATTTCAATAGAAAAGTAGAAAAAAATATGGAGAAGCAAAAATAGCCATGACACATGTCTCTAGTCTCAGCTACTCCAGAGACCGAGGCAGGAGGATCACTTGGGCACACAAGTTCAAGGCTAGCCTGGGCAACACAGCAAGACCCTAGCTCAAAAAAAAAAAAAAAAAGAAAGAAAGAAAGAAAGAAAGAAAGAAAGAAAGAAAGAAAGAAAAAGACACAGTTCACAAAATGAGAAAAATTTTTACAATGACTAATAAGCAGATTAAGATATTATCAACCTTGTAGATTTAAACAATGTATTACTTTATACACCTCAGACATGCAGAAGATTTAAAATCATATGATATTGTTGATAGGGATGTAAGGACACATGATCTACTGATGACAGTGTAAACTTTTACCATTCTGGATAATATTTTGGAGTATTTAGTCACAAGTATGGTTACAGTAGCACTGTACGTAAAGCAAACAGAAACAAAAGTCATTCAGTTTGACATTTAACACAAGTTCAGAAATGTGATGAAGTTTCTTACATAATACAGTATATCTTTTTCAAGTAAAGAACCATATTGTATTTATCTTTGCATCCCTAAACACTTAGCTTGATAGTAGATAGCAGTTTGTAAAGTGAAGAGTAAAAAAGTAGAGTTTTTAAGGAGTTATAAAGAGTCCATGAACTATTTGAGAGAAACCTAGTAATTATATTCATTGTTCATGGTCATAATCATACAATTTATACTTAGGGAAGAGAATTAGAAATCAAGAGTCATGCTTGGTCCATATTCTATCATTTACTCTTTTCAGGCATCAAATGTGATGCTCAGTGAAAAAAAAAATTGGGCCTGTTTTAAATTTCTCTAAGGAAAAGTCTTTAAAAGAGTAGTTAGAAGTTGTGTTTATTTTACCTTAAAAAGCATTTGACTAATGATATTAAAGAATCACTTTTCTAAGCTAAAAGCAAGTTTAGATTGGAATTCCATATTAGCCAGGCACAGTGGTGATGCATAAATGATTGAAATTTCAGAACATGAAATTCATTTTTTTTTTTTTCAGTACTGGGGGTTGAACCCAGTGATGCTCTACCACTGAGGTATATCCCTTTTTATTTTTTTATGTTGAGTCAGCATCTCGCTAAGTTGCTGTCACGATCCTCCTGTCTCAGCCTCCTGAGCCACTGGGATTACAGGTGTGCACCACTGTGCCCAGCTTTACTTCATTTTCAAATTTTTTTATTTTTAGTTTTTTTGTCCAGGGAATTGAATTTAGGGGCTACATCCCCAGCATTTTAAAAAAATTTTATTTATTTATTTATTTATTTATTTATTTATATAAGAAAAGCATAGTGCATTTATTTCGTGTACAGGTAACAGACTCCATAGTTATTGTGGGTCAATATTCATGAAGATCTCACATTTTATATTGCTTCAGTGAATTTTTATTATGTATGAATACTGACCACGTGCATGGTCTTTTGGGTAAGCTAATGTAGGTTAGAATTCCATGTCTAATGCTACCAGACCTGTAATATAAGACAATGTAATTAACTTCTGTGAGTTCTCTCACCGACAGCATGCAAGTAAAAAGTGACACCAAACACCAATCATTGTGGAATTTAAATAAGACAATATATGTAAAATATTTACTTCCATGATAGAGACATGATAAAGATTCAGTCATGGTATCTGTTACTAGTAATAAAAATTGGGGATAGGGGGACAGGTATTAGAGATTGAACCCAGGGACACTTAATCACTGAGCCACATCCCCAGTCCTTGTCATTTTCTATTTTGAGACAGTCTTGCTAAATTGCTTAGGGTCTGACTTAATTCCTGAAGCTGGCCTTGAGCTTGTAATCCTCCTGCCTCAGCCTCTCAAGTGGCTGGGATTACAGACATGTGCCCCTCCACCTGGTGGTAGTAATATAATTATCTCCCCATTCAAAATTCATAAAGCAAACATCATCCCCTACAGTTAAGAATATAGTATATATTATTTCTACTCTTGAGAAATGCTAATAACTTGTCAATATTGTGAAGCTGACAATAAATGATAGACATGAGATTCAAATGGAAGCTTTCTGATTCCCTTTACAGCACGCTTTGCAGTACTCCCTGCTAGGTCTAGCTTGTGAAGATCCAGCAGAGGTTTGAAAGATCACTGCAGGATGCTCAAGGCCAGGTACCTTCCAACATCTGTCTTCATCCACATTTGTCAGTTTTCACAGAGGCTTCTTAAAATCCTAGAATGGTCTATTCATTTCATTTTCACTTGTAGGAATGGTAGGTTTTCATTTCAGTTGGAAAAAAAAAAAAGCCAAGAATTATATAATGAGTAGTTCATTAACATCCAGTGGTTTGGGTTTCAGAAGTCTCAGTCCATAAAGGCTGGCTCCATTCCTTGGGGCTCAAGGTGAGGCAGAACATCAGAGTGGAGGAGAGAGGTGGAAAGAAGCAGCTCACATGATGATCAGAAAGCAGAGAGCTTATTTTTAATTTTGATACAGAGTCTCACTAAGTTGTTGAGGCTGGGCTCGAACTTGCATTCCTCCTGCCTCAGCCTCCCTAGTCACTGGGATTATAGTTGCATGCCACCATGCTTGGCAACTTTTTTGTTTTTTGGGGTTTCTTTTTGGTTGTTGTTTGTTTGTTTTGATACCAGAGATTGAACCCAGGGCCACTCAACTACTAAGCCACATCCCCAGCCCTTTTTTTCTTTTTGTTTTTCTTTTCTTTTCTTTTTTTTTTTTTTTTTTTTTCTTGAGACAGGATCTTGCTAAGTTGCTTAGGGCCTCACTAAATTGCTGAGGCTGGCCCTTTTTTTTTGTACCAGGAATTGAACCCAAGGGTGCTTAACCACTGAGCAATATCCTCAGCCCTTTTTATTTTCAAACAGTCTCACTGGGTTGCTTACAGCCTTACTAAGTTGCTGAGGCTGACTTTGAACTTGCAGTCCTCATGCCTCAGATTCCTGAGCCACTGGGATTACAGGCATAGTGCACTGTGCCCAACCACCAATATTTTTCTTTAGATCAATTTGTTTTTTTTTTTAAATTAGTCTTATCATAAAAATAAACAAGAACCAAAGATTCAGTGTGTCAAATTTTACAACACATAATTTACAACCATGAAAATCAAAATTATATACTATATATAATTATTTTATATATTGTGTACTTTATGAGCCTCTACTAAATCTCTGAGGTTCCTCCCAGATATAATATTGTCATTTTAGGTTACTTTTTTCTTCAACATTTTAGTTGCTCACTAACCAACATTGGATCAATATCATAAGGAACTTAACCATAATTTTGTAACTATAAAGGAGTTGTTTATTAAAGTCTGTGCCATGATGTTCTGCTGCTTAAAATCTAACATACATGCATTTGAAATGTACAAATTTAGCATAGCCAAGATAAAAGATACTCTTAGGTTGTTACATTTATAGTGTGTACAAGTGATGCGGTATATGGCATAAAGGGGCTGGGTTTTTTTTTTTTTTTTAAGAGAGACTAGAGAGAAGAAAGAGTAAAAGAAAACAAATCCACTGTATCTTAGTCTGGGCTGCTATAATAAAATTCCATAGACTTGACAATTTATTAATAGGAGAAATTTATTTCTTTCAATCCTGAAAGTTGGACGTCAGGAGATTAGGGAGCCAGCATGTTTGGCTTTTGGTGGAGGCCCTCTTCCAGTGCAGACTGCTGACTTATTATACCCCTGGAAAAAGGATGAGAGAGCTCTTGAGGGTCCCTTCTATAAGGGCACTAATTCCCTTGATGAGGACTCCACTCTCATGACCTAATTATTTTCCCAAAGGTGCCACATCCTAGTACCATTTCACTGGGGTTTAGGATTCAATCTAAGAATTTTAGAGGGGACACGAACAATTAGTCCACTGTGACTTACTTTGTTTGGAAAACTTTAATTTTTTGAGACTTTATAAAAACTCAAATAAGGTGAGGAAGAGTTACAAAGATTATAAAAATCAGCCATAGAATATAGTTTGAGGGCCAGGCATGTGGACACATCTGTAATCCCAGCAACTTGGGAGGCTGAGGCAGGATGGCAAATTTGAGGTCAGCATCAGCAATTTAGCTAGATGCTATCTCAAATTAAAAAATAAATAAATAAACTGGGGATGTAGCTCAGTGGTAGAGTACTCCTGAGTTCAATCCCCAGTGCTGGGAAGAATATAGTTTGAGGAATATGTTTTAGAAACAGACAAATAATGTCATGAAGATGTAACTCTCTGTATAAAACGAATAGGGTAGACAGGAAGAATGGGAGAATTCAATATTCTCAAATTTCAGGCAACTAAAACTCAGAACGACATGGTGAATGGGCTTAAAAAGAAACTTCCCATCAGAAATTACATATGATGAGTATGATTCCAATTCTCAGTCTGAGCTTTACTGTGAAAAGGAAAAAGCAATCAATTATTGCAACTACACTATTTTTCAGAAGTGGATACTGTCTGCATAAGGTATTAAAAACTAGAAAACTAAAATTTCTTTCAAAACATACTTTTCATTACATTTTTTTTTTTTTTTTTTTGGTACTGGGAATTGAACCCAGGGGCACTCCACCGCTGAGCCACATCCCCAGCCCTATTTTGTATTTTATTTAGAGACAGAGTTGCTTAGGGCCTCACTAAGTTGCTGAGGCTGGCTTTGAACTCGGATCCTCCTGCCTCAGCCTCTCAAGTGCTGGGATTACAGGCGTACGCCACCTTGCCTGGCTCATTACATTTTTTTGGGATACAATTCACCTCAGTATTATTATCAAGGAAAAATAATTATCCAAGTCAGATTCATTTGCCTATTAAAAAATGAAACAATAACCAACTTAAAAGTTGTGATATGAAAATTCCTTTTTAAAAACTCTAATCAGCCCTCTTAAAGTATGTAAATAAGATTAGTGGATAACATTCCTATTTAGCAATGTAAGAAACTTTCTTTTTGGAAGAAATTACTTCTCACATTTTTTTTTTTTGGATTGAGATAACTACCAGTTTAACACCAAGTTTATTATGGAAAATGACCTTAGTGAAGAAGTTGTAGAGACTGATACTTTAATGTGGAAAACCTTTTTTCAGAAAATTATTTATCAAATAATTAGTATGGTAATCCTAGCAACTGAGCCTGACATAATGTAGCACACCTGTAGTCCCAGCTACTTGGGAGCCTGAGGCAGGAGAACCCCCAAGTTCAAGGTCAACCTTAGTAATTTAGTGTGACCATCTCAAAAAAATCAGAAGGGATGGAGATGTTGCTCAGTGATTAAGTGCCTCGCAGTTCAATCCTCAGTACAAAAAAATAAATTACTAGTATGAAGTAATTCCAAACAACTGATAGGCTTTTAAAGCCTTGGTTTTAAAACTTACAAATTGAACATGTAATGTCATATAAACACATGAAAATTATAGGGTTGGGCTGGAGCTCTCACCTACCATACATAAGGCTCTGGTTCAATCCCCAGTACCAAAGCGGGGGGGGGGGGGGGGGGGGGCCGGGGGGCCAGGAAAGTTATGTGACAACTTTCAGCTTTATGAATAAGATAAAATACATAACTTTTTTTCTTAAAGTAACATCTTAAAATATTAATTTATGGATAACAAGATATCAGGTCAGTGTCATGAAAAAAAATGCTCTTGCAATACTCTCATCAGTATCAGAACTGATGTTAAAGGTTACAAAGGAGACCTGGAGGTGTAGTCAGTGGTAAAGCACTTCCCTAGCATGGGCAAGTGCTGGGATTGATCGCCACCGCCCCCCTCCCCCTGCCCCGAATCTCCCACCAAAAAAGAATTTATTTCACACCTAATTTGTAGGCATGGAACTGTTTTCACTGTAGAGTAAACCTGACTAACCAAATTCGTGTCTTTATTAGGATTCATGGTTTGTCTTAATTTACTTATGTTCACTTAAATCTCTAATGAATACTGGTTGTTTGGTAAAGCCATCTACTTCCTCACAGGATTGTGGCCATTTAATTTTTATTAGCTTTTTCAAATTTGTGTAACACATGGTGCTTTCTTTAGGCATAAAAATTAATCACAGTAGTTTGAGAAATATATTTAACGTCAAGTTATAAAGTTAATTGAAAAGTGCTAGGAATTAAGTTAATCCAATGCTTTTGGAAATTAGATTTAAAAATTAGGAAGAGTAAACCTAAATGCCTTACCTGTAGCAATTCTGAAACCATCTAATAGGTTACAGACCCTGTGAAACTGAGAAATTGATTAATATGTGGATGATGCACACAGGGAAATTTAAGGAAGATGATTTAAAATGGTAAAACTGGCAAAAGTATAAGCAGGTAAAGGCTTCTGATTAGTGTACAGTCATTTTCAAATTCTGGAGTACAAGGAAATACTTTGAAATTTTAAAAGTAATAATTCATTGCAAGGTGATAATTAAAAAAGGGCAAGAAAAACAATGATGACCCATCTTTGTTCACTGCTGCCAAAAATTCTGGTGTAGTGTTAATAAAAATCATTACCTATTTTGACTTGTAGATCAAGTCACAAGAGTCCAGTGGCCGTCTTGTCCCTGAAGGGGGAAAAAGTCCAAAAGTAGTTGGAAAATTTTCATTTAAGATAGGTTTTCTTTTCCAAAACTTATTAAGCTAAAAATATAGCCCAACTACTTTAGCAATTTGTGGTTAATCATAGTCTTATTTGAAAACTTTTTATTAAACAGTCAGTGGAATATGACCTAATGCTGCAAATTCATCAAAAAGTGGGAAATTATAAACCAGGCTCAGTGGCATATACCTGTAATCCCAGTGATTTAGGAGGCTGAGGCAGGACGATCTCAGTTTCAAGCCAGCCTCAGCAACTAAGTGAGGCTCTAGGTAACTTAGTACCTAAGTCTCAAAGTAAAAAAAGGGCTGGGGAAGTGTTTCAGTGATTAAGTGCCCCTGTATTCAATGCCTGGTGCCAAAAAAAAGAAAAAAGAAAAATAAATGATATAGTTTAATACTTAGATTTATACCTCTTGAGTAGTTTCATTATAACTCTTGATTTGTTGCTAATACCTGATCAAGAATAAAGCAATAAAATACAGGTTGGGTTCTTTTTCAGTACTGGGATCAAACTCGGGGTCTAGTACATCCTAGGAAAGCATTCTACCACTGAGCAACATCCCCAACTCTTTTATTTTACTTTGAGACAGGATCTTGCTAAGTTGCCCAGGCTGTCATAGAACTTGTGATTCTTCTGCTTCAGCCTCCCTAGTAGTGGAGATTACAGGCCTGCAAGGCTATGCTATTTTTTTTTTTTTTTGTAACACCAAGGCATTTTGTTTTGCTTCCTAAAAATCAAATTCCCAAAGGTAGATGTATATAAAAAAGTATAAAAATCAATTATCAAGAAGTTTAGGTGAATGGCTAGGTGAAGTAGTCACACAAAACACCCCAAGGACAAAGATTAAACTTATGTAACATGGTGTAATGGAGACACCACTAGGCTGTAACCCAAATGACTAGGATTTCACTCCTGTGTTCTATAAGTGGGTATATGTCCTTGGTCTCATAACAACCTGTTCCTGTAGAAAACTCGGTGGCTGTTGTGGCACACACTTGTAATGCCAGCAGTCTAGGAGGCTGAGACCAGGAGTATCATAGGTTTGAGGCCAGCCTGGCAATTTAATAAGACCCTCAACAACTTAGTGAGACCCATCTCAATATAAAATATAAAAAATGCTGGAGATGCAGCTCAGCAGGAACACACTCCTGGGTTCAATCCCCAGTACCAAAAAAAAACTTAGAAAACTGGGGAATTTCTAAGGTTTTCTTACATACATTCAAACTGCTAAAATTTTAGGTCTTCTGAGAAACATTTATATCAGCACAGTCCTACCAGGAATGTTATAATCAGATGGAATGTCAAGTTTTTAGGAATGTAAACGTGCTTATATGACAAAAATAGAAATAAGCTTTATTATTGAGACAGCAGCTCTGTAAATTGCCCAGGCTCACCTTGACCTTGCAGTCCTCCTGCTTCTCAGCCTATTGAGTAGCTGGGACTATGGAATGAACCACTATGATCAGCAAAATGATGGGATGGATTTGAGAACATTTGTTGCAGTTACCCTTCTCAAAATAAGACCAAATTCCCTGATTGTAAATTGGTCTTGACTATATCAATAAATCTGGGAAATAAAAGTTTGCAACAATGGTGTTAAATGAGAGCAACATCAGGCATAATTCCAGCGACTCAGGAGGCTAATACAGAAGGATCACAAATTTGAGCACAGCCACAGGAATTCAGCAAGACCCTGAATCAAAAAATAGAAAGGGCCACAGATGTAGCTCAGTGGTAGTGCCCCTGGATTCAATTCCCAGTATTGAAAAAAAAGAAGAAAAAACGTACAATTCAATCTTATAATATTAGAGCAGAGGGGACTGGGGAGGAAGGGAGGGAGGAAGGGAAAAGGATTGTACTGGGAAATGAAATGGAGCAAATTCTGTGCATGTATTAATGTCACAATAAACCCCACAATTATCTATAATTATAATGCACCAATAAAAACATTTTTAAAAATTCTGTCTTCTTGATACTACTTTAGAAGTTATTAACTGGTTGTTTCCCCAAATTCCTATTTTAGAAGTCCTAATCCCCAGTACTTCAGGCCTTTCTGAATCTATCAAATTAAAATGAAGCTGGTAGTACAGACCCTAATTACATGACTGTTATGTCTGTAAAGAGAAAATTTGGAAACAAAATTTACATATAGAGAGAATATCTGATGAGCATGAACATGACTATGAGAGAGAGGTCTGGAACAGATTGTTCCCTCACAGACTACAGAAAGAACTTCTGCCCTTCAGAAGTTCAAGAAACTACTATTCAAGCAACTCGGTTTATAGTAATTTGTTATGGTTGCTACAGTAAATAAAAACCAGAAAGCTAATTTAGCATTATCAGAAATAATTTACACATTATCATGCCAGCAACCCCTTATTGCCCAAACCTTCCTAACTTAATACTTAGGTTTTCTCAATGATCAATTTGGTATCAGAAGTTTGGGCATTAGCCAGGGGTAGTGGCCCACACTTGTAATCCCAGTGGCTTGCAAGGCTGAGGTAGGAGGATCCCAAATTCAAAGTGAGCCTAAGCAACTTAGTGAAACCCTGTCTCTAAATATCTAAATAAATAAAAAGGGCTGGGGAGGTGGCTCAGAGGTAAGTGTCCCGGGGGTTCAATTTCTGGTGGGCATATCTTCATAGTTCTATAACTGAAGATAAAATGTTGATTGGTTATGAAATGGTTAATTTTTTTGTGTGTATTGTCTTACGATCTCCCCCATCTTAAATTATTCCATAGGCATTTTCTCCCTTCTATAATAAAGACTTCCTACTGTTATTAATCACACAGTCTATTGATTGCTTAGGGGTTAATTCCTGATGGGGACTACAAAAGGGGGGGGTTGTTTCTTATTAATGGGATTGTGAATGAACTTAAATGTATATCATGTTCTTTTAGTTCTGGTAGTACAATAATTTAATGACACCAAAAACTAAGCTTGTCTTGTGTTTAAAAAGGTTAATAGCACCCATGGTTAAGGAAGGAAAACTGTAGTTTTTTCAGTACATCTGTTTCTTCTCAATTCATAAAATTCGACCACATGCAAGACACCAGATTACAGTCACCAAGAATGACTAAAACTATATACTACCATGCAATTGAAAATACCACAATTAAGGTATAATTACATACTGGAAAATGTGACTTGTTAAAAGGCAAATCTCGTAAGATGTATTTTAAATTACCCATTTTAACATCTCAAAAAGTTGAATTTATTATTTTACAAAAACATTATGTAAGTCAAATAATGAGAATAATTAGGTTGTTTCATGGACTGGAAGGTGACTTATTAATTCCCTTTCATTTCCAAACCTCATCAAGCAGTCACTACATTTATGAGGTAAGTCAGCCGAATGCTTGAAATCTAGATGAATTTTAAGATCTTCAATCTGTCCTGTTGAATATTCACAATATTGACATAAATAAATCCCTTCGGATAAATGTGAATTTAAATGCTTGCAATATTCTAGCATACTTGAAAAGCCCTTCCCACAGTCATCACAAACATGAGGAAATATTTTAGTGTGTTCAATAGCAACATGCCTGTTAACGTTTGTATGAAGTCTACTCCGAAAACCACATACTTGACATACAAAAAAGTTCTTACATTTGTCAAAGGTAATTTTGCTTAAGAGGCTGTATTGTCCATGTTCTCCATTGTTATACTTATCACTCAGTTCTATTAATTTACATGCATGCTCATTTACCACATGGCTATGCAAGTCTTCGGGATCATTCGTTTCATGTTCGCAGAACTGACATAAGTACTGTTCATCACAGCTGTGCTCCTGGAAATGTAAGTAGAGTTCACTGCTTGAGGAGAACTGCACGTCACACTGCTCACACCAATACAGGTGATCGCTAAAGTGGGTGTCTGCGATGTGCTGGCTGAGGTTCTCAAAAATTACTGTCCTGTAATCGCAGTATTTACAGATGTAGGGATCCTCTTCATGCAGTTTGGCATGTTCAATCAGAAGCATGTTGGTAGAGAAGCTTTCCTTGCATACTCGACACACATTTGAATCAGTACGTTTATGCTTCAGGATCATATGCTGTTTTAAATCAGAAAAATATTTACTATTGAATTCACAAAGTTCACATTTATAGAGGCCACTGCTATTAGCTCTCAGTAAAGGCCATTTCTGCTGGGCAGTCACATTCAAAGCTTGGCTCTTGTCAAGAATTTTACAAAGTTTAGCTGGTGGCTCTTCATCAGTTTGGTCTTGGAGGCTCTCGGAGGAATTGTTTTCGGTCTCTATGTCATAATCCTCCGAAATTGCATGTACTTCTACAGCAATGGGGACATCTTCAGCAGTGTGAACTTCTATAGGACTTTCCTCTTGAGTTTGTTGGTTGATTGATTCGGGTGAATCACACTCTTCATCACAAATTTCTACATCAGCAGATTTTTCTGAAAAATGAAACAAGCCTATTATAATATCACCATTACTAAACAGAACAATTAGATACCACAATGCAAAAAGAAATTTATGGTATACACTGCTTTTTTCATGGATCTATAGAAAATATGCCAATGATTATTTTCCCTAACCTGTAGGAAAGGCAGTGTGGTCTATAATTCTAAGTACAGGACTGGGAACCAGATAGTTTTGATTTCTGTTTCTGGCCTTGATTCCATCTGCAAATTTTGGCAAGTCATTTGATGTCTCAGTATCAGAATCATCATCTGTAAAAAGGAATTTGGAAAAATGTTTGTTATTTATATCAAAGCATTAAACATAAAATAAAGCACCAACTATTTTTAATATAATCTTGAATTCCAATAGAAACTAAGGACTTTAGATTTAGCCATGAAGAGAGATGTTATCTACATGCCACAAACAAAACAACCTGCCCAAATAAGCAACTACTTTTGCTTTTATGCCCCCTTTGAATAAGAATACACTTTTGGAACTTGCTTAGGAATTTTAAATTACTGAGTCTGAATAAGGCTTTATTTTCTCAGCCCAGCTTTCCTCAAGTTAGCATGGGGAAATAAAAATAGAGGTCAATAGACAAAACTGGGCTTCAATAGAGAAAATTGGGCTTTGACATGCTTTTATTTTATTTTTGCAGTATTTGGGCTTGAATCCAGGTGTGTTTTATCACAGAGTTCTATCCCCAGCCCATGTGTTATTTTTTTTTTAACAGACTTAATTTTTCGTAAGTTTCAGATTTATGGAAAGTTACAAAGATAGTTCCTACGTAACCCACATTGTTTCCCCACTATTAATATCTTATGGTACATTTGTTATAATTTATGACTGACATATTACTAGTGATACATTATTAATTCAAGTCCATACTTTACCAAGTATGTTTTTATCTAATATCTTTTTTCTGTTCCAGGATCCCATATTATATTAGTTGTCCTGTCTTTTTAGGCTCCTGGTGTGTCTGACTGTTTTGAGGACTACTGGTCAGGTATTTTGTAGAATGTCCCAATAATGGAATCTGTTTGCTGTTTCTTTCTTATGGTTGCATTGAAATCATGAGTTACTGGGTGGTACAACTCTGAGGTAAACTGTGATTCTTATCACATCTTACCAAGAGTGCATACTATCAACATGATTTATAACTGGTGATGTTGACATTGATCATCTGGCTAAGGTAACAGGTTTCTCCATTATAAAGTCACTCTTTACTTCCACACTCTACCTTTTGAAAGGACATCACTATGTACAGCTCACAATTCAGAGTGAGAAGTTATGTTCCATTTCCTTGAGGAAAAGGGTAGCTACATAAATAATTTGGATTTCTTCTATACAGATTTGTTTCATACTCCTTATTTATTATTTAATCATCTACATCAGTATGGACTCTGGATATTTAATTGACACTTTGCATTATAATTTGACTTTTTCCCCCTCAAATTATTTTGGCTTTGGTTATTGGGAGCTCTTTAAGTTGGGTTCTTATGCTCCTTCAGCATAATCCTAATCAAGTGCGTGTGTGTGTTCTAGGTAGTGTTTTGTTTTTTGTTTGTTTTGTGGTATTGAGGATTGAACCCAGGGCTTCACACATGCTAGGCCCTTTAAACTCTTAAAGTTAAAAATTTTCCCTTATTTTTTTTATTGGTGCATTATAGTTGGACATAAAGATGGCACTTGTTACATATTCATACATGCACACAAATTTAACAATGTAATTTGGTCAATTTCATTTACCGGTATTGCCTCACTTTTTTTTTTTTTTTTTTTTTTGGTATCAGGGATTGAGCCCAGGGTACTTAACTACCATAGAAACAAGTCCCCAGTCCTGTTTATATTTTATTTTGAGAGAGGGTCTCACTAAATTGCTTAGGGCCTCAGCAAGTTGCTGATGCTGGCTTTGAACTTGTGATTCTCCTGCCTTGGCCTCCTGAGACACTGGGATTACAGGCATGCATCACTATCCCTGGCTTCCCCCTTGTCTGTTTTTTCCCTTTTATTTTCATGAGATACACCCCACTTTCTTTTCCTTTTTTCTGTCTAGCTTCCACATATGACAGAACACATATAACTCTTGATCTTCTGAATTTGGCTTACTTTGCTTAACATGATGTGCTAAAAGTTCCATTCATTTTCCTGTAAATGACATAATTTTTCTTTATGGTCCTTAGTCCTTTTTAAAATACTGAGATAGGGTCTTGCTAAGTTGCCCAGACTGGCCTTGAACTTACAATCTCTTTGCCTCAGCCTCCTGTTTTGTTTTAAAAATACTTCTGTTTTCCAGCACTACAAGAAATTCCAGGTTCATCTGTATAGTTCTTGCCCCAGACCTACATTCAATCATCTCTCCAGGGGACTTAGTTCCTTTTACTTAAGAACAGTATTAGAAACCAAGATATGGACACAAAATGTGATCACTGCTACTGAAGTATCATTTTTCTTAGGTTCTCTCAGTTAACAGAGCAAAAAATGTGTACATTTATACTACCACAGATATATATGAACATCTATTACACTCTGTATATAACAATCTGAATCTATATCAAGCTAAACATAAGTTTACAATATCTCTGCCTCCACATGTTTTTTATAACTTATGTTTCTGTGCTTATAATAGGAGCCCAAAGGAATTAGTTGTGTCAGTGATTACCCAGAAAGAAGACAGTAAGTATAAGTTGTTATCATTTACTCAATGCCCTAGAAAAGAGGAGTCAACAGAAGATGCAAGATTTATAACAGGATTTATAACTGTTGACGCTGACCTTGATCACCCCCTGTTCTTTCCTTCTATTAGCCTTTCAGACTGACAGGTATAGCCGAGTGGAAGAACAGTGGGTAACACTGTTCTTAACCCTTCATCATAAATGCTCCCAACTCTACACATCACTCCTGCTTTGCCACCAATTTCTACACAACTAAACAGGATTAAGGACGGTATGTTTTTTATTTATATGTCTGAAAAAATGTTAAAAATGAAAATTACTTACTTGCTTTCTTAAAAGAAAAGTACCAAAACACTGCTTTTTTACATTATAACAAATTCGAACTCTTGCCTGCTTTGAAATCATCAACCCAAGAGTTCATCTACTTTTGTTTTTTTCTTCCTCTTTTTTTTTGCAGGGGACTGGATACTGGGGGGATTGAACCCAGGGGCACTCTACCACTAAGCTAAACCCATAGTCCTTTATTTTTTTTGAGTCAGGGTCTTGTTAAATTGCTGAGGCTGGCCTCAAACTTGTGATCCTCCTGTCTTGTCCTTCCAAGTTGCTGGGATTACAGGCATGTGCCACCACACCCAGATCACCTACCTTTCCAAATAAGAAAAAACAAAAATATATAAAAGCAATTTTTTAAAATTTTTTTCTTTTAGCAGTGTTAGAATCAAACCCAGGGCCTCATGCATGCTAGGCAAGGACTCTACCATAGAGCTATATACCTAGTCACTATAAAATCCAAAAAGAAATATTTTGGAAGATACTAAATATACCTTTGTTGTCAAAATACTTTAAGTCTGGCTGTCTCATAGAGCAGACACTGTAACAATGATCAGAAAAAATCCCATTGAATCCATCTGCAATTCTGCTTATTCCAGATGAATCTGAATATAAAACAATAGAAGAAATTTTAAAAATGTTTCAAACATACATACATACATTTAATTAGATATATCTTTAACATATTCACATTCATATCATTTTCAAAGGTTTCTTTCTTTTTCTTTTTTTTTTTTTTGTGGTGCTGGGGATTGAACCCAGGGCCTTATGCTTGCAAGGCAAGCACTCTACCAACTGAGCTATATCCCCAGCCCCAAAGGTTTCTTTCTTACCACTGAGCTATACATATCCTCAGCTCAAATTTTACTGATAAAAATATAGTATCTAATGAAAGTATAATTTTTCTCAGCTTTTAAACTTTTATATTTCAGATCTAACACTAATACTTTATGCTTTAAGAGAAGCATAAATTTTAGACTTTAAAATAATACAAATATATAATAAGTGATGTGTTAACCAAATAAAACAGTGAATTAACTACTAGAAAGGTATGCCATCATGCAAAGAAAACATAATGCACAGGGGAAATGGCCTGAGGTCCAATGAGGGCTTCTAATATAATCACTTCAGATCTTGCCTGGAAAACACCAATAAGCAGTAGACCAGGCTCAGTTTTCTCCGATAAGAAGAATGTGAGCAGGGGTAAGCTAACAGATATGTCTGAGACTGTGTCAAGTATGTGTAAGGTATATCAGAAATGGCCACAAAGCCTAATACAACAGAGCCAAGCTCAATCACAAAACACATGATCAAAATGAAAATTCACATTTCTGAAAGAATGTATGTATATTATGTTTTGTTCCCTCAGTAATGCAAAATACCTTTAAATTATCATTGGGTCTTAAGCACAGCTTGGGAATCAGACTGGCAAAACCCAATTAGGCTACGTAAGTAAGTAACTGAGGATAACAAATTTTAAATATCTATAACCCATGGAATCATTAAGATTAAATATAATAATGATGTCTGTAAAGTTCTAATGTGTCTCTAGCACATGGCAGACAATAAGGAATATATAGTCAGAGAATTTAAAGTTTCTCTGACCTAAAAACTGATCAGATATTAAGTCTTCTCTAATCATTTATGAGAAAATGAGTAAGAATACAATTTCATGGAAAGTATATACACCCACCTTTAAAGTAGTTCAATAGTACACTAACCTGAATAACGAGAAGGATGTAAAGTCTTCCTTTTTCTTTTTTTAGGATACTCATTCATATCTTTTCAATCTAAAAAGTGAAAAACATTTAATAAATATCACAAATAACTGTTTTTTTTTTTTTTTTTTTTCACAAATAACTGTTAATACCATAGAAAAAATTATTTCTAACTAAAGAATTTACCAGAACTAAGAAATCTGTGTGCCACATAAAAATAAACCTTGTAAGAGAAATGTTATATGATGCCTCTGTTTATATTTTGGATTCCTCTTCCAATCAAGCTTAGAGACAGGACACAGATTTCTGCTTTCTTTCTTACTAAAACAGGGAAATTCTTTTTTAAATGTTGTAATGGTAAGAATTGGACAATTATAATAAAACTTATTCTTAAAATTTTTATTTTAAAAAAGCCTTTATGCTATCAAACCACATTTCCTGCATTTGGGAATATTTTTATTCAGATTCCAAGCTAACGATGGATACATTAAAAAATATATTGTCCCCACCACTGTACTGACCCACGGCTTCTGGAAAAAATATGCATCACATAGAACCTCAGAATAAAAATAATTTTTAAGGAAAAAAAAAAAACCCTTAGCTTATTGATAAGTCACATTTGATATTCTACTGAGAACAGAAAAGGTGTTTGTAATCATTGTATGATTAATTTCCCATCAACTGTTTTTGTTTTTTGTGGTATGGAGATTAAACCCAGGGACACTCAACCATTGAGCTATACCCGTAGTCCTTTTCATTTTTATGAGACCTGAAACAAGGTCTCACTAAATTGCCCTGGCTGGCCTTGAACTTGCCATTTCCTGCCTCAGCCTCCCAAGGTGCTGAGATTACAGGTGTATACCATCATGCCCAGTTCCCACATGAACAGTAATAAAATTAGTTTCACTATTTTCCACTTACTTGGTATAATTCTTAATATTGCAGTGAGGAAAAATGAATTATGAAGTTTCCACAGATGGTAAAAAAAATACCTGTAAGTTAAACATGACAGAAGTCATATAAGCAAAAATGTGGCTCATTTCTGAGATTCAAAAATACAATGGTATCAGATCTTTAATTAGAAAAGTATAAAGAAATAATTCAAGCCTAATACTCTTCTGAGTGTATTTTACTAAACACTAAAAATTGTATATATTGATGTGATTGTATGTAAATTTTTCATTTCTTTGAATTTAACTTCTAAACTTATAGCTACAGTATGACCCCAAAACAGATATATAAATCTGCATTAATCCTGTAATCTATTCAGCCATGAGGAAAGTAAACATAGAGAAAATACTAAATCATAGACCTGAAATGGTTAAGGTCCTTATAGATTAAAATAACAACAATTTATGAGCACCAGGCACATAGCAAACTGTGAACCTGTTATTTCATTTAATCCTGTTATACAAAATCCACAACACCCTCCTCAAATCATGATTTACCCATTTGTTTAAATATTTTTTTAGATGTAGATGGACCCAATAACTTTTCTGTATTTATTTTTATGTGGTGCTGAAGATCAAACCCAGTGCCTCACATGTGCTAGGCCAGTGCTCTACCACTGAGCCACGACCCCAGTCCCTATGATTTTACTCCTTGTTATTGATTAGTAAAGTTGGATACTAAATAGCGGGTTTAGGATTTGAATATAGGACTAAGTTTATTAGAAAAAAAAATTTTTCTGGTCCTAGGGAATAAACCCAGGGCCTCAGGCATGTAGCTATACCACTGAGCTACATCCCTAGCCATATCTAACCAATTAAAAAAAAAAAAAAAGTTTTCCTTTATTTAGTTTTCGAAAAATTGGGAGATAAAGTGACCAACCCAGTTCCAATAGATTAGTGCCCAAATCAGAATCATCTCCTCCACCTCAGATTAGTGTCTGTCCACAGAAGCATGGGCAGGGAGAGAATGCCAGAAACAGAAATCCAGTCTCATGTGCCGTTTTTCTTATCACTAAGGTGATTTTCCTCATTTCCAGTGACAAAGAACTTGAGGTGCATATACTATTTTGCTGCTTTAATAAGTTCTGAGTATATCAGCACTATATGCAAACATATACTAATATATTACTTCTTCAGTTTCTTAAGCATTTTCCTAACCCTTATTCTATTTTGTCATTTAAAAAATTCTGAGGTACACTGAGGGGCTCACTGTTCAACCCACCTCAATTTTAGTGATGAAGAAACATACTCAGTGAAAGTCAAGTCAACTAAGAAATGGCAAAACCAGAGATGCAAATACATGTCTTCTGATTCCTGGGCATTGAATAGCTAACTGTATGTGGGTACATCTTCATGGCTAAGCACTGCCACCAGCAAGTTACATCTTGTTTCCGGTTCTTACTCAGCCAGCAAGTGGAAGGAGGGGAAGATAGTCACCTAAGAAAAACTGACAACCATGAATTTTACAGAAATAATATAAATGCCCACCCAATAACACGAACAGCATTCTTTGTTTTTATCCCAATCCAGTGCATTCAAATATCAAAGACTATTTTCATCCTTATATAAGCTAAAATCCCAAGACTTATTCCTAAAACCTTTTGTACACTTCCAGAATTTATACAGCCAAAAGCTTTACAATTCACATTTTATACACTCTAAAACAACAAAAGTCTTTTGTATGCATAATTACCTTGATGAAGAAATTTGGCTTTTTATTCAAAGATATCATATAAACATTTGCTCACTTAGCAGGTTTGGTGGAACACACCTGTAATCCCGGCCACTGGGGAGACTGAGGCAGGAGGAGCACAAGATCAGAGCCAGCCTCAGCAATTTAGTGATTCACCTTGTCTCCAAATAAACAAAATTTAAAAAGGATTAGGGGTGTAACTCAGTGGTAGAGCAACCCTGGATTCAACTTCAGGACCCAAACAAGTATTTACTCACCAGGCCTCCTCTTCACCAAAAAGATTTTGAATCACATGCAACTTATCACTCACTCCCCTCTCCCCACTTAAATATAAACTTATACACATAATGTTTCCCTGCAGGAAAATTAAAATTATTAGAAAGTAAATCACCTACAATTCATTCACCTGGAAAAACCATTATAACATTTTGGTATATACACCTACACTTCTTCCTATGATACTGCATACCTGTATACTTTACATTTACAAAAGGGGACCATGCCATAAAAAACATTTTAAAAAGTACTTCAGCAAATACAAGTTAGCGTCTTTGCACCCGTCCTTTTTTTTCAACCCCCAAGAATGTCTATATACAAAACACAATTCACGTACTATCCCTTTCGTGCAATGCCAAGTCTTTCTTCTTAAATGCCTTAAGACATCTCTTTACAATAAAAAGCTACATTTTAAACAAGTTTTTAAGAAGGACTAACCTTTGCTTTTTCTCTTCATAAAAATAAGTATATATTTTTCAGATTAAAAAAAATTGAAACAAAATGTTTCAGAAGAGTATGAATTAGGGTCCACTATATATCCAATTTAGAGTCCGTCTCTATTGAAATACATGAAAGTCCGGCACAATCGGTGTCTCTTTGTAATGAGATAAACTGCTTCATTTACTTGTGTCCCTAGGCTGCACTTAAAGAAAGCCAGAAAGGCGGGGGTGGGGGGCATGAGCACCCGAACGGGTGGTCTGAGACCTCTGGGGGGACTCGACGCCAGGACCAATGTCCGCTTTCTGCGAGGACGACTCGCGGCGCGAGCACGGAGATGCGCCGCCGGAGGGTCACGGAGCCGCCGGGCAGAGCGGGAGGGCCAGCGTGGCACCACGCCGCAAAACACATGCCGTCCGAGGGGCCGGGCGGGAGTCCTCGGCCCCCGCCGCCTCCACCCGAGCGCCACGCGCCCGCCTCGCCCCGGCCCAGCGACTAACCACAACCCCTAGGGTGCCCTAAAGAAAGAGGCGCAGGGGCCACAGCCTCCGCAGCGGGTCTGGAGCTGCTCTGGGCGCGGGGGAGGGGCCGCCATCCCGCCTTAAACGAAGGCAGGGTTTCAGTTTAAGGAAGCCTCCGGCCCTTCCTGCCCTCTCCCGCGGGAAGATGCGCCGCACGCTTGCGTCCCCTGCAGCAGTCCAGCGCCCAGCCCGCCCGCCCGCTCCTCCCTCACACTCACCGTTTCCCCGGGGCCCGGTCCGACCCAGGCACAGCTGGGGTGGCGGCGGCCGAGCGAGGGCGGAGGGGGCCCACGGTGGCGGGCGACGCCGCTCAGGCCCTCGCGCTCCCGGGCGCTCTGCCCGGACGGGCCCTCGCCCTCCCGCGCGCCCCAAGCCCAGCCCACCAGGCCCCAGGCCCAGGCAGCGAGGCCTCACTCACCGTCTCACTCCGCGCCTGCGCCGCTCACCTCGGGGGCCCGCGGAGAGGGCGGGGAGGTGACGAGGTGAGGTGGGGGCGGGGGGACGGGTGCATGGCCCCGCCGCACACCCGTCCTGGGAGGGACCACCGGCCTCCACCCCGGGGGTGGCCCGGAGGCCCGCGCCCCCTGCCGGCGCCTTTGCGCCGTCGCAGTCCCCTTCCGGGCGAGGTACCGCCCCTCCCGAGCAAAAGCAGCGGGTCATTCCACCCTCTAGAACTGCTCCGAGCCAGGCGGCCAGGCGAACTTCCCCCGCCTGCAGGGTCCTCGCTCCCGCGCTGGAAGGAACCGGAGGAGCGCGGCGCGAGAGCAGTCCCTCTTACCACAGTGCTCCTCCAGGGGCGGTAACGAGACTGATCTTGCCCAGGTTAGGCAAGGCAGATGACATTTCAGTCCTAAAGTATGCTAGCAGCGTGTTGGCGACAAAAAGGGCAAGGCCGCGTCCAGGTTTTACCGAAATCCCACCGAAGAACCACACAGGACTGGAATAGTGTCCACAGGGAGAGGTGGAACTTTAAAATCTTGAGCAGGTTTTAGGCTTCAGCCCGTTTCCTTGGCTCAAGAAATCTTGGAATGAACATGAAGTTATATAGAGGTTTGGATTAGATGATTTCAATTCTTTTCTGACCTTGAGATTCCTTGAGATTCCTCGATGAAAGGATTAAATTGAATGAACATAAATAAATTTGTGAACACGGTTTTTTGTTTGTTTGTTTTTGGGAACCGGGGACTGAACTCAGGGGCACTCAGCCACTGAGCCACATCCCCAGCCCTATTTTGTATTTTATTTTTATTTATTTATCCATTTATTTATTTATTTATTGGTACTGGGGATTGAACCCAGGGACACTCAGCCACTGAGCCACACCCCCAGCCCTATTTTGTATTTTATTTAGAGACAGGGTCTCACTGAGTTGCTTAGGACCTCGCTAAGTTGTTGAGGCTGGCTTTGAACTCGCGATCCTCCTGACTTAGTCTCCCAAATCGCTTGGATTACAGGTGTGCGCCACTGCGCCCAGCTTCTATTTTGTATTTTATTTAGAGACAGGGTCTCACTGAGTTGCTTAGGACCTCGCTAAGTTGCTGAGGCTGGTTTTGAACTGACGATCGTCCTGACTCAGCCTCGAGTCGCTTGGATTACAGGAGTGCGCCACTATGCCCGGCTCCGTGAACACGGTTTTTAACATGACCTCTGGGGCTGAGAATACTGCTCAAGGATGGAGTGTGTACTTTGCAAGTATGAGTCCTGAGGTTCAAGCCCCAGCATCATCACAAAGAAAAAGAAAAAGAAAGCAATCTTTAAAGTGTGATCATGTTTAGACCCCCTCATCCCCCATGCTGAGAATGGAAGCCTAGGTCTTGGTGCATACAAAACACACACCTCTGAGCTTCACCCCAGCCCCTAATCCTTTTGACAACAGGTTGAATTTCTTAGTTTCAATTTGCAAATTTAAAAAATGAGCTTGTGAGAGACTGTTATTTTTGTAGACTAAGCCACCCAGGGTTCAAAGAATTATGAAATGAATGAATGAGGCTATATGCAATAATCCTTGTCCAAGAAACTTGGAAAGTCACGGCTGCAATTCGTGGTTTTTAATCTACCTCTGTTGTGCTTTTTCTGATATGCAGATGCTAATTAACCAACGAACCTCTGGAAAGGAAGAAACAGACCTTACTCCATTCTTTCGCCCTCTCTTCAGGAAATAAAGCTATTCGGTATTTAGAAGAGCTACTTATTTGTGAGGCTTAATTTTTATGACCTCATAATCTTTGTGGTATTCAGTTCAAATAAACGAATGTTCACGAACGTTATAGTATGACTTGAATAAAGTACGAAGAGATATGAAGCTGTTTTGTAATATAGCTAGTTCCTGGCAGAGAACAGGGAATCGATACACGATTGATACATTTAAATTTATAAAGAACCATCTATCTATATCCTTCCTTTCCTTTCCTGCTGGTTCTGTTGTTCCGTGAACTAATACAGCGGAAACCACAAGAGGGTGTCATGCGACCATCTTCAGTTATTTTTGCTAACTGCATGGTTTTGTGTCAAACAGTCTACATTCTAGGATGAAGTTTTATTCCAAAACGTTGTGTAAACACACATCTTCCTCTCTCCTACCCAGTGCATTATTTAAAAAAATTCTCACACTGCCACTTAGAAGAGAATTACAATGTTTAGATGTCTCGTAACATAATCACAAATCAAAGGCAATTTAAAGTTCTTTGAGTAGCTTGACTGTGTATATTTACAGTTTCATTATAAAGTCTTCCTTTTCCTCTCCTCCCGCTGGAAGGGAGGTGGCACCTAGAGTGAAGCTTTGAAATCTCAAGAGTACCAACTTATAGTTTATTAAATACTATTATAATTTTGATTTAGGAATATTTAATTCTCATCCTTCTAACTTTTTGCTACATTATAGAATAGGTTAATATTTTCCTGATTAGAAAAAGGATGCATTTAAAAAAAGAGAAAGAAAAGGAATGCATGTTTATTACTTACTAGAGACAATATAAAATATAAAGAGAAAAAGAAAAATATTATCCCACAACTCTGAGCTAATAAATGGTAACATTTTGCTCTATATAGTCCATTATTTTTATCCCTCTACATGTTTTCTCAAAATTAGAATATTATTATGTTGTTTCATAACAACTTTTTCCCCAATGTACTGAGTGTTCCTTATGCTATTAAAATGTTAATAGCACTTTGAACTTCTACAAGTGACCATACAGTTAAATAGTAGATATTTAAGTTGTTTCCATCTTCAAAAAAATGCTTTGCTGATTTGATTAGGAAAATACAGTGTTCCATTTTATTTTATTTTTTATTTTTTTGGGGGGGAACTGGGGATTGAACTCAGGGGCACTCGGCCACTGAGCCACATCCCCAGCCCTATTTTGCGTTTATTTAGAGACAGGGTCTCACTGAGTTGCTTAGGGCCTCGCTAAGTTGCTGAGACTGGCTTTGAACTCGAGATCCTCCTGCCTCAGCCTCCCGAGTTGCTGGGATTATAGGCGTGTGCCACCGTGCCTGGCAGTGTTCCATTTTATTATGTATTTTTATGTGAAATTAAGTTTTTTTTCTTGTGCATTTGTTGCTATTTGTCTTTCGTGAATTTTCAGTGTATGGCCTTTTCCTATTTTTTTAAAAAACAAGTCTTTATCTTTTTTAAAATTAAGAAACTTGGCCTTTTACCTGTGATAGCTGATGTGTATATTTCTTTTTAGCTTGTTATTTATTTTTAAGTATGGTTAGTGCTCCAATTATTATGAAATCAAGTCTATTAATATTTTCCTTTACAGGTCCTATTATTGGCTTTATGCTGAGCTAATACATTCTTATATAAAAGATCTGGTCAACTCTTCTACTTCAGCTTTTTAGTTTATTTGTAATTTATTTTGGGGTATGAAATTAAGATTCTGTCTTCTCTCTCTCTCTCTCTCTCTCTCATAATTCTTTTATTCTTATCTCTCTCTCTCTCTCTCTCTCTCTCTCTCTCTCTCCTCTCTTTGATAACAGCCCAAAATTAAAAATTTTGAGAAACAAAATAGCTCCATCTGATGTTCAATTAATCTAAGGCATTGTTTTTCACACTTTAAAATGCATTAGAATTGAGCCGGGTGCTCTGGCCCATGCCTATAATCCCAGCGGCCCATGCTAAGGCAGGAGGATTACAAATTCAAGGCTAGCCTTAGCAATGTAGTGAGGTCCTAAGCAACTTAGTGAAACCCTGTCTCAAAATAAAAAATAAAAAGTCCTGGGGATGTGGCTCAGTGGTTAAGTGCCCCTGGGTTCTATCCTGAGTTTCTCTTTGGATAAGTAGTCTGGACTAGGGCCTGAGCAGCTGCAATTTGGCAAGTTCCCCCAAAATGCTGATGCTGCTGGCCAGGAATTATACTTTGAGACCCATTATCCTAAACTTGCCTCACCCAGTCCCACACCAGTCAAATAGTAGTACTCACTGTTCCACAGGTAAACTATCTCTCTCACTTGTGTGATTTAGCATGTCCCCCCCCCCTTTACAATCCCTTTCCTTTGTTTTGCCTGTAAGATCAAGCTCATGATTATCTCTTCTATGAAATCTTGGATTTTTCCCTTGCTGAGATCTCTAATCACTCATCAGAGATTCCACAGCAAATAGCACATTAGTTCGTTTATCACCACTTATTATACATTTGCAATGAATGTAGTGAAGCTTAAGTTTCAAGTCCCTTCGGTCGCATGAACCTTTTCCAAGACTAAGTACTTTATTTTGTGTTTATAATTTTATGCTCTTAAATTATTCTTTCTACTTTGCACAAGCTTCTCTGTCCTCACAAACTTTGGCTCCATCGCTGTTGACATTGTCTTTCTACAGGCTGTGAGTTTTAGTTTTATCTTCCAAACTGCTCCAGTTCCCTGCTTAGTACAGTGTCTTGTAATAAGGCTCCTTTACTCTCCTTCTCTTTGTGTCTATGTGTGTGCACGTGCACAGGCAGACACTATTGGGAATTGAACCCAGGGGTGCTTTACTATTGAGTCACATCCTCAGCCATTTTTATTTTTAATTTTGAGACAGGGTCTCACCAAGTTGGCCTTGCTTGCCTATAACTTGTGATCCTCCTGCCTCCACCTCACAAGTAACTGGGATTATAGGGGTGTGTCACCATGCTTGGCTAATATTTTTCATAGAATATTCATTGCATATCTATCCTGTGTCTGGCACTGTGGTTGATATGAGGATGTGGTATGAACAAGACAGGCATGGACCTTCTCATTTTTAGAGTTGATAGGGAAGACAGGCTGTTAAACAACATTGGAATGTATTGAGTAAACAACATAGGGCAAGGACTGTACAGAGTATGAAAGGAGCACATGACAGATGGCCTAGCTTAGTCTAAGGAGGATATGATGGGTAAAGTGTCCAGTTATTCAGCTTATTGAATGAATTGCTAAACCTAAACTGCTGCACTACTGCAGACTTCACTGGGTGATTGATACACTCCGCACTCAGGCATGAGGCAGCTGCATGCCATAGTCCCAAGTCACTGGTTTCACATACTCAGCAGAGACACCTGGAATTCATAATTTTAAGCTACCTACACAGCCAAGGTCTTCCAGGCAGTGAAATACTTTTACAGCAAGCAAAGCCCAGAACTAGCCTGCCCATTAATCCTTGCAATTTGCTTACCTAAAATGGGACAGAGATAATCTCCTGATTGCAAAAGACTACCTCCTTTCTCCTTCTTTAGTCTCATCCCTGAGAATTAACCTAGAGTTTGTAATGGACCAGGGTCCCTGACTGTAAAATCATTTCACAATTTTTAGACTAAATCTAATTTAGCTTAGCGAATGACTGAATCAGTGACAGAATAAAATCTACTCAGTCTTCCTTATTAAAATATTAATAATGATAAAGGGAATTTTTTTTTTTTTTGGTACTGGGGATTGAACTCAGGGGAACTTGGCCACTGAGCCACATCCCCAGCCCTATTTTGTATTTTATTTAGAGACAGGGTCTCACTGAGTTGCGTAGGGCCTCGTTAAGTTGCTGAGGCTGGTTTTGAACTCACGATCCTCCTGCCTCAGCCTCCCAAGTGCTGGGATTACAGGTGTGCGCCACCGTGCCCGGCAATAATGATTCTTTATGCAGTGTTTCTGTGGTACTTTTCATTTTTGGAGCACTGGCTGTATTTATAGCACCTGCAAACAAACATATTAAGTGTTGTATCCATTTGATAGATTTGAACTTGGCACCATGCCTGCAACAATCTGAAGGCTGAATCACATAAAGGGAAACTGAGACTAATAGGTGATGAAACGGAAGCATTTCCCAGATAATAGATATGTCTTTTATCCCTGGGAAAATTAGCTCATTGTTTTGGTTCTGGAAAGCATTACCACTTTGTGTGTGTGTGTGGGGGGGGGGGGGGGTGCTGGGGATTGAACCCAGGGCCTTGGGCACGAAAGGCAAGTACTCTATCAACTGAGCTATATCCCCAGCCTGCATTACCACTTTTAACGATATCCAATATTTGGTACCCTCTACTTTCAGGCATACAGGTGATGGCAGGGGAAGTGTTCAGTGTCACTTCTACATGGAGGCATTTCATTTCCAGTACTCAGGTCTCTATGTCTCTCTTCCTCTGAATGGAGTAAACAGAACCCACAGCAGAGAAACAAGAAACAAGCTTTGCTGAGTTTCCAGATTGTTTGTTATTGCAGAATTGCCAGTCTATGCTGACAGTTTCAAGGGCTAAATTTATACACTGCTTCAGCCACAGTGTGAGATTAAAAAACAGAACCTATAAAAATGTATATTTCATTAACGTGCCTTTAAATTTCATTTGGATTCATTTAACAAGTACTTTAAAAAGTCTACTACATTCAAGATAACCATAGTGGGAGCCACTAAGGAGGGGGCAATAAGAAAATATGTTTTCAGTTAGTTTCATGCAGTCTTCCAAGGCTACCTTGAAGAGCTTTGTAATTCTCTCAGACTTATAATTTTCTTGGAGTATTTTCTTCTTGCCATTCTGAAGTCATAGTATCAAGTGGTACCACATACTCATGGTAACCATGGGAGCTGTTTCTTTTTAAAAATATATTTTTAGTCTTTAGAGTTTAAAATATATATGTATATTATATGTATATATATATATATATGTATATTTAGTTGTAGGTGACACAATACCTTTATTTTATTTTTATGTGGTGCTGAAGCTCAAACCCAGGGCCTCACTCATGCAAGGCAAGAGCACTACCGCTGAACCACAACCCCAGCCCAGGAGTTGTTTTTGATAATCAGGAATATCCAGTTTCCCTACTCCAAACTTTGACTAGCTCAAACTAAGCAACATTGCTTTTCCAGTTGTTGTCAATTATAGTTTTAAAAGAAAACCTACAAGCCAGGTGCAGTGGTGTACACTTGTAATCCTAGTGCCTAAGGAGGCTGAGGAAGGAGGATGGAAAGTTTGAGGGAGGCCAGACTCAGGAACTTAGTGAGACCCTGTCTCAAAATAAAAAATAAAAGGGGCTGGTGGTGTAGTTCAGTGTTAGAGTACCCTTGGATTCAATCTCCAATAGCCCCTAAATAAGTAAATAATAAATAACTTTAATAAAAATAAAAATACTCTGTAAAGGCATAATTATTTGTAATGAATGCTAATCACAATTTAAAAAAAAACCTTTCTTGTGGTGGGATGAGATTTCACAGTGTCTTTCCTGGTAAACTATATTCTCTGCAAAGGCAGGCAATGAGTCTACTGGGCATGGTGACATATCCCTATAATCCCAGCAACTTGAGGCTGAGGCAGGAGGATGGTAAGTTCCAGGCCAGACTAAGCAACTTAAAAAAGAAAAGTCAATGAATTGACCCCTCCTATACTCATCATGGCTTTTCATAGTTGTAAGATTTTGCTACACTTCAGCTAATTTGTTTCTTTGTTTTATTCTTCCCTTCTCCCTCCCACCCTTTCTCCTTCTTTCTCTCCCCGTTCTTTTCTGAAGCATTTAAAAATTTCACATCATTTCACTCATGCATGCTTCTGTACAAAACATGGTATTGTCTTACATGAATACAATATCATTTTCACACCTACCAAAAACTAACATTCTTTTTTTTTTTTTTTGTACTAGGGATTGAACCCAGGGACACTTTACCACTGAGATATATGTCCAGCCATTTTTATTTTTTATTTTGAGATGTTCTCAGTAAGCTGCTTAGGGCCTCGCTAAATTGCTGAGGCTGACCTTGAACCTGCAATCCTTGTGTCTCAGCCTCCTGAGTTGCTGGGATTGCAGGTGTGCACCACCCAACCAAAACTAACATTCTTTAATATCTCCTAAATACTCTAAAACGTCTTTTTTCAGTTGTTTTGTTCAAAACCAAGATCCAAATAAAGTCCACCCATGAAACCTACTTGTCATATCTCTTTAGTCTGATTTAACCTCAAGAAACACTTCTACACATTTTTTATGATTTGTAGATGAATCTACATTTTTTACTTTCAAAAAAATTTTTCAGCTTCACCTATTTATTATCAAACCAACCAAAACTAGTACTACAGCACATTCATAGCTAAAGAAAGATCACATTTCCAGTTAATATTCCCAACTGTCCAGATAGTGGTGACATTTTCAGCTTGATGTGACAAGATGACCATAACCCTGAGACAGCAGGACTATGTGTGCCATTTCATGAGCAATTCCGTCTTCTCCAGTGTCTCCTCTTGGAATGTACCTGACTGTATTACCAGCTTTCATTCAAATACCCTGGGGAATGGGATGATTTTGTTTTTGTTTCTTGGCTAGGGATCGCTTGATCCTCAAAGTCTTGTGAGAAGACGTGGCCAGGAACAGAATGGGGTGCCTGTAGCAGTGGCAAGAGAAGGCCGAGAGGGGGAAGAGGGTGGAAGGACTTTCAAATGTTTTAATTCTGCCTGACACACACACACATCTGCACTTTAAAAACTCTCATAATCCCTGCTGGGTGGGTGGGGCACGTCTGTAATCCAGCAACAGGGAGACTGAGGCAAGAGGATCTGCAAATTCAAGGGCAGTCATAGCAATTTAGTGAGGCCCTAATCAACTTAGTGAGACCCTGTCTCAAAATGGAAAATAAAAAGGACTGGGGATGTAGCTCAGTGATAAGTTTCCCCTGGGTTCAATTCCCAGTATCAAAAAATAAAAATAAACAAAATATTATATCATATAAATATGTATCCATATATTTGTATGTATGTATGTGTGTGTGTATATATATGTGTATATATATATACAAGTTTATGAAAGTAGTCATCTTAAATTTGTAAAAGAGAAAGAGGAGTGATGATAATTCCTACTTCACAGTTATCCATATTAGAAAATATCAACATTATTTCTTTATGGAATGCATATTATATGCCTGTGTTTATGCTACTCACAGGGGAATATGAAATTGAAGAAGACAAACTTCCTACCTATGAGAACACAGTAGTCTTCAGGATTGGACAAATGTTACCTGGGCTGGTGGTGCAAGGGTAGGGAGGGCTTCTTGGAAGACTAGTAGGTACCAGCAAAGGGACAAAGAGCAGGGAAGTTTCTTGGACAGAGGAAACACATAAATAAAGGTGAAGAGAAACAGACAAACAACATGTTTTGACCATTATGGAAAAAAGGATAAAACTAAAGTTGAATATATTTATAGACTGACAAAATATGCAGGGACCATGTCTAGGAGGGCTTTGTATGTTTCACTAGGAAGCTCAGAGTTTATCCTATAACCTATAGGAAGTCATTGGTAAGTAAAGGATTAACCGTCAGAATTGCCTTTTAATGGTGATTTCCAGCAAGAATGGTGTGGGTTAAGACTTGTTGCTCATCACCAAGCATGGTGGTGCACAGCACGGCTGTAATTATTGTAATCCCAGTGATACCGGAGGCTGAGGCAGAAGGCTTACAAATTTAATACCAGCCTCAGCAACTTAATGAGATCCTGTGTCTCAAAATAAAATAGAAAGGTCTGGAAATGTAACACAGTGGTAGAGTACTTGCCTAGCACAGGCAAGGCCTGGGGTTTGATCCTTAGCATCACCACCTAAAAAAACCCACAAAAACCAAACATTGCTTCCCTGGAGATAGAAGGATATAGAAGAGGCAGAAACCATTGTGTTGTTCTAGGTGACAGATAATAAAGATCTTGAAGAAAAGAGAATTGGAATTAAGGTCTCTAGAATGGGACAATTTCAAGAAATATTTAGGCTGGGTATGGTGGCCCATGGTTGTAGTTCCAGCTACTCTGGAGGCGAGGCAGGAGTGGGGATGGGGTTGGGGGTCAGGGGCGGGGGGGATGATTGCTTGAGTCCAGAGTTGAGACCGACCTGGGTAACATAGTGAGACTGTCTCAAATAAATAAATAGAAGGTAAAAGAGCCAAAACTTGGTGATAACAGTTTGGAGGTGATGTTTGCCGGTGAGAAAGGGAAAAGTCTAGGATGAATTTCCAGTGTCTAGCTTGTGTGGCTGACTAAATGATGCACTATCACAGGAAATGCAGGAGGGGAGCAAGCCAGGTGGGCAAAAGAAGATCACTTAAATTTTGGTCTCATTGAATTGGTCACGCAGTTGGTGTTTGCTGGGCAGTTCTAACACTTAATATGTGTTAGAAGGGCCAGATCTGGGGACAGACACACATCCTGAAGATTTAGGATCACAGTGTATGTGGATCGCTAACATAGGATGTCAGACTTATGATTCCTGTTCCCGTATATTTTCTGCTATTAATACTATTAGGGGGCTATTCAAAGTGATAGAAATCTAATTCCAACATTCTTAGACATTAGAATACTGATTCACATGCAAAGGGGAAATAAAGAACAGAAGAAATATAACTGTGAAAACCTTAGGAGAGTGGTTGAGAATACTTTAGAACCTGGAAAGTAGACACATTAAAGTTATTCAGCAGACCATAGAAAACTGAATTCTGTCTAAGTCCACGAGTCAGGGATCATCAGGAACAAAACTGGAGTTAAGCAAAGTTATGATTTTTTTTTTTTTTTTTTGTACTGGGGATTGAACCCAGGGACACTCCTCTGCTGAGCCACATCCCCAGCCCTATTTTGTATTTTATTTAGAGACAGGGTCTCACAGAGTTGCTTAGGGCCTCACTAAGTTGCTGAGGCTGGCTTTGAACTCCCAAAGCCGCTGCCTCAACCTCCCAAGCCGCTGGGATTACAGGCATGCACCACCACGCCCGGCAAGTTATGTTTTTTTAATTTGCTGCAGCAAGCGAGAACATACTTCAGGAGAAAATCAGAACCATCTTAGTAAGAGGGAATAGTGAGGGACTTCTTATGGGTTGGATTTGTGCTGCATGATTCTAAGGAGGAATTAGAGGAGTGCCACCTCTTGATAAGAATATAGTCAAGAAGTAGGGCAATTTCAACAATTGGATTTCAGAAATTTTTTCTCAAGAGGCTCAGGGACATAACAAGTCTGGGTATGTCATTGATAACAAAGCAACAATTACTCAGAAGAAAAGATTTTTTTTTTTTTTTTTTTTTTTTTTGCTGTACTGGGAATTGAACCCAGGGCCTTTCACTGAGATGAGCCATATCCCCATCTTAGTCAATTTTGTGACAGTGGCATGGCTGAGGCAGGAGAACTGCAAGTTTGAGACCAGTCTCAGTAACTTAGTATGGCCCTAAGAAACTTAGTGAGACTCTGCCTCAAAATAGAAAATAAAAAGTGCTAAGGATGTGGCTCAGCAGTAAAGCATCACTGAGTTCAATCCCCAGTACGCAAAACAAAACAAAACAAAACAAAACACAAATTTTAAAAAAGAATATATCACAGTGTCATAACCAGCAGCGATGATTTTCATTTTCTTAAACCTAACTGCCTGCAGGAAGATGACTCGAAAAACCAAGTCCAATTTCACAGCAGAATTCTGGAAAGGTACAGATTAGACACAACAAACATGAGTATGAGAAGAACTGAAAACTTGAGGAAGTCTGCACTACAATGAAAGTGTGTAGAAGAAAGCAGTTTGACCTCAAGAACTCTTTCTCTGGTAGTGAGGCTACAACTCCCTCCCCCAAAAAGAAGGTTGAAGGGTTACTCTCTAGAGAGGTTGATTCAGGAATATGAGAAGCATAATGGAGCTACAATTTAGAATGCAAAAGGAGGAAAGCTTTGCATAGAATAAGGAAACTTCAATCTCCTTCCCTAACTCGGCTGTCAGAAGACTGACTTTCAGACTTAGAAATAGGATGACTCTTCTCTTGGGAAACCAGTTAGTCCAAAGAAACAAGATATGGGCAATGGAGATATGTACAGATACGGGCAATGGAGATATGTACAGATACGGGCAATGGAGACTAGCAGGCCCCAAGGCAAACAGCTGGGTCCCAATCTGATCATCCTACCATCAGGCCCACCATTGAGCTTCCAACTACATTGACAGTGCCTTTATCATAAAAAATGGGGAGCACCTAAGGATCATGAAATGTAAGAAAAATATTCAACCTGAAAGAGAAAATAAAACAAATGCTTTAAAAAATTGGAATAAAAAAAACAATCTAGGGAATAGAAAGAGATATTGAATTCATGAAATAAAAAAGAATACCCTAAAATAAGCACATTCAGCAGTGAAGAAAAAAAGTTTTTGGTAATGAAAATTGATTAGCTAGCCAGGTGTGGTGGTGCATGCCCATAATCCCAGTGACTTGGGAAGCTGAGGAAGGAGGTTTACAAGTTTGAGAATAGCCTCAATAACTTAGTGAGACCCTCAGCAAGTTAGCAAGACCCTGCCTCAAAATAAAAAATAAAAAGAACTGGGGCTATAGTTCAATGGAAAGCACCCCTGGGTTCAATGCCCAGTTTTTAAAAAATTGCATAAGCTACGACAGGGGGGTGTGACTCAGTTATAGAGTGCTTGCCTAGCATGTGCAAGGGACTAAGTTCAATCCCCAGTACTGCAAAAAATAAAAATGTGTTAGCTAAACTAAAAAATAAATTAATAGAAACTGGTAGATAAAATTGAAGACATCTCCTTCAAAGTAGGGGAGAGAGAGTGAGTGAGTAAGTAAGAGAGAGAGAGAGAGAAGAGAAAGGGGGGCAATGAAAAAAGAGAGATAAGGAAGTAGGGTCATTTGAGCATGACCAATATTCAAATGAAGAAGCTGCAAAAAGAACGTAGACAAGAAAGGAGGAGAAAATATAATAAAACTTCTCAAAGTGCATGAGTCTGAAGGTGTTACCAATCAGTTGAGGGTTTGTTTTTTTTTAATCATTTTTTTAGTTGTCAATGGGCACAAGACCTTTATTTTATTTTTATGTGGTACTGAGGATTGAACTCAGTGCCTCACATGTGCTAGGCACTGAGCTACAACCCCAGGCCAACTGAGGGTATTTGTGTTCAATTTGGATTGAGATCAAGAAAAGGCATAGTGCAGCTCCCTTAGTGTTAGTAGCTCTGAACTTTGAATGTCTCTAGGCTCTAAGTGTTAGCAGCTATCCCAGCTGCACTAAGCTGCTGAGCTAGTAGTTCCTAGCAGTTTTCCTCAGCTGGAGCTAACAGCTTCCTGCAGCTTCCCTGATGCTCTCCAGCAGCTCTTGACTGTTCTCTGGAGCTCTTCAGCAGCTCTCTAGCTGCTGGGTGTTAGAGTTAGTAGCCCTTGGTCTTACTAGTTCTTAATGCAACCAGCTAACCTGCTCTACTCAAGGTACAAATCACAAATAGGAGCCAGGCATGGTGGTATATACTTATAATCCCATTGACTTGGGAGGCTGAGGCAGGTCTAGGCAAGTTCAATGTCAGCCTGGGAAACTTAGTAAGATCCTGTCTCAAAATTAAAAAATAAGAAAAAGAAAAAGGGCTGGAAATATAGCTCAGTGTTAAGAGTGCCAATGGTCCAATCCCCAGGATAGGGGGAAAAAAAAAAAGAAAAGAAAAATCCAAAAAGCAAACAACAACAGAAAGAAAGAAAAGAAGTCACAACTAAGGCAAAATAAAAGTATCTGGCCCTCAGTCTTCTGCCTGCTAACCACAAACTTTCTTCACTGTAATGCCAGTCTACTCAGATGTGCTGGGCCTGCCTGCCTGATTGTCATGGATGGGAAAGGTGCTCATCCCATGTGGTTGTGGGAACATCACAGGGTGACCAGATTCATCTGGAGGAAGTGTAGCACCCGGCATGATTGTGAGGCATCCAGTACAGCCAGTGCTATCATAATGGACGATGGCACAGGACTCAAGTAGTGGGTCCAATCTATAATCAGGCAGCTGCAGAGTGGCTGAAGAGATATGGTTGCCATAGCAACCACAGAAGCAGCCTGAAGTTGCCAGCACCGATTGCCACCCTCCCTGACCATGCTAGGACTGTTGGGCTGGTGGCAGCATTGCAGGTGGCACTGTCCCAAAGAAGATTCCTGCTGTGCCTCCACCCCATCCAGCCCACCCAGCACAGCCCCCTGACTGTATCCCAGGGTGGTTGTAGCTTACAGTGTGGCAACCCAGCATGAGGGAGGGGCAAGGTGGTTGTCCATTGTCAGCACAGCAGCCAGCCACAGCTGGCTCCCAACTCGTAATGCTTTTTAGTGATAGCAATTGCTATTACTACCATTTTTTTCCTTGGTGTGTCACTGGTGATTCAACCCAGGGGTGCTCTACTACTGAGTTATGCTCCTACGCCTTTTTTAAGAAACTCTTATTTTGAGACAGGATCTCACTATATTGCCAAGGCTGGCCTTGAACTTGTGATCCTTCTGCCTCAGCCCTCCCAGTCTCTGAGGTTACTGGAGTATGCCACCACTCCAGGCCACTATTACTCGTGAAAGAGGAAATGAGAGAGAGAGAGAGAGAGAGAGAGAGAGAGAGAGAGAGAGAGAGAGAAAGGTGATCACTTTTTTCATACATATTAACAAAAGCACCTTTCTATGTGGTATTCCATCTCTTCATTTTAGTGGCATCCTCTTCATGGCAGGAGTTATCTTTGCTTCTTACCCTTGAGTTTGTTAGAAATATAAAATCTCAGGCCCCACCAGGTCAGAACCCAATTCAGTCTACAAGTCTGCACTTTGGGTCTTTGCTTGCCTTTCTCTCTCTCTCTCTCTCTCTCTCTCTCTCTCTCTCTCTCTCTCTCTCTTTCTCTCCTGTGTGTGTGTGTGTGTGTGTGTGTGTGTGTGTGTGTGTCTTCCCTTCTTTCCCCTCAAGTAATGATTAAGTCATTACCTAAAAATCTGAGTGAATAATAATTCTATTCCTGCTTGTTTTATACTTGTGACTGAGTTAACAGAATCATCCTTTCTCAAAATTTTGTGTGCATATAAATCACCTGGGGGTCTTTTTTTTAATTTCTTGTTTTGATATATACTTGTTCCTTAGTATCCACAGGGAATTTATTCCACAACCTCTGTAGATACAAAATATGTGCATGCTCAAACATCTCTTATTTGCATATATGCACATCCTCCCTTTAAATTACTCCTAGATTACTTAAAACACCTAATATAATATAAATGCCATATAAATAACTGTTCTGTGTTGTCTGGAAAGTAATGACAAGAAAAAAGTTTGTGCTTGTTAAGTGCAGATCCAATCTTTAAAAATATTTTTCATGCTTAAGTGGTTGAACCATGAATGCAGAAACCATTTGATACAAAGGATCAAATGTTAATAATAACCTCACAAAGTTTAGAAGACAATACAGAACAGAAGGTTTCAAAGATAATATAGAGAGGTCCTGTGTACCTTCACCTAAGTCTGCCCTAGTGATTATGTTCTATGTAATTTTAATACTGTATCAAAACCTGGAAATTGACACTGGTGCAACCAGTGCACATATATAGTCCTATGCCATTTCATCTCATGTTGAGATTCCTATAATGTAGTCCATCACTACAGAGATCTCCCTTATGCTACTCCTTTAGAAACACACCTACCCCTTCCCCACTTGCCAGCTAACCTCTGATAACCACTAATCTGTCTTTTATTTCTATGCATTTTTTGTACTTGTGAGAATGTTATGTAAGTGGAATCATTTGGCATGTGACCTTTTGAAAGTGGTATTTTTATTCTGCCTAATATCCTTGAGATCTATCCAAGTTGCCGCATGTAGCAATAATTTCTTTTAACTTAAAAAAAAAATAGAAGTATAGATTCACAGAATTTTGCCAAAATGATACAGGGTGATCCTGTGTACTTTTCACCCAGTCTTCCCCATTGCAACATCTTAAAATATTGTAATACAATTTCAAAAACAGAAAATTGACATTGTTAAAATCCATAGAACTTATTTGGGATTCAACAGTTTAGTATTCATTCATTTGTGTGTCTCTGCGTGTAGGTACATGCAATTTTAATACATGTATAGATTCATTTTACCAATACCACAATCAGGAACTAGGGGTCTAGGGGTTTAGCATGGTGGGAAAACACCTGCCTAACATGCGGAAGGTTCTGGGTTCAGTTCCCAGCACTACCCCAAGCAAGCAAACAAAAAGAAAAAAACAAGTATTATATCACCACCTTTTAGAGTCACTCCCATCCCCCTTCCTTCCCTCTTCCAGCTCATCTTTAACCCCTGGCAACCATTAATCTGTTCACCATCTCTACAATTTTGTCACTTTGAATGAAAAGTCATATAAGTGGAATAGTGCATACCTAATCTTTTGAAATTGACTTTCTTCACTTAGCAAAATCTCTAGCAATTCCTTCAAGCTCTTGGGTGTATCAGTAGTTTGTGGTCATTACTGAGTGCTATTCCACGGTATGGATGTACCCCAGTTTGTTGAACTACTCATGCACTACAGAGTGTTTGTATTGTTTCTAATTTGGGGGTCCTATGTAAATCGGCTTAACTTTTTTTCCAGTGCCAGGAATTGAATCCAGGCAAGCTTTACCACTAAGCCAAATCCCAGCCCGTTTAAATTTTTATTTAATTGCTCAGGGCCTCACTAAATTGCTGAAGCTGGTTTTGAACTCATGATTCTCCTGCCTGGAGCTGCTGGGATTACAGGCCTGTGCCACAGCACCTGGTTTACCCTTTTACCCAGACTGTTTCCAAATTGGTGGTACTATTTTATATTCCTACCAATAGTGTGTAAAGGGTTCATTTGTTTCTAGGTTCTCCCAAAACTTTGTATTTTCTGTTGTGTGTGTGTGTTTTTTAATTCTCACAATGCTAGTGAGTATGTAATGTCATCTTGCTGTGGTTTCAATTAGCATTTTCCTAATGGCTGATCATATTGAGCAAATTCTCATGTGTTTGTCATATGTATATCTTTGGTAAAGTGTCTGTTAAAATATTTTTCCAATTGCTTTTTCACTTGAATTATTTTCTTATTGTTTGTTATAGTTGTAAGGATTTTTGTTATATTCTGAACAGAATTTTTGCTTGTTTTTTATTTTGCAGTAATAGGGATTTAGGAGCATTCTACCACTGAGCTACATCCTCAGCCCCGTTTACTTTTTTTTATTTTAAGACATGTACTCACTAAGTTGACCATGCTAGCCTTGAACTTACCATTCTCCTGTCTCAGCTTTTTGAACAGAAGTTCCTTAACAGATACACCAGTAAGTATTCAATTACAGAATCAGAACCACTGGGGAGATATATATGTTTTAAACATTCAGACATACACAGTGATTTTTAAAATTGGGCATTTGGCCTTATGTATATCAGATCTGGGGTTTGATCCTACCCTATTTACAAGCTAATAAGTTGCAGTGTTACTATTTCACGGGTGCAGGCAGGATACATGAGACCCCTGGATCAGTGACAGGAATTTAATATCTGTGACACAGCACACTGCATGAGAATCAGCATCTCGGGGTCAGTTTCCCTCGCCCCTCAAGTCCCATGGGGCAATAACCCCAACCCTGGCGGATGCTGCACATGCAGCGGGTTGCCTTGCAGGAGGAGAAGACTGAGTCTGGGGAACTCACCATGAGTTAGCAACTGGTAAACAGCTTGCTCTTTTCCCAGGAGGGAGACATAACTTCATCCTACAAGGCTGCTCCCTGCAGTCATAGTCCTGAGAAATGGTCTGGATAGAAAGTGCTGTGGGCCTTGGATTCTTGGCATTCTCAGCAAGAATGTTCAAGGAAGCTCAGGGCTTCTGGTGGCAAGGACCTCTCCCACATCTACCCATTGGTCTCCAAGGCCATTGGAGATCAGAAGTTTATATGCCTATTTCCCTGACATTGAAACAAGGTTGTGTTGGTCCTTGTGTTTGTACACAAATGAAGTAGATTGTTCCCCCTCAAGGTTCCCTAGGGCCTAATATATTCCCTGACAGTTCCTCAGAAAGATAAACAGAATTATCACATGATTCAGCAATTCCACTCCTAGGTATAGAAGAACGGAAAATCTAAGGCCACAAATAAACTTGTATTCAAATGTTCTGAACAGCATTGTTCATAATAGCTCAGATGGGGAAATAATCCAAATGCCCATTAGTAGATAAATAAAATGATGGATATAATGCATAAACAAAAGTGGTATATCCATACAGCGGAACATTATTTGGCAAAAGGAATAAAGTATGGATAATACACACTACGACATGGATGAACTTTGAAAACACCCTAAGTGAAAGGAACCAATCATAAAGGAGCACATATGCCAGGTGTGGTAGCACACTCCTGTAATTATAGAAACTTTGGAGGTTGAGGCAGGAGGATCACAAGTTTGAGGCCAGTCTCAGCAATTTAGCAAGGCCCAAAGCAACTTGGTGAGATCCTTTCCCAAAATAAAAAATAAAAAGATCTGAGAATGTAACTCAGTGGTAAAATACCCCTGGGTTAAATCCCCAGTGCTTAAATAAATAAATAGAGGACCAAATACTGTATGATTCCATTTAAGTGAAATGTCCAAGGTAGGCAAATCTATAGAGACAGAAAATAGATTAGTGGTTGCCTGAAAGAGAGCTAGGAAGGAAATGGAACATTGAGGGGGTGATGTTTGGTCATATGGGGTTGCTTTTGTGGGTAATGAAAATGCTCTAAAATTGGTTGTGATTTTGGATGCGTAATTCTGTGAATATACTAAAAGCTGTTGACTTACATACTTAAAAAAATTGACCTGTTGACTTTTTCAGACGCCTCAGCCTGGTTTTCACAACTATCTACAATTGGGGCTTCTCCTCTGTTCAAGCTTTGCATCCTTTCCTGTGTCTTAGGTGACAACCAAAAGGGATTGGTGATTTCCCCACCATGCCTTAGAATGTCACCTACAGTGATCAAAAGACTTAGTGGAACATCTCTTCCTCCATCCCGGCTCATCTCGATTCCCATAATACTTTGGCTCAATCTTCTTAGTTCCCACATTGCCTCCAGTTAATTGCTTTTACCCTCTCTTCTCAGTGATAGCAGATAAGTGAAAAATGAAGTCAAAATTACTTTTTTAGGGGAAAATAGAGTTGAAATTAGTCAGCAGCTTGTGGAAATGTTTATATGTTGAATAGCTTGCTTCCTGAATCCAACCATCAAGGTCAAGTTTCCTCAACCAGAACATACCTGGAGTGAGAAAACGTGGGGATAATGAGGCTTCAGAAGTCAGTTTTGTGACAGATCACTTTTACTGAGTGAGTGGATGACTGGCACAAAGGAATCTTTGCTGAGCCTGGAGTCCTCCCTGCAGCCTGCTGCTACTCTCCTATTGCAGCCCCAGGAGCTGATCAGAGGAGGCTGTGGGCAGGCTCCAGATGCAAGAAAGAAACAGGGGGACAGTTCCTCCTCTTGCTTTGCCTAGAGTGTCCTCTTCCTTCACTCAGGACTCAAAGGGTGATTTCTAGGTGGTTGAAATAAGAGCACAAGATGGACCTAATTTTTTTTCTTTTTGTGCCTGGGATTGAACCCAGTGGTACTTAACCACTGAGCAACATCCCCAGCCCTTTTAAATATTTTATTTAGAGACAGGGTCTCCCTGAATTGCTTTAGGACCTTGCTAAATTGCTGTGATAGGTTTTGAATTCATGATCCTCCTGCCTCAGTCTCCTGAGCCACTAGGATTACAGGCATGCACCACTGCACCCAGCAAGGGACCTAATTATTTGTCCTTTATCACACGTTAGTTTTGAAATTAGAAATGTAAGAGGGGAAGCAGTAATATGAAATCCTGCTGATGAGTCAGAAGGAGAATCTGAAGGATGTCTAGTGTGCAACTTTAAGTTATCAAATTTTGCCTTTTAGGGAAAACTTAAGAATTTAAGAATTATTTTGGTTTAATTTGTCTTTATACTCTAAATGTTAAGATTTTGGAAAATTACATGGTCTTGGGTTAAAGTAATCTAAACTAATTATTCTAATATCCCAAAGCATTTTTTTTTTTATTGAAAATTAGTAGTAGGGTTGGGGATGTTATCCATGGGAAAAGCACCTGTTTTGCATACCCAAGTGTTGAGCCAGCCCAAAATGACTATAGTTAGGCTCTCTCACCTAGACTTGTTCTTAGTGTGTGGTCTAGGTTATGAACACCCTGATATGTACACAAGGTCATAAATATTTGCTTATGAGCATGCGTCCACTGATATAACCTGTTGGCAACATGCCGTCTTTAAAAGGCCAATGGAAATGGCTCAGTGGGCTAAGTGAACCTGGCCAGGAATTGAAGCTGGAGCTGGGGGCTGGCTACAGGCTGTTGCTGCCTCCAAATAAAGCATGTCTACTATCCTAACTGCTTCTTGCATCTTCTTCCACCTACTGGGATCCCGAATGTGTTCCTGGGCTGAGCTTCTGCCTGACAGGTAGGCCCTGTGTTCTACCTCCAGCATTGAAAAGACATTTATTTAAGTATTATGTGCTATTGTTATAATTCAAGCACTAAGGAAACATATGTCCTTCAACATTTGGTTTGATTATTATAGAATTTAACTCCTCCTCTCTTGCGTTCTGTCCTGTGTTCAGAGAGACAGGTATAGACTCTAGCTTACACAGTATTTTACTTAGGGTAAATTGCTTAGTCTGAGTCTGTTTCCACATCTCTAATTCTCCTTCAAAGTTTTGTTTATACAGATCAAATTAATTAATAATGATTAACCATTTAGCCTGTAGTGCTTGGCATTTGGTTAAGTTCCAACAACTGAGAGCCAACTGGTGAAATATATAAAGATATTTTCTTCTTTACTCACTCATAAGCCCTTTCAGGATAAAAACTGTATCACATTCAGTTCCCAAAATGTCTTATAGTAGTGGAAGCTCAGTTAATGTTCTTTTTTTTTTTCAATCTTTAAAAATATTTTTTTTTTGCCTGTTTTTGTCTAGTCAATGTTTGCTGAATGAACAAATGATGGTTTATTGGAGTCACTAATATAAATTTAGCATATGAATTTTTCAACATTGTGATTTTGTTGTGAAAATTTTAAAAAAGTGAATGATTTCCGTTAATTGTCCAATTTTTTATTGGGGTAAGAATGAAATTAGCAAGTGGGAGTCTCAATTTCTGCAGGAAAAGCAAAGAGACACGAATCTACTGGAGAGGCCAGTGCTTCAAAGACTTTCTATGAATTACTGGGGATCTTGTGAAAATGGAGATTCCATCTTGGTTATTCTGGTGCAGGGCTTGAAGTTCTGCATATCTAACAGGCTCCCAGGTATAACCCAAGCTACTGGCTCTTAATCACACCTTGATTAGCAAGGGAATATGTATAACCCACAGTCCTTCTGTTTAGTGAGCAGTCTTTCACAAAACCAACATTAAATTGGCAAGATTTCTCTGTTGCAGCATAACTATAGAGACTGCTGGCTTCTAAGACTTCTATAGAGTTTCATTTTAACACTACCTTTGACACTCAACATTGATTGCTTTATGTTGTTAATTATCATGCCATGCCATTATATCTTATTTTCTTTTTTTGTTTTTTAATTTTGGTTCATTGTACACAAATGGAGTACAACTATCATTTTTCTGGTTGTACACAAAGTAGAATCATACAATTTGCATATTCATACATGTACATTGGTAAAGACATTTGTCTCATTCTATTATCTTTCCTTCCCCGCCCCCTCCCCACCCCTCTTTTTCCTCTGTACAATCCATCCCTTCTCCATTCTTCCTGTACCTCCCCCCGACCCCCGCTATGTTGTATCAATATTATTCAGCCATAAAGAATAATAAAATTATGACATTTGCAGGTAAATGGATGGAATTGGAGAAGATCATGTTAAGCAAAATAAGCCAATCCCAAAAAACCAAAGGCCAAATGATTTCTCTTATATCTTATTTTCTAAACACAATGATATCAATGACAAAGCTCTGTATTTTTTTTTCTGCATACCTAGATCAAGACTCATGCAGAAATGGCAGTATGGCTTTTGCCATTACATTTAAAATTAGATAGATTTATAGTGATATGACATATATTAGATAGATTTATGCTGACATGGAATATTCAAATAAGCAGAATGTGTATGTCTGTGTTAATACACTTTGTAATTTTTTAAAAAGTTGAACCTAACACTGAGCTATGCCTCCAGCCTACATCTTTTTTTGTTCTTATGTAGTCTTCTTTTCTCCAAAAGTCATTTTCTTTGTTTGCTTTGATATACCAAAATTTGAATAAAGTCATATATGCCCTTGGTGCTCCATATGCCAGCTTTCCTTGTCCACCTTGGTGAAGAAGGCAATTGCTACTTTCTTTTTCTGCTAAGTGATGGGGACTCTGAGAATACAGGTATTAGTATGTCACAGACTTTGCAGGTCAATTAGCATTAGAATGTTCAAACTTCACGGTAACACAATTCCTTATGTTATTCTGCTGAGACCTCTTTTCTTCTGCTTTTCCATTCGTGGATAGGGAATCTGTTAGGTAAAAATCATCTCTAAAGTTCTTATGCCTTCTCAAAGAAAGCACTTCCCAAACAAGAAATGATATTCAAAATAAGAAACATCAAAATAAATGATGGAGGTGAGAGACTGGGGGAGATGATCAATGATGTTATTTAGCCTGTCCTACCTCTATTTTTAAAAATATTACGCCTGTAATCCAAGCGACTTGGGAGGCTGAGTCAGGAGGATCGCGAGTTCAAAGCCAGCCTCAGCAATTTAGCAAGGCCCTAAGCAACTCAGTGAGACCCTGTCTCTAAATAAAATACAAAATAGGGCTGGGGATGTGACTCAGTGGCCAAGTGTCCCTGAGTTCAATCCCTGGTTCAAAAAAAAAATTTTATTGTAAAAGATTGCATATTTCTTTATAAATATTTATCAATTTACACAATTTAACAAGTATTTATAAGACCAACATTGTGAGAACAAGTCTGGCTGAGGTAATTTTAGCTTGGTTTGTTTTAAAAAACAATTATGATACCTAGCTTTATTTTTATTTTTTTAAATTTTTTTATTTTTTTGCTGCTGCATTGGTAACTGAACCTAGGGGTGCTCTACCACTAAACTACACTGTCAGCCCTTATAAATTTTTTTATTTTGAGACAGGGTCTCACTCAATTGCTCAGGCTGACCTTGAATTTGCAGTCCTCCTGCCTCAGCTTCCCCAGTAGCTGGTGTGTAACATCATGCCCAGCTAAAACAAGGTTCTCTTAAAATATGAATCTGCTACTAATGAAAATTGCAAGAGATTTTTCTTCATGCTTCAAGTAACTGGCTTAGAAAACATTCTGTGGTAATTTCTTGTACTTTGTGCATCTGACATTTTTTGCCACTTTTGCTTTATTTCATAATGATCTGTGGTCCTATTTGGATCAAATGTTTTAAATTCTTTTGATATGTTTGACAAAATTCCCCGAATCAAATTCTAAAAGTAAGTCTTTTGATCTTGAATTAACTTTGGGATTTCCAGATAATCCTAGAGGTCCAAAAGAGACATGTTAAGCTTATTTTGATTTGTTGAAATATATGGAAATCATTGTCAGATAAAAATATCTAGCCAGGCTCAGTGGCACAATTCCATAATGACAGTTACTCCGGAGGCTGAAGCAGAAGAATCATACATTGGAGCCCAGTCTGGGCAACTTAGTGAGACCCTGTCTCAAAATAAGAAAAATTAAAAGGGTTAGGGGTATAGCTCAGTGGCAGAGTGTTTGGGGATAGCTTTGGGTGGGCTGAGTGTAAGACCCTGGGTTCAATCTCTAGTACCACAAGCACAGACACACCAAAACAAACAAACAAACAAACAAACAAAATAGGAAAAAGAAGAGATGGTCAACCTTTAAGTTACACAAAATAGGGCTGGTGATGTGACTTTGTGCTCTAGTGCCCCTGAGTTAAACACCCGGTATCTAAGAAAAAAAAAAAAAAAGAAGAAAGAAAAGTTATATTTCTATGAGTGCATTAATATGTGTTCCAAAATTATATGAGATTCCTAGAAATATGATATGTCTTGGTATATGTTACCAGTCATAATTCTAATGTTAGAATTATATGCCACAGAAATAACCACATTTCTTTTTCAGTTGTGACCTGACATCAGATATTTACCAGTGCTATTTTAAGTCTTATGCTATTGCTTCCATCTGGAATGTCCTCCAAAGGCCTGTGTATTAGAGGCTTCATCCCCAGTTTGGCAGAATTGGAAGGTGGTAAAAACTGGAAGAGGTGGATTCTACTGAAAGGTCTTCCAGTCATTGGTGGCATGCCCTTGAGGGAGATTGCAGGGACTACACTCTCTTCGTCTCTCTGCCTCCCTTTTACTTGAGGTGCAGGGAATTGAACCCAGGGCCTCACATATGCTAGGCATGCACTCTACCACTGAGCCACACTCCAGCCCTACTTTCCTTTTCGTACTGTCAAAGATGAGTGCTTTGCTCTGCCACATGCCTGCACCATACGTGCTGCCTTTTGTCACAGGCTCAAAATCAATGGAGACAATCCATCATGGACTAAAACCTCCAGAACTGTAAGCCCAAATCAATTTTTTATCTTTATAAGGTGATTTTCTCATGTGTTTGTATAGCATCAGAAACTTAACACATCTTGATCCTGGTTAAATCGCCTTTTTCTGATGCCTTTCTGGGAGTTTTTTGGAAGCAACAATAATCACAAAGTGTTGTGTCTTCAAGCAGATTCACAGAAAGAATGAAAAAAAATTGTGACAAATGCCGATTTCTGGCAACTTTCAGACCATGCCATTGAATTGGATAAGAATTTTCCAGAACTCTAATGAAGAAACTGATGAGCTTGTGAAACTGCTAACCAGATCAGGCAGAACAAGAAGAAATCACAAGAGACTGAATGAAGCAATGAAAAGAAAGTTATGGGCTTTCGTGACTTTTATTTGAAACATTGCTGGTTATTTTAATCTTTTGTTTTCCAGATTTAAGGAAACTTAAAAACAAAAACACTATCGTTTACAACAATCTGGAAAAGTACACTATTATAAAACAAAAGTTGAAATGTTTGCTTTTTCTCTCTACCTGATCCCTCCAGATTTTTAAGCTATTCCTGAGCATTCTTATTTTTATGGTAATGTGGTTATTTGAATAAATCCAATAAAAAAATCTGCTCTTTTCATTAACAGATACAATTGGAAACATTGGCTTTGCCCAGGATGTCATATTTGAAAATGCATATAGAATATCTGGCTGCAAGCATCCAGACTTTTCAGAGTTAAAAATTTTCATTGCCTGGCAGGTCCAGAAACCTCAAGATATTGTGTACTACAGATAGAGCTGGAAATCTGCCTTGGTTTGGCTTCCGAGTCTTGAGGTTTTAAAAAACTTTACTTGAGATTCCATGCCAAATTTCCAACAAAACAGTCAGACAAGGTAGCACTTGCCTGTAATCCCAGCAGCTCAGGAGGCTGAGGCAGAAGGATTACTAGTTCAAAATCAGCCTTAGCAATTTAGTGAGACCCTAAGCAATTTAGCCAGACCCTGTCTCAAAATAAAAAATTTAAAAAGATTGGGGAGTAAATCAGTGGTAAAGTGTCCCTGGGTTCAATCCCTAGTACCCCACCCCCCCAAAAAAAAATCCTTATCCCCTCCCCTGAATTGACTTTTATCCTTCTGTTATGTTAATCATTTTCTTGCTTTTTAAAATATAGTTTTACCACATTGGTGTGCATCCTTAAACAATATTGCCATTGTTTTTGCCTATTTTCAAATACTACATATTAATCATGTTGTATATATATTTTTGTCTTTATTTTTTGGTTTAATTGGTTATAGGAGTTACTCATCTTGTTGCATGTAACTGAAGTTACCTTGGTTTTATTGTTGAATGAGATTCCTCCATGAATATACTATAATATTTTATCCATCCTGTTGAGAATGGATGGCTTCCTATGTACATTTTCATACAGTCTCCTGATGCATATGTAGTCACATTTCTGTGGGATATGCCTGGAACACAACTGCTGTCACCAGGTATGTATATCCTCAGTTTTACTCAGATGCTACCAAACTGTTTTCCAAAGTGTTTTTCCCCCGTTTATAATCTCACTAGCCTGTCATTTCACCAGTAATGTACAAGAATTCCACTGTCTCCTAATTTTTACCAACATTTGGCATTTACCTACAGCCCAAGGTGTTAGTATAGTGCTACATCATTGTAGTTGCAATTTGCATTTCCACGATAACTAATGAGGCTTAGCTGGGTTGGTTTGTTTGTTTTTGGTACCACAGATTAAACCTTAACCACTGAACCATATCCCCAGACCTTTTCATTTTTGTTCTTTTATTTTGAGACAGGGTATCACTAAGTTGTTTAGGGCCTTGCTAAATTGCTGAGGCTGGTTTTAAGCTTGCAATCCTCCTGCCCCAGCCTCCCGAGTTGCTGGGATTACAGGCATGTGCCTGGCTTTTTAAATTTTCTTTTTAAAATGAGGTCTACCTATGTTGCCCAAGCTAATCACCAACTTGTTCACTCAAGCAGTCCTCCCTTCTCAGCCTCCTGAATAGTTGGGACCAGAGGTTTGCTCGCTATCCCCAACTGAGGTTAAGTACCTTTCATTGGCAAATTGAGTTCCTTGTCTGTGAAGTGGCTGTTCAAGTCTTAGTGATTTTTGTATTGGATTGTGTGCCTGTACCCATGTAAAGTCTCAGTCCACTCACCACAGGATCAAAGCCAGCTAGTGGAAAGACAAGGTGGTGGTAGAGACAGAACTTTACTGCAATGAATTAGCTGATTGGAAGGTGACAGATCTTAAAGGAATTGTCCTGAAGGGCCTTCTTAGCTAACCAAAAGGAAAGAGCTTACATAGGAAATTTAAAGAAGTGTATTTTTAGCCCTGATGGGTGGGTGCCCCAGTAATCATAAATCCGGGTGCATTTCTTTGATGCACATTTTGACATTATCTGACAGTCCCCAGATGTTCTGGGTTCTGTAAATCTAAAGAAAGATTACTGATTAGGTCTTATGACTCATGTGTCTCCTGTTGCTTTTTCCTGTGATGGTCAGCTCTAGTAGTTAATATATTTTAGGTGTAACTTTTCTTTAGAATTTAGAATGCTGGGCAAAGGGAAAGAAACCAGAACAAGTTTGCAAAGGACATTTTGTGAAGGTCAAGTTAACTGATTAGGCAGCTCAATGCCTTTTCCTTGGTAAATTCTCTTAGTCTGAACAGTTATAAAGGCGGGTGTTGAAGGAGTGTGGAGTTCTGTGGTCATTGCTAAATACAGTGTGGTTTTATTGGGGGAGAAGGTTGTTTTCAGTGGTTTCTTCCTTTCAGATGTTAACCTCTGAGTCTTCTGTCCTCAAGCCTGGGTATGTGACTCTTAAGACTTAAGTGCCATCAAGGAAAGGCACAGGAAGATAAAGAAAAACCTGATATCAGGAGGTCATTTAATGGGGGGCCTTAAAGACTGTCCATTTCTTGGGCAAGATCTTGGGTTAATTATTACCAAGTAGAGAGTAGGGCAGGGGTTGATTAAGCCCCTAAACTAGTGAGTCCCTTTTAATCAGTGCTTTGAAGATATTCAAATTCCCATCAGACCTATTAGCTCATCTGAAAATTACTGTTAACTTGGAAATGAGCCCAGTGAGAATTGGCTTCTCTGAACAATCCCCTGTAGGAATACATCTTCCCTTCCCTTAAATAAAGATGAAGCGGAGGACAGAGAGGAAAGTAGGAGAAAGTTAATTGCAGTTTCCAAAAAGTAAACTGCTGGGGTTTCTCTGCATGTCTTTCAATATTGTTTTAGAAGAGCTGATGGACTGACTCAGCAATATCATGAGTGATAATTAATCTCTAAACACTTTTTCTACAAAGAGGATTAATCCTGAGTTTTTTCTTCCTTTTAATTTTTCCCCCCTTTTAATAATACTTGAGCTGGTTGGAATTTTGCAAACATTATATTCCAAACACAATTCGAATTACAGCTTTTTATTTACCTTTTTATGGTGCTGGGGATTGAACTCAGGGCCTGGCACACAGCAAGTTCACCAGTGAACTATACACGCTCTGCCCCTGTAATTATAGTTGTTTTTGGTTTTTTGAAACAGGGTCTCACAATATTGTCCAGGCTGTCTCCAACTCCTGGGCTCAAGTGCTCCTTCTGACTCTGCCCTGAGCACTGGAGCCGCAGGAGTGCCCCACCATACCCCACTCAAATTACAGCATTAAATCAGATCCACAGGGCAGAGATTTTCTGATCTCTTACATATGGTATTGTTTTTCCAGAGCCTTGATCAGTGCCTGGTCCCTGGTAAGTACTGAGTAAATGAATGAACAAATGATTTAGGGGGACATCAATGAGAATTGAATACTAATAGCCTGACAATAGAAGGAAGTGAAGAAGATGCTTAAAAGGTACAAAGTTTGAGTTAGCAAGATAAATGAGTTCTAGAGCTCTACTTTACAGCAAAGTGCTTGTGGATAACAATTCTGTACTATATACTTAAGTTTTTTTTAATAAGAGGATTAAGTGTTCTTGACATAATAGTAATAATAATAATAATAATAATAATAATAATAAGGGTGTGAGGAAACTTTGGAAAGTGGTGGATATGTCTGTGGTCTTGATGGTGGTGATGATTTCACAGATGGATCTTGTCCTTAAACTCATTGGATTATATATATTAAATATGTACAATGTTTTGCAAGTCTTTCAAGTCAATCTATAAGGTGAATTAAAAAAATAATGCCTATTATTATATGAACACATCCAAGCATACACATTCACACTAATTTAATTTGATAATGTTTATGGCTTTCCAGGGAATAAGATGAACAAGTTCTGCTTCTTAGAAGATAGTGCACATAAATAACTAATGAGCATGAAAATAATTTTGTATCCATCAATCACAAGCAATAAATTTAAAGGGAAAGTCTTAGTTGTTAAGGGCAAAAATGCCCGTATTTCCCTTTTCTATTTTATAACATCCTCTGACTTAGAAATGCCTAAAATATGCTCTTTACAAAAAAGATTCTCAAACATTATCCAGAGGATGAACATCACATCATTTTGAAATAGTTTACCGGGAGTTCTAATTCAATTCCATGAAAATAAACACACACTTTACATACTTTGCAGTTGGGTTTTTGTTCTTGTTTTTTTGCCTGTTGGAAATCAGGTGGGAAGTATATTTGTATTTATCTTTGTGTTCTCAGTGCAGAGTACGTCACTTGGTATACAATAGGACTTGTTCTTGTTGACAGAATGCATGAGTCAATCCATATATAGAAGAGTTGGGAGAACTGAGCCTGACTAACTCGGAGAAAGAGAAGTTTTTGGAGAGGGGACAAGATTGCCATCTTTGGATACTTGAAGGCCTTAACATGTGGCAGAAGGAGAACAGAATGAGGACACTATGTGGATATATCCAATAGACAGAATTTTATTCATTTATCAGTAGAGGAACAGCTTGATCTTAAAAACCAAAACCCAGAATAGAAAAAAGTTGCATTGCTTTTTCAGGTTATTTTTTTCAAAGGCATTGCTATGGGGTATCTAATTTCCCCCTATTTTCAATCCCCCTCCCAAGATTACTGTCTGAGTTCCCTGAGTCAGCAGGAAAACTCTGACATCTCTGCTTTCTGAAGAATGATGATTTTCTCTGGGTCAGTATATATACATTTCAAGGCCTAGGAATTCACAGCTATAATCATTTAAGAGTAACATACAGTTCTACCTTTGTCTATAAAAAGGAGATCTAAGACATGTGGTGAGACACAAATCAATTTCAGGGCGACGTAAACCTCCACAGCATTGTCCCTGATAGGTGTCATATTACCTGGTACTCCACAAATCAATCTGAAAAATTAGTCTATAGAGACAGTGATGTATCTGATGTCCTTGGTATTATTTGTTTATTACCTTATTATTAATATATATGTTATTTTGGATTAAAATATTAGTTTTACCTTGAGTTCTTTTTGAATGATAAAAATCTCAACTATTAGACTCTTATTACACATCAATCTTTTCCCATCCAGGAAGTGGAGATAACTGAAGAGAAGTGCTATGAATTAGAGAGACAGACCCAGAACAGGAATAGAAAGTGTTCTCACTTGAGTCTGGTTCTAAAACTTTTATAATCTTAGGTAAATTATCCAATTTCTTAGCATCTCATCATTCTACCTATAAAACAATGTTAATAAGAGAAATTTACTGTTTTAGTCAGCTTGTTCACTGCTGTGACTAAAGGATCTGATCAGAACAATTTTAGGGGAGAGAAAGTTTATTTGAGGGCTCATGGTTTCAGAGGTCTTAGTCCATAGAGGGCCAGCTGCATTCCTTAGGGCTTGAGGTGAAGTTGAACATCACTGTGGAAGAGTGTGGCAGAGGGAGGCAGCTCACATGATGATCAGGAAGCAGAGAGAGATCTCCACTTGCTAGATGCAAATATATGCCCAAAGCCACGCCCCAATTCCCACCTCCTCCAGGCACACCCTCCCACTTCAGTTACCACTCAGGTAATCCCTATCAAGGGATTAATTCACTGATTAGGTTAAGACTCTTACAACCCAATCATTTGTCCTCTGAACCTTTCTGCATTGTCTCATGCGTAAGCCTTTTGGGGACACCTCACATCCAAACCATAACATTTAACATATTTTTCCTGTTGGAGAATGAAGATGTATTTTAAAATCTTGGTATATTATATTGAGTTGTATTAATGAAAATAAGTAGTGTAAAATGACTAACTTTGACTCATGTAGTCATACTCTCAAAAAAAATTTATTTGTACTTATGGCTTTCTTTGTGAACAGGACCTTGAGGGACTTGGCTTTGGAACACTCAATGGCTGACTTTGTGTGTGTGTGTGTGTGTGTGGTGCTGGGGATTGAACCCAGGGCCTTGTGCATCAGTGGCTGACTTTTGCAGACTGAATCATGGTGGGAGAGTTCACCCAAGGAGCGAGAGGGCTGGGATGGAAATGTGGCTGATTTGAGGGATGACCTAAAAAGTGGCAGCAAATCAACTGTGGCAACCCATCCGTTCCACAGTGCCTCACTACACATGGGCAGGAGAAAAGGTCAAAGTTAGAAAGCTTGGGTTAGCTCTGGCTCAATCCCAACTGACAACAACCTTGAGAAAAATCACTTAGCTTCCCTGGACTCCTTTTCTTTGTACATCTATGGGGTTTGAACTAGATCTACACTACCCATGGTAGCCACCAGCCATATGTGGCTACTGTGCACTTGAAAGGTGGCTAGTGGCATTGAGGAGGAACCAAATTTTAAATTTGATTTCATCTTAATAAATTTAAATTAGAAAACCTGAGCAGTGTAACATTTTTCTTTTACACAGAAGTTAATAATTTTGGGGGACTGGGGATGTGACTCAGGTACAGTGCTTGCCCAGCATGCATGAGGCTCTTGGTTCAATCCCCAGCACTGCAAAAACAAAACAACAACAACAACAACAAAACCCACAACCAAATACAAAAACAAAAATTTGGGGAGCAGGGGTTATGGCTCAGTGGTACAGCGCTTGCCTAGCATGTGTGAGGCACGGGGTTCGATTCTCAGCACCACATATAAATAAATGAATAAAATAAAGGTCTATCAACATCTAAAAAAATTTAAAAAAAATTTTTTTTTGGTAGGGCTGTGTTTCATTTCAACTGATGATAATTTAGTGTCCTTATTGAGATGGGTTGGAAGTGCAAAATGTATACCCAAATCTCAAAGACAGTATGCCAGGATTATAAACAATCTCATTAATAAGTTTTGTATTGATTATATGTTTAAATGACAATAATTTCAGTCTATTGGCTTAAATAAAATGCTATTAAAATTAAATTCACCTGTTTCATTTTAACTTTTTGAAAGTATGATTACTAGAAAAATTTCAATTATGTAGGCAGCCCACATTGTAGTCTATTGAACAGTGATGAGCTAGATTATTTCAATTGCATCTTCCAACAATGAAGTTCAGCTCTGAATGGTTGCCCACCCCCTCTCCCATACTGGGGGTTAAATTCAGGGGTGCTCTAGCACTGAACTACTTTTTATTTTTTATTTTGAGACAGGTCTCACTAAGCTGCCAAGCTGGCCCAAACTTGTACTCCTATCTCAGCCTCTTGAGTTGCTGGGATGACAGGTATGCCCCACCATGCCTAACTGTTTGAGTGATTTTGATCATTAACTTTCAAAATAGAAAATGTGAATCATAACCCCCTCCTCTTCTAGCTGTGTAGTTCTGGACAAGTAGCTTAATTGCACTGGGACTCAGTTTCTTCATCTGAGGAAGAAAGAAGAAATACATTGAGTTCATATATTGCAGGGCTGGGGACATAGCTTGCTGGCAGAGTTTGTGCTTTGGGTGTGCATACAAGGTCCTGGTGATAGGGATGTGAGTGGTGGGAACATAAAGTTAAGGGAATAATTCTATAAACTGGGTCCACTATGTTGACCCCCATATGCTTTCTTTTTTCAAAAGCAATTTACCCGCAGCCCTGCCTGGCTTAAGTTAACAGGATATGCTACATTCCTCAGTAAACTACCTGTTATCTGCAGGAGAAATGCAGGCCTGAAATGCCAAAATGCCAATGATAAGAAAAATACAAGTTACCCTGAAGAGGGGACCTTGAGGACATTCACAGACCAGATGCTAGAACTCAGGGAGATAAGGCTAATTCACTCTAACCATAAAAATCTGTAAGAACAAGTTCTATTAGAACCAGTCGGTATGGGCCAAAGTGGCCAAGAGTTGTATGTCAGTGGGGATTTGAAAATCTGATGTCATCCTGCTGTCAGTTTAAAGTCAAGAAATGAACCTGGGTGGGAGTTTTTGGAAACTTCCCTTAGATCCCATTAAAACTGGAGGGCAGGAGAAGTACACCGTCCCTGTCCTCTCTGAGAGGAACCCACTCTCTCCTTTTCTCTCTTTCCTATCTCTTCTAATAAACTCATGCCTGTCGTTCTGAGTGACACGTCTGAAGTCCTTCTGATGTGATTGCAAGAATTGGGGTTTGAAGTGCGGGGAGGGTCTCTGTGCTGCCTCACTTTCCTGGCAGATCCCAGACCTGTAACATTGGGTTCTATGTGCAGTACCGAAGAAAGAGAGAGAGAGAGAAGGAAGGAAGGAAGGAAGGAAGGAAGGAAGGAAGGAAGGAAGGAAGGAAGGAAGGAAGGGAGGAAGGAAAAAGCATGTGTAAGGTGTCAAAGTGCCTGTGACCAAATTGAAATAAATTCTCCCCAACTTTCCCATTTCTCTTATTTTTTATTTATTTTTTTTTATTTTTTGGAACTGGGGATTGAACTCAGGGACACTCAGCCACTGAGCCACATACCCAGCCCTATTTTGTATTTTATTTAGAGACAGGATCTCACTGAGTTGCTTAGCGCCTTGACCTTGCTGATCTTTGAACTCGTGATCCTCCTGCCTCAGCCTCCCAAGTGCTGGGATTACAGGCGAGCGCCACCACACCTGGCTTCCCATTTCTCTGATTGTAATTTTCTAATATCCATGAGAACCAAAAAAGGAAACCAGGACATGAGGCTTTTAGCACAAGCACCAGCCCTTAGGAAGAGCCAAGGAGGTCAAAGGAGCATGTGGCCTTGTCAATGTCAATCAGCCATTGACATTGTGTAGGTTTGGCCCTGGGCTTATCCAGATGCCCACCTTCTAGTCCTTGTTCCTGTGTTTCTCCTTCCTTTTACAATTCTGTTTTTGCTCTGACAGACTGTCTAATTAGTTGTTACTAATATCTAAATGACCTTATCTCAGAGGGGCACTAGTTTCAGATAGGTGGCCCCAGTGGGTCACTGAAGTGGGATTTCTCTGTGTGTCTCATAAGGATCAACTAAGGCAGCTAAAGCCATTGATGTCCTCAACCCCACTCAAGAACAGAAGTGATCAAAAAACCCTGATGAACTTGGCACAAAAGTTCTCCTTAGAAAATGAGAAGAAATCACCAAAGGAATTAAAAAATAAACATTTGGCCATCATTTAGTTTTACTATTTAATACCAGTCAATCAACTGCCAGTTCCTGGGAAGAAAAAGCAAAAGGAAAAAAATCAACCCTTGTGGATTTCTGCATAACGTGCTCCATGGACTGTGGAACATCTGTGGTCAGTGCCACATCAGCCACCTCACTACTACCTGAGATCTGTGCTTTCGGAGCAGGCCTGGTAGCTAGGAAATCTCGCTTTGATCTCATGGTAACTGCTTTCCAAAAGTGCTTCTGCACCAGAATGCCGCATGCAGGAATGCCAGCAGGTACCTGAACCCTGGACCAGCTGCTCCCTCAACCTGAGCAAAGCTACACATGTCAAGTAGGCTGGGTAGAGCTACAGGGTTTTATTACTTGCCCAGGTCCCCACGACTCTTCGCACATACCTGTATTCCTGCACCATCCCACATAATTATTTCTTTATAGCTCTGTCACTGACAGGAATATGAATCCTCTGGCAGAACCACCATACTACAAACTCCTGGAGTCACCTTGCACATGGTAGCAGGTGTGAGTAGTGACTTGGAGGCAGGGTGCACTGCCTGAGTTGCCCTCTGCAGCAGCTCTGCGTGGGGAGGGATGGAGTGGGCCTTTAGGAGACTGGTTTTCTTTTATCCTGACGTTAATACAACAAATATTTTTGAATGAATGACAGTGGACTTACCATTTATTTTGAGTTGATTTGACTTGTCTTTTTTTTTTTTTTTTTTCAAGTACTGGGGATTGAACCCAAGGTGCACTACCACTGAGCTACATTCCATCCCTTTTTATTTTTTATTTTGAGACAGGGCCTCACCAAATTGCATAGGCTGGCCTCAAACTTGTAATCCTCCTGCATCAGCCCTCTGAGTTGCTGGGACTACAAACATGCACCAACCCACCCAACTCATCTTTTTAATCTGTGCATCTTTTCATCTAGTCAATTAACCTATTAGTATGAGATACCCTTTCCATTCAGAAAGGAGCTTTGATTTTAATAAACTTATTTATTTATTTATTTATTTATTTATTTATTTATTTAGGTGCTCGGATCTCGGTCTTATTTAGGACCTAGGACTTCATGTATGCTAGGCAAGTGCTCTACAGTTGAGCTATACTCCCAGCCAGAAAAGGGTCCAAAGGTTCTACTTTGAGTCTTTTGTGTTTGTTTTTGTTTGTGCTTTGGGGGATGGAACCCAGGGCCTCCTGCCTGTTAGGCAAGCACTCTACCATTAAGCCATATCCCTCAATAGACTTACCTTATTGATGTTTCATGTGCATCCAACAAAACTTCTTGGGAGGTGAGTTCACAATAGTCCCTTATGTGAAGGGAGCTGGGAATATTCAGTCTGCTTCCCACTGCTGTGGTCTTGCTGGGGGCAGTAACTGGGTGTGGAGGGCCAATTTGGTCCATGTTTGACCCATTTTTGATGCTAAAGAATAACTCAGTGATCTTCTGGCTTCATTTTCAGTGTCACAGATGTTGCTCTGGAAAAGAAATCAAGTTTATATTTTCAAAATAAATACCATGGAGTTGGGTCACAGCTGCAGCGATTCTAACCGGAAGCAAATTCACAGTATTGTACAAAATGGAAATAAATTCATCTCATTTCCCTGATGCAAAATATGAAGCCTGAGGAGTGGGATTGTGAGTGGTTATCTGTCTTGGATTCTTCTCATTTCTTGAATGCATATTTCGCCAAGGAGAAATCTAGCTTAGAATACCAATGGGACCAGAAAAGAAAAGCCCCCTGACTGTGCCCTCATCCCTGGGTTTTCTATTACAGGTGGAGAAATAGTTTTTGACTACTCACTAGTGTTAAGTTTGAGTGGCCTTAGGAGTTTTCATTCTCTCTAGATCCTTTCACTTGGGCTGAGGCCTTGTATGCCTCTGAGGTAGGGTCAGAGGTGCAGTTGGATACATCCTCTTTATAGCTCTGAAGAAAAGGAGGTCCTAGGCTGGAGTTTGCCTGATTTGCTTCTGAAGTGCAATAGGTGGACATAAAGTCATGCCAAAAATCTTTTCCTTAAAACAAAGCCTAGCCTTCAAATTCCATTGTGTCACTTCAGACTCCCATATCACAAATTTGTATGTCAAAGACTGAGTATTAGCATATCTTTTATGAAAATTCTATCTCTATTTCTCTCTTTTTGGTGTCACAGAGAGCAGTGTGTCTCAAGACCACACCTAGAGATGCAAAACAGAAGAAAGACCATGAATAGATTTGATTAATGTTACCCTGCAATGCCAGAATTCACATTGAGGAAAGAGGCTCAACAAACTCTCAGTGTCTCAGACAGCAGTACATTTTCATGGAGAAAATGGAAAGGCCCAATCCCAGGGTCAGGAGGTTGTGACTCTCCCTGGGACAGTCTGTCTGCTGCTTTGTACTTGACACTATTCCCTTCTCAGTTACCTCACCCCATAAATGGAAGCTTCTAGTGTTGTCTTCCTGAGGAGCAAGTGGAAATAAATCAAGGTTACTAATAAAAGATTAGTGAAAACTGACAGACCATGCAATAAAACAATTTAGAAAAGGATACATTGATCCTTGCCTTTAGCACTTAGGATCTTGTCCAGGCTTATGACTTACAAGACTTTGCTGCTTCTCTTCTGTATCTTGGCAGGGAAACATAGCCTAGCTAGTTCAGCTTGGATGGACCAGATGGATAATCCATGAAGTTGCTGATCATTTTTGCCCATGTGGCTGCAAAGCTGTGTTCTGGGAATAAACATGTCCTCAAAGGAGGCCTGTTTCTTTGCTGCCAAAAGTTAATGGATGTCTGATAATTTAACTGCCAATATTTCTAGATAGTTGGCTTCAACGTATGATTAAGAATTCATAATTAATTGTGATTAATAACTTATATTCAGTTATAATAGTTGCTTCACTTTGTGATTAATAATTGGCACACAGAGCAAATTTGATTTTCTGCCCATTTGCTCCTTTCTGGATCACTTAGAGTAGATTGATGGGCACTGCTCCCTTTATCATCTTTATGAGTACAAAAGTACCCTCTTATCTGTGGCTTTGCTTTTCAGTTTCAGTGACCTGATGGCCACAATGGCCATATTGAAAATATTTTCAATATTTCATATTGAAAATATTGAATGGAAAATTCCAGAAATAAACAACTGCTACATTTTAGATTGTGCACAGTTCTGAGCACTGTGACGAAATCTTGCACCTTCTTGCTCCATCCTGCCTGGGACTGAATCATTCCTTTGTCCAGTGTACCTACCTGTGAGTCTGTAACCATCTTGGTTATCAGATTGATTGTATAGAATGACAGGGTTTGTGTTTAGGTTACCCTATGTGGTAGCCAAACACCACACCACAATGCTTACATCATCCATCTCACTTTATGTTGTCCTGTAGACACTATGTCCTCTTCCAACATCACAGGAAGGGTGAATATAGCACAAGAAGATTTTTGAGAGAGAGAGAGAGAGACCACATATTCATAGGACTTGTATTACAGTATGGCACTATAATTGTTCATTTGTTATTAACTATTGGTTTTAATCTCTTACTGTTCCTAATTGATAAACTTTATCTTAGATATGTATGCATAAGAAAAAGTACATATACAGGGTTCAGAACAATCTGTGGTTTCAGGTTTCTACCAGGGGTCTTGGGAGGTAGCCCCTGTGGATAAGGGGGATCTACTATATGTAACTGGGTCAGATTTTCTGCAAAAGAAGGCAGAAAATAGAAATATTTACTTTGATGAAACTTTGTTCTTTTATCCAAATGGCTTAGGAATTGACTCTCAGAGACAAATGGTAGAAACCCAAGTCCATCTAGCTTCAGCAGAAAGTGAAATGTATTCACTCACATGATAAGGAAGTGCATTTAGGAGTGAATTATCTTCAGGCACAGCTGGATCTAGGGTTCCACATGTTGTCACCCACACAACTTTTCTCTTTCTCTTCCTTTTTGCTTCCCATCCATTCTAAAGGCAAATTCCCCTTATGTGATTGACAAGATGGGTAACAATAGCCCTGGACCGAATTCTCTTGCTTAGCCATCCTAAGTGAAAAATTGTCCCCTTATATTACTTTTGGAGAAAATTCTCATTTGCTCCATTTGGACCATGAGTTTACTTTTGAAGTAGACTCCATGGCTGTGGGGATGATATATATCAACTGTACAGTCTGTGTCCAAAGCTCATCCCTGTGGAGGGGATGCCAGGGACCTACAGCTGACAGGTCCCCAGGACACATGGGGCTAGGAAGGAGTTTTTCTAAAGGAACCAAAAGAGGAGGGAAAAGGACAGCCAGAAAAAATTTGTAATTACCACAGTCCCACAGATGATCTCACAAAATAAATCCCTCTGTTTTCATCAGATCATGCCTTTTTTAAAAATTTTTTTTAAACTTCTGGTTTTCTGTGGCTTTGGGAAACTTCCTTAATCCTCTCTTGCCTTTAGTATCTTCTGGCATTCATGGGCTATAGCAGCAATATAAAAAATAATCACAAGTTGCATGAAATTATTTTTATTTAATAAATACATTTTAAATTTTATAATAATTTTATGGTGTGACTAGCCACAAAATGACAGCAAAGTTAATAAAAATAAAATCATATTTTTAAAAATAAGGCTTCGGCTGGATGCGGTGGCACATCTCAGCAATTTAGCGAGACTGTCAGCAATGTAGGGAGACCCTGTCTCAAAATAAAAGGGACTGGATGGTGGTGGAGTGTCCTGGGTTCAATCCCCAGTACAAAAATAGATAGATAAATAAATTAAATTAAATTAAAAGGATATATGAAAAAATAAATACAAAGAAGACTTTGCTCAGGAACCTGGAGTGAATTCTTAATAATATTTGTTGATTTGTTTGGTGGTTTAATTGTCCACAAAAGACGGCCACCTTCTGCAGGGCATGGGTCCTGCGCTCTCTAAATGCCTAAAGCAGTAGCCAGTGGCTTGCATCTATGTGTCAAATGCTTGAGAGATTCTGACAGTGGCCTGTTGCTCTGGCATGAACTTTTCTTTTTTAAAAAATATTTTTATTTAGTTATACATGACAGTAGAATGGATTTTGGCAGAATATAAATACATAAAGTATAACTTATTCTATTTAGGTTCCCACTCCTGTGGTCATACATGATGTGGAGTTTCCCTGGTCATGTATACACATACAAGGCTAGGAAAGTTATGACCAGTTAATTCTACTGTCCTTCCTGTTCCCCATCCCCTCTCCCTTCCCTCCATTTCTCTTTGTCTAGTCCAGTGGATTTCTATTACTCCCCTCCCAACCTCCCTTGTTTTGGGTTAGCATCCACGAATCAGAGAACATTCTGCCTTTGATGTTTTGGGATTGGCTTTTTTCACTGAGTATGATATTTTCCAGTTCCATCCATTTACCGGCAAATGCTGTAATTTCATTCTTCTTTTTTAAAAATTTGTTCCAATTAATTATACATGACAGCAGAATGCATTTTGACTCATTGTATACAAAAGGAGCACAACTTTTCTTTTCTCTGGTTATACATGATGCAAAGTCACACCATTTGTGCAATCATACATGTACATAGGGTAAAGATGTTTGTCTCATTCCACCATCATTCTCATCCCCATACCCCCTCCCCTCACACCCCTCTGCCCAATCTAAAGTTCCTCCATTCTTCCCTTGCCCTCCACCATCCCATTATGGATCAGCATCCACATATCGGGAAAACATTTGACTTTTGGTTTTTTGGGATTGGTTTATTTTGCTTAGCATGACATTCTCCAACTCCATCCATTTATCTGCAAATGACATATACCATAATTTCATTATTCTTTAATGCTGAATAATATTCCATTGTGCATATATATCATAGTTTCTTTATTCATTCATCTATTGAAAGGCATCTAGGTTGGCTTTACAGTTTTGCTACTGTGAATTGAGCTGCTATTAGTCTCGATGTGAATATGTTGCTATAATATGCTGATTTTAAGTCATTTGGGTATCTGCCAAGGAGTGGGATAGCTGGGTCAAATGCTGGTTCCATTCCAAATTTCTAAGGAATCTCCATACTGCTTTCTAGAGTGGTTGCACCAATTTGCAATCCCATCAGCAATGTTTGAGTGTTCCTTTCCCCCCACATCCTCGCCAACACTTATAATACTAGTATTCTTGATAATTGCTGTTCTATCTGGAGTGAAATGAAATCTTAGTTTTGATTCACATTTCTCTAATTGCTAGAGATGTTGAACATTTTTTCATATTTTTTTGACCATTCATATTTTCTCTTCTGTGAAGTGTCTGTTCAGTTCCCTTGCCAATTTGTTGATTGGGTCATTTATTTTTCTGATGTTTTTTGAGTTCTTTGTATATCCTGGAAATTAATTCAATAAATTATCTGAGCTACTGGTAGTGAAGATGTTCTCCCAATCTGTAAGATCTCTGTACATGTTCTTGATGTACATGTTTCCTTTGCTGTGAAGAAGCTTTTCAGTTTCATACCATCCCACTGAATCTTGATTTTACTTCTCACATTTTAGGTGTCTCATTGAGAAATTTGGCCCCCAAGCCGATGTGTTGGAGAGTTGGGCTTGCTTTTTCTTCTAGTAAGTGCAAGGTCTCTGGTCTAATGCCTACGTCTTTAATCCACTTAGAGTTGAGTTTTGTGCAGGGTAAGAGCTAGGGGTTCAATTTCATTCTATTACATATAGATTTCCAGTTTTCCCAGCACAATTTGTTGAAGAGGCTATCTTTTCTCCAATGTATATTTATGGTGCCTGTGTCTAGTGTGAAATAACTGTATTTATGTGTTTCTGTGTCTTCTGTTCCATTGGTCTTCATGTCTGTGTTGGTGCCAATACCATGGCATGAACTTTTCTAGTACTCATATAACTTAGTTCCAGTTAGGCTTTACTAAAACAGCATATGGCAAGGGTAAAATACTAAAATCCCCATGTTCCTAGACTTTTGCCAACTCTTGTTCTCTAAGGATGGTTCAGTCTTTGCAGTGCTAAGCCCATGATTCTGTGTTGATTGGTGTGACAAACAGAAGATTTAGAAGAAGAGGAGGATATAAAGTGAATTTCATATGGACCTCAGTAATAAGAGCACCTACCTGTCTGTCATGGGCAGGATACTGATCCCCAGCACTGCAGGTGTCTCTGGTGATAGGGCATTCAGAAAGGGAAGCCTGAATTGGGGTCAATGGATAAGAGATTACAGAGAGATTGGGAGTACCATTGGCATTATGTGAGACTGTGCAGAAGGAAAGACATAATAAGAATTTCTGGGGCACGTTCTATGGATAGTATATTGTGATTTCCTCCTTTACCCCCTTGAACACTGCTGGTATTCAAGTGAATCAGTTACAACTCACTTGTTAAGAGTAACAGAAGCTTGGTGTGTGGCTTGCACTTGTCTGAAATCCCAGCTACTCAGGAGGCTGAGGTCGGAGGATTGCAAGTTTGAGGCCAGCTTTGGCAATTTAGCAAGACTGTACTTCAAAATTATAAAAAGGCCTAGGGATGTAGCTCAGTGGTAGAATATTGCTCGATTCAATCCCCAGTATTGCAAAAAGAAAAAAAAAAGTAACGTAAAACACAAATGTTTAAAGCAAAAGAAGGAATATACAGCTCCTGTCACTAAAATATTATGAGGTAGCTTGACCATATTGATTCAGGTACAGTTTGATATAGGCTGCCAGGCAACATGATCCGAATCTGTTTTATGTCCAGCGTTTGACTCTGCCATTTCTTACGTTGGTTACATTCTTTGCTAACATGAGGTTCCCAGATGTTTGGAGCTCAGACCTCAGTTTCAAGTCCAGTGGAAAAAAAGTGTGGCTCTTCCAACAACTTCAGAAAAAGTTCCTTTATGTCTCATGGGCTCTAAATCAGTCCCGTGCCCACCCTGAATCCCATGCATGAACAAGGTAGCCTGCTGCTGAATGACCAGGCCTGAACCATGTACTTTGCCCCTGGAGACAAGAAAGGAGTGTGGTGGAAGGTGGTGCCTGAAGAAAGCCAGGCCTGGGCAGAAGGAAGAGTAAAACCCAGCCAGCTAGAACAGAAACATTGAGAGACTAACCAAAGCTTCCGTTTGTTGTTTCAACATTCTCAGGTTGGCTTTGTTTTCTTTTATATTGATACCTAAGGAAACATATATTTATGCTTGTTACAGATGCCTACCTTTGCCGAGTGTTCTTGATTTTACAAAGTTCTTCCAGAAATCCTTTTCTTCCTTCCTTCCTTCCTTCCTTCCTTCCTTCCTTCCTTCCTTCCTT